>WACJ01000546.1:872500-1472500 GCA_008973525.1 Stenopsyche tienmushanensis | reverse complement strand
ATTTGAGGTAAAAAATATATCTAAAGCGATAGCATAATTGGTCTAGTTTTTCAGTGAAGTATTGATTTATTTGATGATTTATTTATTTTTAAGATGGAGCGTACAAGATTTGTTAGATGCTGTTCCTAATTTAGGTCTAGTCATAGATCTCACTTTTACTAATAAATACTACGATCCCGCGGTAATTATAACATCATGCTGAAATATCACACATGTTATTGTCATATGCATATTTTTTTATTTTACTGTGATATTTTTAGATATATAAATCGAAAAATATACAATATAAAAAATTAACTACAGCAGGGCATGTGATCCCTAATCCCAGAGTCAGTGACCAGTAAGTACACATGTGAATCATTTATTATTAGACTTTACCATTAGCGTTTAAACATTAATATCCTCTGTTTTTGAAATGCGTCAGATTGAAAAATATGCCGTTTAAGTTTGATTAACCATTAACATTGTAGCCAAAATTAACAAAGATTTTGTATTATTTTAACTGTCCTTATATCAGGTCAGTCCAAAAGTTCGTGCGCATTTTTGGTAAATTTTTAAATAGTGTAAATAAAACATGCCGCTTTAGAACACCAATCATTATTCTGAAGACGTTTTACAAAATCATCCATACCTTCATTTCGAAAAAAGATTAACAATTCATTCTTAAGTTCTATGAATCGACATAAAACTTACACTCGTACTTAGCTTCCATATAAATGCAAAGATTTTTAAATATGCGTGTTTTTAAAGGTCTTAATTTTATGAAATTCACCATATTTAGAGCTTGATCTAGTACAGATTTTAGTCCTGCTGGTAATGTTTTCAAAACTAAAGATTCCCTTTGCCAAAAAGAGTGCTTAGTTATAATATTAGGGTTTCCTGTCTTTGCAATGGTAACAAATCCTTTGATTGAGCCTACCATTGAAGGAGCACCATCTGTACAAATTCCTACACATAACTCCCATGATGTTTTTAATTGTTCTAAATTTGAAGAAATAGAATCAAAAATATTTTGTCCTGTCGTGTGCTCGATAAGTTCTTTGCAGCATAGATATTGATTAACTCTTTCGTTGATTTTCATAATTTCGTCTACGACTTTTTCGGTTTTCACTATTTTGCAGTTTTTTTTTTGTTTTTACGCTGCAAAAAAAAGTGAATTTAATTGGGAGCTTTTGCCGCATCCTACTTACTCCCCGGATATTACCCCAAGTGATTTTCACTTATTTCGTGCCTTACAATTTTTTTACTAGGGAAAAAGTTAAATTTTAAACTGGATATACAAAATGCACTTTCAACTTTTTTTTCATCAAAACCAGTGTCTTTCTACAGTAAAGGAATGAAAAAACTACCTGTAAGATGGCTAGAAATTGTGGATGGTGGAGGAAAATATATCATTGATTAAATTGTGTTTTATTTACCCTATTTAAAAAAAATCCAAATATGCGCACGAACTTTTGGACTGACCTGATATTATTGCGTGTTTTCATATGAAATGTCCGATTTTATAACTACGTAAATTACTAAATAATTCATTATTATTAGCGGAATCTTGGAATCCTCATATGATTCTATTATTCTGACTATATTGTGAACTTATTGACAACTTGTAAAGACTATGAACACATTTAAAATCTACCCATTCAATTGTAAAGTAGTAGACAACTCATCATCAATGCGGTTAATCGATCGTCCACGCAGTTCATTTTTGATTCATAATTGCACTATCCAGAGTGAAATTCGAAAGCTTAAACGTTCTTAAGGCCGATTCCAAATCGGACATTTCATATGAAACCACTCGATTACATTGCTGTTGTATTTTGTTGTTATTTTGAAATTGAATAACTCTTCAATGATGGAGATTAAATGGCGACAATGACGTCCATATTTATACGCCGTGCATAATAATTTACGATTGTAATCGTTCTTAGAAATCGTCTTATCGTTATAATTTTTCAATTGTACAATTCAAAATAGATAGGCGTATCAATGTCAATTATCCGCTGGTATATTTTGTTTAACCGTGGTATCAGTTGAGATTATGATTTAATTTCAATTTTCTTTTTTCGTCCTTAGATCATCAATCAGTATACGAGATATGCAAATTTATCACTAGGAAAATAAATGTATTATTTTGCATTATGGCGAATTACTTTGCGATGTGAACTAACATAGAATTGATGAAAATTTTTATTCATTACTGTCACTGTTTTCATTATGATCATCTTTTTGCGCGAAATGCATATTCAATTACCGCGTAAATACATATACGTAGATAATTGTATCAGTTGAACATAATCGTATAAAGATTGTTTTGACTGACTGAATTACAAATAGCTGAATCTATAATTTTCATGTTATTTACTGTCTTGTCCCCGAACCATGACCTAAACAATTACCTCGAATTCATCATTTATTTTCTTGTAAATATGTGTAAAAATAAACATTCAAGTAACCCATGTTTACCTTCTAGTGTAAAAATATATCAAATTGACAGAGGAAGGACATTTAGCAAGCACTTAATTTCCTTCTCGGTTTCCATTGTTTGTCTATCAGATACCATTCGAACGCGCTGTGATTGATTCATTACGCCTCAATTTGCATCCATTTTTCCGTCCATCTTCGGCGCAAATGTAGGCTTTAATAATGATAGCGTCGCTTATTTTTAACGTCGCCGTAGCATCACTTCTGCGGTCTGATCTTCTTGAAGTTCACTTTGAACTTACCTTTGTCGTGTTTTTTTTTCACCGCCGAAGTGGTGGCGCCATCCAGAACAGACGCCACCAATATTGAAAATATTGAGAACAATAAATTTCGCGAACGACCCACGCACTCCTCTTCCTTACCTTCACTTAAACCAACGAACAACAGTCAGCAACATTCGATATTTATTGACCTCTGTATATGTCGCCGTAATTATTTATCGTTGCACATATGCAATAAAATGGGAAATCATTCTCTTTGCCGACATCTCCTGTGACACCCTGTCAAATGACAGTCAATGGGGCATTAATGCTGGAAATCGACAGACGAGTAATATAAAACGTGTTCGACATCCTTTTATTGTGAGAAACCTTATAAAGCAGTTTCAAATGCAATCATACATTTCAATGCGATTGATCTATTAAGACATCACACAAAGAATCAGAATTTCAGTTAGTCATATATCAACCATGTGTAAAATAGTTATTAAGTTCGAATATTTGAAATTAACAACGATACTGTACTGTATGAATTTTTATTTTATATTAATTTTAGCAACATTAAAAAAAATCGTTGTAGTAATATGAATCTCGACAATAAGCCTCGAGAAAGACGTAGAATTGATGATGAAGATTTAAAAGCCATAATGGAAGTTAATCCACATATAACAGTTCTAGCATTGTCACGTCTATTTCTCATCATTTCGCATTAATAGGAAAGAATAAAAAGTTGCATAAGAAGGTGCCGTTGTGTGATCTTCATTGATAATTCTTAACCTTTTAAATAGTGAGCTAATTTAAAATCATCAAAATCTTAGATGCTATATTTGATTGTCCGCACTTATCTGTCAGGACTGTCGCAGCATGTATGAACCTTGTGCACAAAAAAAAAATAAACACTGTAGATTGTACACTATATTCAGTCATTTCTTTGCGTAAATAACAGTTTTGAAATATACTTAAAATCGATTTATTATATTATTCACATATCATTATTAGTCGATAAATTTGGGTTAATGATATATACCAGCGCTTCTTAAACTTATATAGTTCGCGGACCCCCTCTTGAGCAAAATTTCTTTCGCGGACCCCCTCGTGAATAATTTTCTCTCCGCCTCTGTTTCTCTCCAAACTCAAAGTGCAAGACAAGTCACTGTCTAACTCAGAGTTCAACGCGTAAGAGAGTTCTTTCTGAATCACTGGAATTTGATCGCAAATAAGCGATTACACCACTATACGGGTTATTAATATTGTAAATGCCCATTCTTAAATCGCATCATTACTTGTGATTAAAAATGGATTTTGTACAACAACAGGAAAAATCTGGGTAGTGGTTAAATGCCGATGAAAAAAAATATGATATGGTAAATTTCTTGATACGGGGAGCCACAATATATATTTTAGTTTCTTATTTATCGAATATTAAACTTTTCGTTAGTGAGCAAATTTAAAATCGATGAAGTTGTTGTTGTCATAATCGCTTTACACCAATTACTTTCTGTCAGCTCCTAATCAGCGTAAGACAATCTTCAATTCGAGGCAGAGTCATTTTTTTGCGTAAAAAAATAACACACATGAAATCGAAATCATTATAAGTCGATAAATTTGGGCTTAACGATCTATACAATCAAGCGATGCATATGAAGAAGCTCTCCGTCTCAGTCTCCCGAACTGCGCTAAGTTCTCTCTGTCTCTGTCCGCCTCGGAGCTTCAATGCACTAGTGTGCTCTTTCTGAATAGTGAAGGTCAAAACGGATATTTCCGATAGTACTCCCATACAGGTTAATTTCAATCATTAAATTCGCCCAAGCAATGATTATAGGAGTGGTTCATACTGGCTATCATTTTATATCCCTTATACATAAACACAAAATACATCTGATTAATTTATTTTCATACTTATTTTAGATGTACATATTAGGTTATCCCGAATGAAATCCAATTTTTTTCAATTTAGTAATAAACACAGCACAAATATAGCTCACCTCTCCTGCATGATTTATATCCCCTTATAAAAGCTAGATTGTTTCGACTGAATTTTGAAAATGATTTTTGATTTCATGCAAGTTTTTATTTTTTCAAATGAATGCTCTAATAATCATAAAATATTGCTAAATCTGACAAATGTGGAATCTTCATCAAAATGCAAGGGTCGTCCTGATTTAGGAGCATTCTATTGCAATATGTACTTTGTTGGTTTCGTTCTTTGCCATTTTCACGGTGTCTGAACAAATAATTGAATGCAAACGGGAGTGTGTGAAAATAATGGACTTCTTTCGGAAAGATTATTAAAGCTTCCGACTCGACAATTTTCTCGGATATAAACTGGAAACTTTAAAATAAGAGTCCAATATTTATGTGTTTCGTCTTAGCTTCTATCGTTATCATTTTCAGTAGATTTTCAATGATCTCATTATTTTCTGATTTTTTTTAAATTTCCAATTAGATTTCCTTAAACTCTCCTCTGGAGCTTCACAGTGATTTTAGGAGGCGTTTTGTGTTGTAACATGGTGTAAAATTTCAACGCCAATCACTATATAACCAATGCGTTTGTTCAAATATTATTACCAAATATTCCCAACGCGCGGCTTGGACTAGCCTTTGAACATGTCCCATCGGTCAATTGTCTCTGGAACCGTGAGAAAACATGATGTAAAAGGACAAAATGTAAATATGGCCCGTGAGATGGTCAGTCGGCTATAATAATAATATGGTGTGTCGCAACAAGTCAGTGTCTTGTTAACATATGCTCATGTTCCATTATCTGTCAAGGTGCGAAATGTGCGTAGGATGACCGCCGCCCGGGAGCCCTTAAACTGCGGCTCAGGACCCCCAGCCGAAAAAATTACGCATATTAGCCATTTTATATTCAATAAATGGATGTCGTCAGCGGATCAATTCTTTTGTTCTTCCGCCATTGTCGCCAATCGACCTTAACACTGCCATTGTCAAATGATCTAGTGTGCTATTTTTTTCTATGAAAGGTCTCAGGTTTTAGTGCGCCATTTGTCACTATGGTATATTTTCCTTTTATCGCTTGACATTATGAAAAATGTGTTGATGTCATCTTTAACATTTTTAAGCCGCGCGTGTACGATTAGCGTCAACACTTTGTAGGCATTATGCAAAGCGTATAAATTTCGTTTATGGCCATTTAATTGTATTTTGGGAACATACTTTTATTTCTTATCATAGAATTTTATAATGCAAAAGTGTTTCTTGTCGATTTTATTGCATTACGAAATGGCGCCTAATAAATCCTCCATGGACAATTGATACGTCAAAGTTAGAGGATCTCAGACGAAGACTTTATCATGCAGCATTTTTGAAAGTAAAAGTTTCCGAAAACAAAGATCGGACGATCGTTATGCCATAAACGATCGTTTGACTGTCCAAACTCTTCTTTTATACGTTTATAATAAATTTACGTTGTATCACGAGCTGCCTTCGATAAGCGTCGGACCAACATAAGTTACAGACTTCATTATTTGTTAATGCACTCAGTCAAATGGACCACCGGAATAGTGCTCTCGATGGCCAGTTGGTCAGACGAGGGTTCTCCGATTTAACTTACATCTGTCAAAAATATCGACGAAACAAAACGATGCGTGGGCTGCTTGAACCACCTCTTCATCCATCCAAAAAAATCAATTGTTACCAACGGATCATCAATTTTTGCAGACAACCTCTCGATGTCCAACTAATCTCTATCGCGTGTTAAATGCGTATCCGTCTTGCCGGAAAGAGCTTCTTCTTTCCCTTTTTTTAATACGGGCATTAAATAAATTGGTAGCAGGCCGAGTCTTTTCCGAATTACCATTTAAATCAAATTAATAGGTGAATATCTTCACATTTCGTCCCACTGCGGTGTTATTTAATACGCCCTGGTCGTTCCGTTATTCCGGGGTCCTCAGGAGTGTTCCCTCTAGTTAATTACTCGTGTAGTAACAGGTTTATTAGAGATGTTCACACGATTTATAATAAATAAAGTGACCTGAATACGTTTAGTATATTTATTCCATTTATCTCCTCCTACGATCATCCCTAATACTTTTGACATCAAACTCATCAATGATCAATGTACAAACGCTAAACATATAATTTATTATTGGCGAATCAAGGCTGAACTTATGATCCACTAATCTTGAAAATACATCACTATACTATATCTTATGATTTAATTAATTTAATAATATAAATATATATTTAATGTGCGAAATATAGAAGTACACTCAAACCTTTTTTGCTGCGATAGATGCGTTCCGTGGAAAATCGCACAAAAAAAGCTATGACTTACATAGAAAAAGTGAAGATGCGTTCGATGGGTTTTAAAAACCGCATAACTTTAAAACAGCTATGTAAAATATATCCAAAATCGCACAAAAAAAATTAATCAGAAAAAAAATAAGGCAATTAAAAAAATAACATTTTTGGTAATATTTAAATGACGTCTTGCATCATTGGTAAAATTTTAAGAAAGAGAAATACTATCATCGTTGTGTGATAATTTTCATTACGATTTTTGATATGATTCAAAATCACTCGAAATCACTATAGTCCTTAATGAAAAAAAAAACACTGTTAAAAGATTTCATTGTGGTAGGACTGGTTTAAAATGGTTAAAAAATAAATTTTAACATAAATCTGGTAGGAATAATAGAGGGTTAAAAAGAAAAGATTCGCGTCCAGTTTGAAGTAAATTAATTCATTAAAACATGAGATATGATGTCAACAATTTTGAAAAAAGTAGATTCGAGAAAAAACGCTTTAAAAGATTTCATTATGGTAGAACGTATTTTTAAAAGTCGAAACATTGGAAAAATGCAAAAAAACGAAATCATTTTTTTCAAAAATCTAAACCAGAATAAAGAGGCGTGGTCGTAATTCAGCGATAGCAGATGCAATATGATTTACACAGTCCCAAATTATTATTTTTTCCGAATTTCGGTTAGTGCTGATGATTTATTTCCTATTTTATCTAAAATATCCTGATACGTACTCTTTATGAAATTAAAAAAACCGCATAACTTCGAAATCGCACAAAAAAAAAGTCGCATAAAAAAGGTTCGAATGTATTCTTATTTATATAACATCTTTCTACGGCTGTTTGATTGGCTATATGTAATAGGTAATATACATGATGAGTAAACAATTTATATAATTACAGTAGACTCTTTATTATCCGTGTTAATGTTGGAGAGGAAGGGCACGAATAACTGGAATATACGGATAATCAAAATCATCAAATTTCTATTTGGTTTTGAATATAATATCATATTTTCGATAAAAAAATTAGTTAATATGTAATTTGTTTAAAAAATTATAGATTTTTAAACAAATTTCTAATATCTATCCACGTCTTGCAAAACATTTAAAATTTTCTTACAATCACATATTTCAGATATATCATTTATTTCATTCTATTTAGGATGCATTAATCTATTTCCATGCTAGGAAGAATCTTTCTCCATGATCGAACCAGTGCTTGTGGCTTGTAACTCTTTTCGTTTTTGAACCAATCTTTCTGGCCAAAATAATCGACAGTAAGACTTTTCATTTCAGTTATCTTAAAAGATCGAAGCTTATTTCTTTTGAACTCAAATGACTCATTTTATGAGTTCCTGATGCATTTCCAGTCTCTTATCACCTCGGATCCTTTTTCACAAACTTATACTCATTGTGATATCTGCCTCATGTAACAAGCTTTCTTAAACTCCCAGAAATAGAATCAAGGTAAGGAATAAGACATGAAAACAGGCGTTTGTTTTAGTAGTTAAGACACAAGCATCTTCTTTATCGCTTTGAAGAGTTTTGTTTCTTTAATCTTATCCTATGTATAGAACATCTCATGTACTGTTCGGGAGTTACTTCATTCTCCGAGTTTCACCACATTTTTCTTAGTATTATTTTCGTTTTCTTGTGTACGTCTTATAATCACACGAAAAAAAGAAGATCTACCTCAATAATTATAAATTAAACTGTTCATAAATATATATGCAAGTGTCTTGATAAGAGTTATCCTTAAAACCTTCATCATCTTGCATAGAAAAATAAAAATATGTTTTTACTAAATCTATCATTATCCTTGTATACATTATATTAGCTTACTTCCTCTATTGTGTAATATGCGTATCGAAATCATTTTAAACTGTATTATTTATTAGCGTATCGATCCCCCAGGGAGCAATTTTCATGAGCGAAAAAAAACTAATTTGGATTATTAAGTATTGTTTATAGGTCAAATTGAAAGATATAATATTACGCTCCGTATTTAGGTGAATTTGCAAAAAAACACACACACAAATAATTCACGGTTTCACCAGCACATAATTACGGTGGTAGTCCGTAAGCGCCGCTTAATAATTTACGTGACCAAGACATCATCACTGACGCCGCTAAAAGTCTTAATGTAATAACCATTTGAGATGATTACGTACATTATCAACGATTTTCCACTGATTATAGGCATTTTGGATTACTTCGTGAGCCGAGGATAACACACTTCGAATTCTAAAAAGTCGACCACCAAAACCTTCGGAAGGAGATCGGAGTAAATTACTTCATCAGCGTCATTTTTTAATCGACAAAAAATTGATTATGAATATTGTTTAAATTCACGTTACCTGTAAATTTTTCCTTGTGTTTTTTTCTCTCAATGTAGTTGAAGGTCCCTTTCGTTACGCACACTCTAATTGTAAATAAGACGTTGATGATACCATTGATTATATAGGATACGTAGATGATTGGGTTTTACATTATGATAGGAAAACACCACCGCAATAAATACATCTGTTTATTAATAGAAGGATTAAATATTTCATCCACAAGTATTTTTCATATTGGAAAATATTGGAAAATACCGCCAACCATCCCTTTTCAGATTTAACAGCAGACAAAAGAATCTCTTAAGACCTTTAATCCGTATTGTGAAGTGGGTTTTGTTCTTTCTTTTTAGTCCATTCGTAGTTGTCATTGATGACCCATTTACACATCATCTTGAAAATAACCATTTAAAATGGTACTTGATGGTATTTAAAATGATGCTTAAAATGGCAATTTTACGTCGCTTTTCAAGGAAACGTGCTCATTCATTAAAAATCAACCACACGCCTTGAGTGCTCTTTCTGAATCACTGGAATTCGCTCGCAAATACGCGTTCATCCTATCATACAGGTTAGTTTTAGTAAACAAGCTCTTATCACCCCGGGACCATTTTTACAATCTTACACTCGTTGTGTTTTCTACTTCGTATAACAAGATTTCTTAAACTCCTTATCGCTTTCTATATAAGCGTGAAGTAGCAAGTTATCGCGTAATTACATACCAGAAAAAAATTAAAATCCGCCAGACCAATAAAAAAAAAAAAAGATTTCGCTTCACGAATGATACATTTTATAATCCTCGTTGAAAATTGACAGTAAAAATTATTAAGCATCTTATATAAATTCTAAAACATATCATGAATGACCTGAGTGGGTATTCGTTTTTTCGTGGCTGCTCGCTGCTCCAAATTAATTATGAACTATTTCTTCAATTAAAAGTTTTTTTTGCTTGATCTTGTATATATTGTTATCCAAGAAAGCAATGTTTGGTGCATTTATTGCATGCTGTAACAATTATTTTAATGATAAATTAAATCAAGTCTAGATCTATCGACTCTTCGATTTTTTTAAAATCTGATTCATTATTAATTACAACGATTATCTGTTGATAAGATATCAACAGGTCTCGGTCAGGCTGTGTCCGTTTTCAATTTTCAAATGACTTCGTGTCGTCCATAGCATTAATAATAGTCGAAATCCAATTTCATTCCGGATTCTAGAAGTTGACATTCTAACAAGTAAACATTATGGCTAATGATCAATTACAAAGTAGACATAATCGACGATCTAATGTCTGGCTAATAAAATGCTTCGGATGGATTCTTTGAACTCTTGTGTAAATCTTGTATTCTACTACTGTCTTGTCCGCCACTTTATGAGAACCTGTCGTTCGAATTTACTAGTTATTAGTAGATACAGAGGTAGACAGTCTATGCACATGATTTTCTTATTGTTCATAGTATATACGCTCATTAAGTTCGTCTACATCCATAAATTATGGTTGCCAACGTAGAAGCCCACACATCATCGGTCATTACCGGCGTCACAACAGGAGACGATCTCTCATGCTGCAGCAGTTTTTAGCCTACGCTAAAGCGGCAGCAAAGTGCATTTTTACACAAAACTGTTAATTGGTGAACGGCGCGCTTAACCTATAACCTGACGAAGCTTCGTTATATTTCCACCGGTTGTCTATTATCATATATAATTTTCAGGGAAACACTTGGCACAACAATGGGCTTATAAATCATTATTCCCATCTAGAGTTGCTGCTGTGCCGTCGGTTCGACAATGCGCCCAAGATGGGATACTTGAAATCATTTAACGACGCATTCGGAGCCCCGACGCGAGAGGCCTCTCATAATTTTATTCGTCTGCGAGCTTAGGAAACCAAATGAATTATTATGTAAATGTTGTTGGTATACGGCGTGTTTTTTTGCGTTTAAAGATCGCCGCCTCTCCCGCGAATCTGATTGATGGGGGCGCCCCGGGGAGCTGCGCCCCTCGGCGAAGGCACTGCATACTCCACGGACGGTGTTGAAATTTCGCTATCTTCGACGTATAAATTTATAAATATTTTGCGGAAGCTTTGACCGCGTCGGGATTTCTGCGGTTGGTTTATGGATATTTTAATTTAATTGTTACATATTGGGGGCCCGTTTTTCTTCTTTTTATGCTATTCCGAAAATCGCAGTCGTAAATCAGGCGAGTCGAACCTTTTCGTTGGGACTTAGATTCCTCGCCGCTGAAATAAAATGATCAAAAATAGAAACCACGTTTATAAAATTGTTGCATTTGCAAATTTGCACATCTACAAAGCATATTATTTCTCATTTTGTTGTTTTGATATTGTAAATTAACAAAACGGCAGTCTACCGCGATGACATTGTTGCCGACATTTATAACCATTTTTAAGACCTATAAATAAAATTTAAATGTTTTATATCTCCAGGACTTAAATTATGCTGTAGTTGCTTATAATAAATATTATATGTACTTGATTTTGCAATGCTTTGAATGTTGTAATATTTCAATCATATTCCCGCACTACAACTTTAGCCATGTCTACCAAAACCCTAGCCATCTTGTATCGAAAGTAGACGAAGTTTATTTAACAATAATTGATGTAAACTACTTATAGACTAAAAAGCAGCTTTATAGATTTTAATTTAATGCCGGTATGTACAATTATTCAGATTTCGAAATTGAAAGCTTACTATATTTGATATGTATAAATAGTTGAGACTACTTTTTAATAACTACTGTTTAATTATCTAAGCATTCCCTTGAACGAAAATCATGTTACTTGCATCACTAATAAATTTTACAGCAAAATTCCGGGTTATATTTGAATCGCCCTTGTACAATCAAACAGATCTTTTTTTTCCTGTGGGAGGAGAATCTTGCATAAGACATCCTGAGTTTGATCTCAGGGTAGTGTCAGATTCTTACTGACTAAACCCTTCTCTTGTCCTTCTCTATCTCCCTGGTATTGTTTATCACATTCTTTCAGGAAGACAGATAGTCTTAAGTAGCTTTTTTTTCTTGTGCGAGGGGAATCTTCGAAACACACCCATTCTGGGTAGTGTGGAATTAACGATTATCGATTAACGATTAACTCGTTCCTGCCCACTAAACCCCTCCCTTGTCCTTCTCTGGCCCCCTGGTATTGTTTTACACATTGCCTCATGAGGACAGATAGTCTGGCCTTGGGTGTATGGCCCTATCCTATTGTTGGAGAGGCTGTTGCGCTCTGCGTCTCTCTCTTTCACTGCCCTCTTTGGCGCTCAGAATTTTTTCTACAGTCTTAAGTAGCTGGCCCTATTCTAGTATTGGAGAGCCGTCCCAGTCCCGGTCCCAGTTTTTCTTGCTCACCATCATGCTGTGGACCATGTTCTCAGCGTTGAGATCGGCAACCCCTTGTTTCAGCGTATTTCTCTGGGGTGTCCAAGCCTCACAATCATTGATGGTGTGTTCGGCATCATTGACCTCCGCTTGGCAATGGTGGCAGGCCACGGATGCTTCTTTGCCGATCCACTTTAGCTACGTACCGAAACATCCATGCCCAGTGAGGACCTGACTCTAGCGGTAGATCATTTCTTCGTGTTTTCGGGCTCCGGGATCTTCCCTTGCTGGACTGATCCCATCTCTGCTGTCAGGTGTGCTCATTATGGTTTTTGGGATCTTCGAAGTCCAAGACCCTCTTCTTTCCCTGCCGTTGGACCCTTAACAGCATCTTCCTGTAGCTCTCATGTCTGAGCGACTCATGCCATATCGGGGCTCCGTACAGAAGGATTGAGAATTAAACAAATCAGCAATCTCGCTTATTATGATACATCTTTTGTGTTTAAACCGGGTTTAAAAATCAGTTTTATTATCAAACGTGAGTGAATTTTGGGATTAAACTTTTATTGAGTTTACTCCCGTTTAGTACATTGATACAATAAATTATATCCAACGTTGTCAGCAATAATTTTACACAACTTCTTAAATGTCAAGTAATGCAGCACAGGCAGAGAATAATATTAACATATATTTACGAAATTTAATATTCTTTCTAGGAAATATTTATGACGTCTGCATTCTATGCGTCTTGTTGCATTTCATCAGATCTCCTCTCCGTCAAGCACAAATAACCCCGGCGTGTCATTAAGGGAAACACCGTGGGGCGACGAGCAGATTGTTACGTTATATTTCAACTTGTTAACGTCACGACTTTTGATATTCTCCATTTATCCTGGCGGCTATCCCCAGGGAGAGGACTGGGCCCACGCCTTTTCCAAGCGCTCATTTTGATGCATTAATGCTAAGTGATTTTAATTGCGTTTATTCACATGCACGTCAGACCCTCGTTATTTGTATGTTTTGATATTTCGTACCATTTTCACGCCCGAAATTTCGGCTCGTCCTAAGAACGTGTCGGATTTCGCGTGCTAATTTGATTTCCCATGGAAATTTTAATAAAACGCTCCTCCGCCGCGTACAATTTCTTGCATGGGCGTTCGCCACCTCGGATTTGCACTCGTGTTGCATTTAATCAAATCGAAAAATATCATTCGGATCAAATCGCGTCCAATTCGTACCACAATGAATATAACACATTCCGATTCCAATTATTGAGGATTGATACAAAAAAGAAACAACAAAATGCTTCGGATGACTAATGGCTATCTAACACAGCGTGTCGCCATCGATGTTTCAAATATAAATTTGTAACCATTCCTTTGCCGCAAGAAAAACAGCCGTCGTCTTCCAATCTCATCCCTAAATTCTACATTCAAAAAAACACCGCTGCGTGTCATTTGGGATCCACCCTTAAAAATATTCCAAACAACCCGCACGATGCTCGCTTTGCTCCCTTTTTATTTACGACGTCGTTATTTTTTTGTCCATTAGATCCTATGTTTGTTTTATGGCTTATTGCATCAACCGACTCATTGATTTGTTAATAGTTTATAATTATTATTTTTTACCGACTAATTTATATACGCCCCTATGTCTTCAACAACCCTTATGATTGATTTTCACCCGAGCCAAAAAAAAATCCAGTGAAGCGGTCATCGTCCCCGCATTGATGATGATCGTTTCGATGCCAAAAATATTAAGGGATCGCATATATGGTATGCAAAATCTTTCGGCGGTCAATTTCACTGGCAGACTCGGTCGTAAATCAGAAGGGCCGCATTTCGTCAATCGTTTAACAGATGGCGCCATTGGTTTTATTAATATTAAGAAAGGAACCCAAGCACCTCGGGCCGCATGGATAATTTATTCATTTCATTACGAGATGTACCGCAATTACACTATCTTTTAATATCATCTCGTTTGCCCAAGTAATGTACGCCAGATTACGAAACTGAGATATGTATTAATAACCGTTCACCGAAGGCGCTCCACTGTTTACAAATTTTCTTATTTGATACGCTGTTGGAATGGGGCGTTCAGAATTAGGGGATGCTTCTCGTTTTCAATCGAATCACGGGCATGTAATCTTTGACCATCTGATAATACAAGATTCGCCTCTTAAAAATTAACAGCGGCTAAAATCTGAACGCGCAAAAAAGGGTCGACCAATAGTCTTGGCCGTGGAAAGATGTTCTTCGCCGACTTTTCCAGATTTCATAGCTGGATCTTTCTCTCGACGCAATTATAAACATCTTGACTTAAAAAATCGCATGTCAATCGCCACCTAACAGTCTTCTTCGTCCTAATATAATTTTAATTAGAAAATAAACACAGAAGCAATAGATCAAAGTTTATTTATATGGGACTTTGCATTTCATATGAACTGGATGAAAGAACGATTTCATGCCCTCAAAATGTAATTTATTGGATCAAATCTTAATGTCTTCATATGATAAATAAACTTGTTTAAAAATGCCAAGAACTTTATGCGAAAATGCCAAGAATATCGTATATTTTATCACCCTGCATTTCTAAATATGCTAAAAGCAATATTTAATGAAATCCTGTAACATTTCACACGCTTATCTTATCCTCCGCAAATTTACAACATCATCAATAGCATCAATAGTAATTATTTTAGATGATAAAGGTAGTTTTATTCAATATATTTAACTGTTATGGTGGTGTTGTTGTTAATTGATTATTATTTATATTTTAATGGAATTTGAGAAATGTTTAATGAATGGCTTCTGTTGATAGTTCTAGTAAAGATTATATGTATTTAACAATTTCCGTTACTTTTATATATATTCATACATTACATCAACTTTACAGTTATACTCCAATACAATGCCCAAAGGAATCGATACGGCTTATAAATCAGACTGAATGTCATTCATTATTACACCCATTTTTCCTTATTGCTTAGGATCATGATCTTTGTGTCATAAATTAGTTTGTAAAAGCATGTACATCATTCTAAATAATATAAATGTTACCTTTTGGAAATTTCCCTGATAGATCTCAGCATGTTTTAATTCTGAATGTATTTCTAAGGGGGGGATATAATTTTGGTAGTCATTTTTCATCTAACGATATTCATCGATGTTGTAAAAAACGATCAGAATAAAAATTGAGTTGCATATTTTTCATCCATGTAACTTTTCGTAATGGTCAGAAGGACTACGTGATTAAAGATTTGATCTTTTTGCATATTCGGAGTCGCATATTTCGTCCTGCGTAGGCGTCTCATATTCGAAATCTGGACACGCTTGAACTTCGACCCTTCGGTCCCTTCTCAGACCTCATTCGCGTCGATCTTATTTTAAATCTGTCCATATTTTGGCCCGTCCTGGACCGATTTGCGGTCGGGGTGTGCGACAAATTAATTAGGGAACTCTCTTTCGCGGGCGGCTTCGCATTTCGTCGTTTTCCCTCACCATTTTGGACATCGATAAATTTCAGTGTTTCTCACGAGCGGGCAATAAAAATATGTTTTTATTTCGCTTTTACGTCTTTTCGTTTATGTCTGTGGCACGACTGAAGCGAACGCCATTTTGCTTTCTTGGAAATGTGTCTCGTCCCTGTATTGGACTCTCATAATGTACGACGTTTGTCCTTTTTGTGTTTAACGATCTTTGGGTTTGCTCGTCTTCGCATAACTTTTGAGGAATCTGATTTGAAGAAGAATTTGATTTGAAAAAGGAACCATTAACCTAAATTTTATTTTTTTGTTTGTTTTACAGATTTTGTCAAATTGTATACGACTTCAATTCTGATTGGAAAAATGAAGGTAAGATATTTTAATATAATAATTTAAATTACATGATTTCTTGTGCATCGTATCAACCACACAAAATGAGTTTTTCCAAGATAAAACCGTGTTTCAGGACAAATTTGGATACATAATATATTTTAAATAATACTATCTTGATACAAGTAATTCAATATCGAAATTTAAGTTTACTTGTGATACGATAAAAATTCCCTCTTATATTTTCAATATTCCCAATTTAAGCCTTTGGAACCAATTTTGAAATTTGATAAATATCATTTTGGGTGCTTCAATTTCATTCTTGCCAAGGTTCAAAAAAGGGAGAATAGACTACCTAATATGGACTTTTAATTTGATTTTATAGCTTAATATGAACAAAAATTACAAATAGAGTACACTTAGGTCTGTTTTTATGCGATAGATACGTTCCACGGGGAGTCGCATACAAAAAAAATCGCATAAAAAAGACTTGAACTACATAGAAAACAGAGGGAATGGTTCCATTATTTTTAAAAACCGCATAACTTCAAATCAATATGCTATAATGTACCAAAAATCGCATAAAAAAAGTTTATGAAAAATTAATGTAAATAAAAACACAATACATAATTATCTTAGAATTGCTTTACTAATGTCTATTTTACTCGATAATCATACGAATACAATTCTTAAGCTTTTGAGAAGAGTTGTCAGATTTAAAAATATATATACATATAGAAAATATAATATATATCACATTATAACGGTTGTAACTTGCACTTGTGTTAATTTTAGATTTTTTTAATACAAACTCGCATAAAAAAAAGCTTTGTCCTCTATAGAAAAATGATGGATAGTTTCCATTATTTTTGAAAACCGCATAACTTCAAATTCGCATAAAAAAGATTCGCATAAAAACAGACCCAAGTGTATCTTATTTTTCTACGTGGTTCCCTTCATTAGAAAATTTCCATCGGATAGATCAATAAATTTCATATGAATTAAATTTGACCCACGCACAAAAAATTACTCATTAGATGAACTATCAGGTCAGTCCAAAAGTTCGTGCGCATTTTTGGGATTTTTTTAAATAGTGTAAATAAAACACAGTTTAACATTTCAATAATCGATATATTTACAATCCCCGGGTACTGCTCCAAGTGATTTTCACTTATTTCGTGCCTTATAAAATTTTAAACTGGGAAAAAAGTTAAATTCTAAACAGGATGTACAAAATATACTTTAAAATTTTTTTAGACTCAAAACCAGTGTCTTTCTACAGCAATGGATCTAAATAGCTACCTATAAGATGGCGAGAAATTGCAGATAGTGGAGGAAAATATTAAATTGCGTTTTATTTACACTATTTAGAAAAATTCCAAATATGCGCACGAACTTTTGGACTGACCTGATAGTTTCATTAAATTTTAGGGCCAATTAATGGACGATTGGTGGAAGATTGCTTTTGGACGGTAATATTATAAAATTTTCCTCGAAATTTGTAATAGATTTTAGGCGGTCCGGTATTTTACTGTATTTCAAAGTCCCAGTCTCCTGACGTCTTCTAATGGCATAATACAACCTTTTAATGAAAATTTTCATTTCTTTAGCAATTTCCCTGTTTGGATGAAACAAATAATCGCGATACTTAATTCACACCTGAAAATAAATTACGTTTTGTGCAATTTGGAATTATTAGATAAGAAAATAAAACACCATAGCATCCCCATTATATAGCAGTTAACTAGAATATTTGTCGAATCTCTTTATTTTCTCATGTGTTTGTATCATCATTCGAGTGCACATTATGATATATTGTTAAATAATTTGTATCGATTATTTGTTTTATTCATATTAAGTCGATGATACTGATTTATTTGAAGCACTTTGATTTCATGGTTTAATGTCATTATAATTTGTATGAATAATGTCTTGTCTTGATTTGATGAACCGTATAAAGTTGCCTATAATCAAAACGGCTAACCAAAGAAACTTCTTCCCAATTTCAATAAATTATTGTTTGTTTAAGCTAAGAAGTAAATAATTCAAATATCATTACAGTGTTCTATACCAAGTTGGTTAAATTGGGTCATGCTGCATTCATTAAATCGGCTTCCCTTCTTCGTCGGTGGTTTCCTACCGAATTTCTTCGGCGAACCTTCAGGTTGGAAGAAAGCGGTCTTAACGCCATGACCCGCGGGCTACAAGTAGAAGACTTGTTAGCGGAAGACCCAGAACGATCTCCATACGCATTTCTTCCATAGGGCGGGTCATAAAGCCTAATTATATTACGCACGACGGCCATCTTGGTAATTGAAGATCATGTCGGCGTAATTTACTTAATTTAAATACCTCAGATAAAGATCGATATTCTCTTTCGGTCATTCTGTTGGCTCACGTAATTTATTACGCACGTTTAAAGATCTGCCCTAGAGCTCATTCGGAAACAATTTAGGATTTGATACCGTTATAACGCGCTTCAATTGCGTCGATCTTCGAATAAGGATCATCGATCGGTTTTCAGCTTGTTGCGCATCTGTTTGAATGTTCGGCCTGTACCGTTAATTGAATGATTATTGAAGGATTCGAACATCCCAAGCGAAGCGGTGAAGCCTTTGAATTAGATTTAACATCGAAGTTTATGGGGAAAAGTCATCGGCTGTGACTATATGTGAAGCTGTTCGTGTAATGTCTGAACTTAACGGCAATGGATTGTATGGCGTCGAAGCGCTACTATGGAAGCCGATGGGTATCTATGTGTTTTACGCCATCGAATAGAAGATGAAAGCAATGCCAAGCCAGGATTTGACGCAAAGAATGTTATCTTCCACATATAATTACATGCCTATTATCGAATCGAATCGGTGTGATGATTTAAATTTGGATAGCCATTGAAAATGCGGCACATATTTAAAATTTTCTTCATCAATTAGCTTTTTATGTCATATATTAAAGCCTTTTTCTTTCTAGGTCGAGTTATTGGGATTCACTGCACTCACGGTGTAAATCGTACAGGGTTTATGGTGTGCCAGTATTTAATAAGGGCTCTGCGTTGGAGACCATTTGATGCCGTGAATGGTAAGTTGGTGCTTTCGATTATTTTAACACATCTATTGGACATAATCTATACAATTCTCTTTATTTGCAGGTTTTGAGACAGCAAGAGGACACAAAATACATCGTGAAAATTACGTGACTTTCCTTATGAACTTGGATAAAATCTAAATAAATAAATATATATTAAGTAAATCAGTATACACCAATCAGTATGCTCTTGTTGACATTCATAATTTTCCCTTGAAATAAGTTCTATACAGATTTTATCTCCATTACAATAACTTTACAACAAACTATGAGCATAAAGACAGCTATTCAATTATGCTCTAGATTGAAATCCATTTATGAAATATTTAATTTTTGTTTTTGGGATGAATTTGTCATAATTTTAGTAGTATTATTTAGTAAATTGTAAATACGTTTTTTATAAATGTTTCCACTTTTAACACTATTTCTACCGCAGTTTTATTTATACCTATTTCGATCAAAGTGTGCCTTTTGACACCATTGCATTTGCACCATGGTAAGTTTTATTTGGTTTTTTACAGGCATGGAAATAGTATGATATGAAGTGTTGATATTCCAGAAAACGAGAGATATATTTTTTCAAACTGTTTCATCAAATTTCAAACGTATTCAAAACATCTTCGTCTTTACTGCTTGATAAGTCATTTATAATAATGTCGATATTTATGTGCAGAATTATTTAAGATGTCAAAAGACACCTCATGATTGAAATAGGTGTACCAAATATGTATTTTAGAATCAAGAGGAGGTGGAGCAAAAATGTTACCAAATTATGCCAAACAATCATAGGAAAAGTCAATCAAATGTCAAGCTCATAAAATAATTTAAAAAGGTGACTTAAAACACCTTTGGTAGAAATAGTGTTAATTCTATTAAACATATGATCCATTGTGACTCCTCTCCGGTTCCTGACAATTAAACAGGATTTCATATCAATTAATTCCTAGAGTCCTAAATATTTTCTCCAAATTTTTATAGAAATCACATACTTGTTAAAAAACAAATTCGCACCACGCCAGCCAAAAGACAATACTAAGCACAACTCAACGGGAATGTGTTAAAATATTTTTATATACATTGTGAATCATTTCGATTCCATAGTGATGTATTATTATTTTTAAAAAAAGTACACTTGATATTTAATAAATTCATATTTTTTTTTAGAATTTAAGTAATATTTTATAATGTAATATAACATGAAACAGTTATTTGAATTGACATCAGCTCAACAAGTGCTATTCCCCATATAAGAGTTCAAAATATTTATATTTATTAGAATTCATACATATAAAAAGTATTACTGTATTAGTAAATTATTGATGTTGAATAATATGTTTGTGCATTTAACTATTTCGCATTTACTTTGAACAAATGTAAAGATCAGTTGCTATAACATAAAGTGTTTTATATGGCCATTGTGTTGTATTGAAATCGATGTTATACTGTGTGCTACCAATTTTCATACTACATCCAATAAAAAAATGATTACATGTGCGAATTTATTTTTGATTTCTAGCCATTGCGGATAATTCATAAGTTTTTTCCGTCTTATGAATTTAACATCGGATGAAAATCCCATGAGAACCTCCTTCATTAAAGTGTCCTTATGAAAATATCACGTAAAATGCAGGTAGCCTATCTTTATTGTGCCTTAATTCGTTATCGCACTTAGGAATCGGTCCTATTGTCTTCTCGTCTACATAGAGATGAGTTCACCTTGGCCCGGAATACCTGCAGACCTCAAAACTCAACATGTTGGCTTTTTGCCGACTATTATCTACATACTAAACGCGAGCATCAGCAGACTCCCAAACATAATGCCTCGGATTTTATGTGACATTAACAACTTAGTAGCGACAATAAAAGCTGCTCTTCGATCGGCTATCATGTGTTGAAATATTTTTTTCGCTATCTGCCATAATAAAATGCCATAAAATGAAGGTTCGAACATACAAGGTATTTGTCGCTTGCTTATTTCCTCGTTTTTACAACTGAGTCTCGCCACGCGTCTGCAAAATGAGACGGTCCGATCATAAAGTTCAGAGCTTGATTATTCGACTAGTTTTATGTTCTAGACGTCCCATAATCTAAAAAAAATTAGGGATTCAAATTGGAATACTGATTGTGAAGAAAAAAAATTATGGTTATGAATAGCAAATCTTAATTGAATTTCAAAAATATACTAAAAAGAATAAATTCAATATTAAGGTGTCATATCCTTATCAATGCCAGACGATTTTTTTTAAAATTATATTAATTTTTAATCTCACGCCATTTCAATCAATTTTATTATCTAATTAGTTTTGAACCCTGACATCGCGTATAGATAATAATTTGGTATAAATACCTTAGTTGACACTAGGGGTTCCAATCGAATATTCGAATATATTTGCCCTTTTTTCAAACTTAGTAAATTCGAATATTTATTAAATTAATCGGATATTATTCATTTTTTTGTTAAATTATTTAGAAAGTTCATTCATAATAATTTTAAGTAAATGTAGCATATTTGAAATCTTGGATGCATTTTTATTTACAAACTAGTTATCAGAATGCTTAGGGAGAAAATCAGCACGTCCCTAGACGAAAAAAAGGTGGTGATAGATCTGGAAACCGTGCGAGCGACGTAATAAGGCACGTCCCCAGATAAATAAATCCACTGGTGTCAGGTCTGCAGTAACTGTGCGAGTAACAGAAGAAACGGCCCACAAAATAAATCCTAATTGAAGGAATAAACGCCGCCTTTGCAAAAATGAAAGAAGAAATATTACTTCAGACAACTACAGTTGAAATAAGGAAGAGGTGTCGTTTAACAACTTATTGAATGATTTGTATGACAAGTAGAATATCGTTGGTAAGAGTATAAATTAGAGAACTTTTTAAAGCTAAATTAAGTACAAAATAGTAGTTAGTTTTTTGTTTAAATAATTTAGAAGTTAACATTACTTTGCCTGGGGACGTTCCCTATTCCATGGCTCGCACAGTCTCCAGACCTGACACCACTGGATTTATTTGCGTGGGACGTTCCCTATTCCGTGGCTCGCACGATCTCTAGACCTAACACTACTGATTTTTTTGTCTCAGGACGTATCCTATTTCGTGGCTCTTGCGGTCTCCAGACCTGACACCACTGGATTTATTTGTCTACTGGAAACTTAGGGCTTATGTATGAATCCTAGAAAAAGACACTCCTAACCCCCTAAAAATTATGTCGGTCCATACGCCAAACATCCTGTATATGATTTTTTTTAACCACGAAATATTTTACAGCGAATTCTTCATGTGCCCAAAATCCAAGATATCCACGATAAATAAAAAATATCTGAACATTGTCTCCACATTCTTTTCAATGTCAATCTTCATGAATTCCTTTTTTCTGGAATTATTCTCCAATCTGTTCCTATTTAGGTGCATATATTTACTCTCTATATGTATGTATTACTAAGCTCCCTAATTAAATTCACTAATTTTTTGCAGCGTTGTTCGACACTATTTAAAAAAATCCCAAAAATGTGCATAAACTTTTGGACTGACCTAACAGATTGCATGGCAATAATGGTTTTTATATAAAATTCATTCCTTTTTTCGCGGTTTGCAAAAAATATACCTTGACATAAATGAAAGCTAGACTTTATGATTTTTTTTTTCATATTTATTATTTTCATTCTGTATTAATAGTTTTTCCATAACATTAAAAATATTTTTCACGTTTGGTTAAAAAATCAGTCGATAATGTTTTGAGCCCACCTCTTGCATTTATAGTCGTTTATTCGGCGAGGGTTGCTCCAGCTACCCGAAGGGTCCAAAAGACATAAACCCCAATCAGTCACCTGTTAAAAGTGTATCACGAAACCCTTGTAAAACATAAATCAGTAGCAGAAGCAGATAAGACACAACAAAGCAAATAGATAGCCTTTCAAAAGTCCGACACGTCGAAGCGATGTGAGCTTTTCAGATGTGCTCATCGGCGACAAATGGGTTCCCCGAATAAATTAAGACAGCATCCGCAATTTACAAGATTTCAGAAGTCTATTTTTTGTACGTTAGGAAATTATTTCGAGCACGGTGGTTCTTGACGATTGGAATTTAGACTGGTCGTGGCGAGCTGTCAACACCGTGTTGTTTTATCTACGATGGTGCTATCGCATGGATTCCGAAGAACTCGAATGAAAATTCTATCGACTCTTTTATAATAATCTGATATCTTATCTGGATGACATGCCATGGAAGCGGCTACTCTCGTCGCGCTCTTGCATTCGAATTATGTGGTAACCCACATTTTATTCAGGCTGGATCAGTGTGGCTTAGCTTAGATTATTTGAACCTGTCTGCAATATCATTTTTATTGCATCAATCTGCATATTTATGAGTACCAAGAAACACGACGAGCAATTTTTCGGCATGTCCATATGCATAAGGCAGCCTATACTATTTTCGTATGTATCTTGCGGGATTTCTTTTGGTAGGCGCCATGGAGTTATTTGTTAACATTAAGGTAAATGTTGCGTGGGCGGCGGTTGTCCAACGTTCCTGTCTTCTAAGTACGAATTTATACAGTGGCACTCAATTTGTGGGTTCCATTGAAACCTCTGGCATACAGGTACTCATAAAAATACCAACCGAGTTCCGACAAAAGACCTTACCACAAAGAAAGCACTGTGTTCCCTCGTAAGAAAGTTCGTTCACGGATTCCTCGCATATTTGAGATGAATTTTAAAAATTCCATCTTCGAAAATGATTTAAGTTAGATTGAAAATTCTTTTCGACCATTTGAGAATTTATTGACATGTTCGACGTCCAGCTCGCGCCCTTTTTTTAGTAAACAGACCATTGTACGTTTACCTTTAAACGAAGTGACATGTTTAATGTAAAAGACATTCCGACATCTTAACTTATTGCCCTCCCTTTCACCTGTGGAGCTTTGCTTGAAAGCTTTCGCTCCGAAGCAGAGACGGCCACCTAATGGATTGTGCTCCGATCAAATTTACGACCGTGACACATTGCTTGCGTTTCTGCAAAGTGACGTTTTACAAAATGCCGCAAGACGCAAAGCTTCCTTCCAAATTTAGATGTAGAGATGTTGTCGGGATTTGGGTTTAAATGGTAGCCCATTTATCAATCAAAATTATCGTCTGGCGCTAACAAATAGCAATCAAGGCAAAAAAATATACACCAAAGCAAAGGCAAGAAACGTAGCAACACCCAAGCTCAAAGATTGTAGCCTAAGAATTTCGCAACCATAACAATATTATGTACTTTTACCTTCTAAATCGTTTTGATCTTTTGAGCATCACGTAGGTCTTTATTTCTTGTACTCTTTAAAACTATTTTCCATAAAATCAACATGGTTGTCTCAAGTAGTTCTTCAAAAGCGTCCTTCGATTCATCCATCTGTCTGACCCGCAGAGTGAGTGCTCATAAATAAAACTTTGAGATCATACAACCTTTAATTTCAAACGTAAAAGGTGGTAAATGGACAGATAAAGACGATAGGGACGCTATGTTAACACACTGATTGCGGGACCAGAGAATCAACATCAATCCTTGCCACTCAATGAATGGAAAAATAGATAATTTCTTCTACGTAAATAATATACATACATTAAAAGCGGAAAATGTTTAGTTTGAGAATTTTAAACATATAATATTTATAATTATAATATTCGCGTGGCAGTCCAAAAAAATACTTTGCATGGCCTTAATACCGCGACTAGGTTAACCAATCCCGGGATCCCGGACAATTTAAGATGTTCATGAGTCCCGGGATTAGTTAGCGTAATCCCGAATAATTCGAGATTGAAGTTTTTATCTAACATAAATCGTACACCTCACCAGTACGATGAAGGCTACTAAACCGAGACATTCCCGCTGAAATCTGGACGCTTGGAAATAGCGGCGTAACTATTAATTGGCGAGCTTAGGCGACGCCTAATAGTAACAGTCTAATTTATGTATACATATATAGAGTACATATATGTTTTTGAAATTGTTATATTAACCTTTCCCCACCGGTGATGTATTTACTACACCTCGACTCTAATAATGGTAATATCGATATGAAATATAAAAGATACAGGTTTTAGATTTTTTGTATTCGTCCATAATATAATTACGAATCACATAAAAGTATTATAGTATAAAAGTATTCATCAGCAGCGACGGAAATAAATAATATGTCGGGAAATCGGGGATTTTGCGAGTTTTAGTCCGTGTCTCAGCAGAAAGGAATTTTATCCTATTTAAATTGATGGTGCTATATAAAAATGGGAGTTCACATGGTCATCAACTCTAACTAGCTTTTAAATATCTGATGACGATACCACCAACCAGTGTAGAGGCTGAGCATGCATTTTCAGCAGTAAGTTGCCTGGGTGCCAAAATCAGATCCATACTAAATGACGAAAAACTCGATTCTTTCACCGTAATTTTCTGAAATAAGTCTTAAATATTATTATATAATGTAGTAAAAGCTAACTCTATCAAAATTAGTCCAATTTTTTAAGATTCTTCAATTTTTTAACTAAAATATTAACGTAAATATCATCCCTTAACCACAATCATATTCCAAGAGCTTTTCAAAATAAAATAAAAACCAATTCGTTCAATTTTCTTTCAAACGTTCCTTCGGATACACGAACAAACCCTATTTTAACTAATATTACGCACTCCTCATTCACTCAAATTCCATCGAATTTTTTTATTGTGCAATAAAAATAAATTCATTGTGTAAATGTCTGTCAGGTTACAAAAATATGGTTTATACAATGTAATGAAATTTAAAAAAAATCCATAGCAAATCAAGATTAAATCTGAAGAATTTCGCTGCACATGGAGGTCTAACATGAATGCGTAATGTGAGAGACGTTGACATCAGCTATAATCACGTACAGATAACAACCTCAACCCCAAATCCCTCATTTGACGAAAAAGAGACAATCTGGATATTTTTCATATGTAATAATGGATGTTATCATCTCATTTTATGCCCCTTACGTGTTACACAATTGACCCGAGGATCATCGCTACAGTGTAATTTTACATTGACTCGTTTAATTTGCGAATATATTGGGACACATTTTCATCGTCCGCGAATCGCTCCCTATAATGATCTTGTATTACGACACCGTGGTGTAAAGTCGCACACATTAACAACCCATTCGAATGCTTCAATAAATAACCGAATACGCCGCATTGATACAGTTTACAGGTAATTACGTTAGTCCCACGTGTGCCTCATTTCTCTGTAAACACAGGTCCGAGGTCGTATTATTGTATTTATTTACAAGTCGCCGCCCGGGGCGCCAAGTGTTTTATGTCCGCAATTAAGAAATAAATCGGCTCCCACCGCTATCATGTGTTCGAATAATTGTCTATAACGTATATACGAGTCTTCGGCTATCGTCACCGTTATTGCGAGCGTTTGACGTTCACACAACGAATCATGCCAGAAAATTGTACACGACGATTTCCCCCTAAAGCTCTATTCTTCAGGTAGTGCTTTTACGACTGACGTAAATCAAATGATTCCTTTTGCATCGAATCGCTGACACTTCCTTGTGATTCAATGTCGTTCTGTTGCGCATCGCAACAAAATAAAGCCTTATAGAGTGCATTGAACTAGTACAGAACCCCAAGCTTAAATGAATCACGTATGCATATGCACTCGTAAAAGTCAAGAGAAATCATATGAAGTACCTCCACGAAGATTTCATAAAATGATACACTTTGGATAAATGCTGGCTTTTGTAGCGTTTATCATCTTTTACACAACGGCCCTACAAGGGATACCCAAATATGTTGGTTTAATCTACTTTCGTTTAATTATAGGGATCGCTTCACTTACAAATGTACCGATGTTTGCTCTGCCGTCTTCTCTCTAGTTATAGATGCATCCGATAAATATTTTGTTGATACAAAAGTATGTTCTATAATGTCCGAATTTGTTTGAACAGCCCGCTTGTTTGTGTGTTTGTTCGTAATTTTCCATGTCTATTTTTTTACATCTTTAGATTGGTTGGGTGAGATTGGAGGGCTTAAACAAAGTCAAGCGCACAAATGGGATAAAAAACTTGTGTTATTTGATTATCCTTGTATTCGAGTGTAAAATGATTATGGTCAACCGATGAGAAAGCTCTGTTTGGACAATTAATCGAGCATCATGGATTATTCCTGTAATTTATGATGCTGAATGAATCCATGGTGAACAAAAACCGAGTGATAATTTAGATTCCTTGAATTAGGTCGAGTCATAAATAATTGCCGATTTTTTTTTTCAAACATTTATATAGCTTTAACAAAATTATTCTATTACATATTCACGATTATTAGTTATAATTTTCTCCCATTTGATTGGTAACATCTCGACGATCCTCACAATACATTTTTCTGTCCATGAATATTGACTTTAAGATCCGCTAAAGGTGTTTGATCTTTATCAAACCAATGTCTTTTGCGTACAACATTATCATATGTTACCCATTTTTAATCTTCAATAATTATTTTGTTTTGAAATTGCTCAATTATTTGCCGTAAGAGAAGACTTGTGACAAAAGACATGCGATTTTCTTTATTGCTTTCACTAAAATTTTGTGGTACCCACACAACCAAGTTTGCTTGCAAAGTGCTGGTAAATAGTTGATTGTGACGTATTTAGCTTCTCTGACAATTTCCCTGTTGATTGGCATGGTTTTTGCTCCAAATACACCTTTTAAATGTCTTAATCAAAGTTGGAAGGGCGACCTGAATTTTAAAAACCGTTCATTCACTGCTACATCACCGTATATATTGCAGATTTTTTAGTCGTGCCACTGTTGACTTGTTTAAACTCCCAAAGCATTATATGATGAAAATGCCCTTTTTATTTTCCATTTTACGGGCAAAAAAATACTATAACATAAGATGTGACAAGGTTAATAGTTGTCAAAAGACTGATAGAACTTATATCTATCTAATGATACCCTATGATCACCAATACGGATGACTCATCAACGATAAAACCGAATTTGTAACCAATTTTTTTGCCGGCAAATATATATGACTCAACCCAATATTTTAAGAATTTTCGGAAAAATCCACTATGATCATCTTAAAATATGCTCTGGACTTATAATCACTGGATTAAATATTATTATCCAAACTCTCACTGGATAAATTCAAGTTTTTTAAAAAGGAAATTCGCCGACTTAAGAAAAAGTTAACATTCTCAGGATCCATTTTTAAATAATCTTAAATATGTCCAGATTTCAATGAATATGATTTCCGATGATGATTTTAGTACTTTTCACTATTTGGGATATAATAATTCCTTTTTCTGCCAAAATCTAGAGTTTAACTTTTTAGCACGTTATTTTTTAGAAATCGCTTCCATGCAACACTTAGCTTGAGAGGCGATAATTTTAGCGATATCCATATTAAATTCTGCTTTAAAAAATACAGATTATGTTTGCAAAAATGTATATGTAACAAATAAAAATTAAATCTGAGAAATTGTTCAAAATAACAATTAAAAATAAAATGGGTAGAGATTTGTTCTCCTCACTTTTTTTTTAATTTATGAGGATATTTTGTCACTCCCATTCGTTTGCATTTATCAAAATGTACATCTACAAATCTAGGAAATTTATTTCCAACCAACTTCATTGTAAAAAACGATGACTCAAATTTCATTATTTTGTTGATGAGATGATCGTACCCAAGAAACATTTGGATATTTTTTTAAATAACATTTTTCAGGATGATTTATATCCTTTTGTAGATCTCAACTTTCTCTTTTATCATCCTTTAATTCAAAATAATTTTGTTGAAAAATATCATCCCTTATCAATCAAAATTTTATGATCGCTATATTAGGGAAAAACTCCAAGAACTAAAATATTATTTTTAATTTCATTAGGTCAGATAGTATTTTGTTAGAATATAAAACAGTTATTTATTGTTAATACTTATATATATTAAGATGATGCAGTTTGCATCTCGGTCCATATATTTAGATGGACGCATTCAAATAGTTTTATTTTTTCAGAAAGAAGGCGTGAATTTTATATATGCTGTAACACCCCATAACGAATAATTCATAAAGGATGCTGCTGACGAGATCGAACCACCTCCATCAGGATGGATGAAGATAAGGGCCTACTCCTTCGCCAGCTTCGGTTAGAACCGCCTCTTTTAGGGCTTTAAAAATGCGTGATTTAATTTCATCTAATCATTTCAATTCTTCTTTCGAGTTGAACGCAAAATTCGAAGATGTAAGAAGTTGCTGCATTGTGAATTTAAATTAAACGAAACCATCGAGCCTCGCCCACATTTCTCTGGCATTAAATCGTATTTAAAATGTATGGAAGCCGGTTTTGAATTTTGTACATGGGCATTGTGATACTCCCTTAGAGTCATTGGGTCAATTTTTAATAGGCCTTCAACAGGCAATCCTGCATATAAATCTATTTTATGTGTATTTCTTCTATTCATGGCGCACAATCGCCTCTTTACAGTTAAGCGCTCGAAATTAATGTATGCTCATTGCATACCATTGTCATTTTGAAATCCGATGACCGAAGTTTTGTAATCAATTGTTGAAATATCAAAGATGTTTTTAATTCACACGATTATCGATACATTGAAGGCCTTCGCGATTACCCCACAGCAGAATCGGAAGCCTTCGAGTATATTACAGCCATAAATGAGGAGTGAAGTTTAACAACCTTTGGGTGGGATTGTTTCATTTTACTTGTAGATTGTAGGTGTCGGTGAGGTGTGAGCGGCCTATGAACCTAAGCGTTTAACAAGTATATACTAACTGAGTGCACAATATCTTCCTTTATACAAACTCACACTTGTTCCTTTATTTCACCCGCATCTATTGCATGCTCTTTATTATGCATTTGTGCAAGGATGCAATCTCATTCAAATATTTGAAAAACCGTTAATGATGTGCATTGTACAAAAATAATTGTAGTCTGTAAAGAGCCTCCCCGAACTTTTAGAGAGACGCTTTCATTGTTCAAAGTGTCCCCTAAAAAGAAAGAAATATGCCGTTATATATTAGCAAACAGATTAATTTTAGCAAATAAGTAAAGCACATAATAATATTTTTATACGCAGCATCATTAAATATAATAGAATTTAACAATGAATATCATCATAAGCATTAAAATATTTGGTAGATCATCAAGTGCACACTAATTGCCTAACTATAATTGCCTAAAGTAACATTTTCTCTTTTATTGTTGCAAAGGCGGTCCTTATTATTTCAATTAAGATTTCTTTTGTGGTCACCTCTGTCGTGTAAATGAATTATTTTGGCGACCTTATTCCATGGCTTGCACGGTCTCCAGACCTGACATCACTAGATTTCTTTGCCTGGAGACGTGGCCTATTCTTAGCTCGCATGATCTCCAGACCTGACACCATGTGGATTTCTTTGCCTGGAGATGTGCCTTATTCCATGGCTCACGGTCTCCTGATCTGACACCATTGGATTTTTTTTGTCTGAGGACGTGCCTTATTCCTTGGCTCGCGCAGTCTCCAGAGCTGACACCACTGGATTTCTTTGTCTAGAGATATGAAGATTTAAAGGTGAAATTTAGGTGAAAAAAATATCTATTTCGACAACCAAGACACTTAGAACATAGAGCCATGTATGAAATGCAGAGCCGTAACTAGGGTATAAAGCGCCCGTGGCAAGTATCTAACTTGACCCCCCCCCTCAACCTCCTCCATCGAAAATCCAATTTATTTTTTTAAATTTAATTAATACTATTATAAATGCAATATATTAAATGCCGTTATAGATGATAAAAAAAGTGTCTGTCTAATCGCTACGTTGTTTCCGTGATCGTACAGATCATAAAAAATGTCGCAAAAGGCTTTAAAAGAGGACGGAGTGGCCATGAGGTTTGTATGCTCAATCGGTCCGCTTTTCGGATCGCTGATATGACGAATAAGCATCTCGCGATCAGATGCCATACCTGGACAAAAAAGGATTAGACAACTTAGTATATATTATAGAAACGGACATTTTGCGCCCCAAGCCCAGTTGCGCCCGTGGCGGGTGCCTGCTTTGCCACGCCCTTGTTACGGCCCTGGTGAAATGTAGCAAATAGCCCCCTTAATCAAAAAAAAAAAAAAAAAATGTCGGCGCATATGTAAAACACTCTGTATAATGTTAGTGATAAATAGTTGTTTATTTTTTCCCAAACGTTTTATAAAATGAAAGTAATTGTTGAACACACATGTGTATCATAAGTTGAATGCGATCACGTGTCCGATCGACGCTGTTGTTTATGGCGTGTATCATTAGGACTTAAATTGTAGCACAAACGATTAAGTCAAATTTTCTTTGGTTATATGAAATGCAAGAAAAACCTTCTCCGTATAAAACCTCAAACACTTTTCATTCCCCGCACATCAACAAATATGGCATTTAGAAATGGGAAGCAATAAATATATTTCTCTCCACTAATTTCAAAAATGAGAACTGATGATCCTAAAACTGTGATAAATGTAAAAGCCGCCCCATTTTGACACCCTCTTCCAATCCATTAACCCAATAAATACAACTAAGAATTAGAGAATTTGGATAAAAAACGTTTTTTTAAATATCATCACTCTTTCACAAGCCAACTATTTTTGCTTGAGAATTGATGAATATCTATGCGAAAGTCGAACACAAACGTTAAAAAACATGATAATTTTTATCATTTCTTTTTGCAATAAATTTTAACATTTTTTATCTAGCAGATGGTTTGAAATGTGTTGATTAAATACTTGAAGTTACCAAAATATATATTTGCATAAGCTTTGATAATCTGAAAATCGTAGACTCTTGGTATTGCCATTTTGAATATTTCCGAGAAATTTCTAGTTTATGGGTCGTAACTTATCCTGCGCTGATTATACACAAGATTGATACCCGTTAAAGGATGATCAGTAGAAATCAAAATCGGTGAATTGGATCGTAAATAAAATCGTACAGTGCCGTAAATAATTCTCTCAACTGCACTCGTTCTACTTCATTAAAATCACAATAAATCCTACGAATCCGACAAACACGTGGAAAAACACGCGCTTTGATTTCTTTCCGGGCCCACCCAACCTTACAAACATCGCACGGCGTTATTTTATTTTTCCCTCTTATATGGGGTCATATATCTTCCTCAAAATTTATAAACCGTAAATGCGATCATAAATCTGGAAGATGCACTCCATTTTCGTATCTCCGTATTGTGCACACGAAGAATCAAACAGTTCTTTGTGCTCTGTTGGGGTATCCGATTGTGTAACATATTAAATTTTTTATGCATATTTACAAGTTAGGAAGTCCGTGTCGTAAATGTATGACGGCATGCTAAGGCGTATGAGGATGCTCGTAAAATTGTATATCAATAATCTATAAAAACGTCACATTAAGAACTAAATCATTTTTAATATAATAATAAATTCTCATGTGTAATATAGAATATGCGCACAATATGATTATACAATTCATAGACTACAACAAGAAGAGATGACGATACTCTAGCTGAATAAACGAAGTATTTGGCAATGTTTTAATGATATATGAAAATACAAAACCAATTGCGCACGCATTGTTCGACCGCAGCGGTGTCTTGAAATCGTTGCCCTCCTAATACCCTTTTCAATGGAACAAACATATGGTAGTTACATGGGGCCAAGTCTGGATTGTAAAATGGGTATTTCCAGTATAATTGGCAACTTTTGTTACGATAAGCAGGCTTAACATCATCTAGTAGCTGGAGTTTTTAGAGTAACATTTTAGAGTAGCATCACCGAACTATGACTCTAATCACCTCAAAATATCACTTAATTTCACGTCTTTGTTTACGAGAAAATGAATTATTACGCGTTGCGCAACAGAGAATGCTATTTACTTCTTGCCTTATTTTTTCAGTGACGAAATTAAGAGGTTTTCTAATAAAAGGAACTATTATATATAGAAAATTGAGATATTCCATATGTATTTTTATAAATTTGTACAGCAAAATTTTAAGATATATTTGAATCCCCTTCGATTCAATTTTCTCAATTTCATACCCTTCATGGTGTTATTGTACTATATTTCATAATTAAAAGCAGAAATATTAATAATTTACACCGAGAAATCGTTATAATAAAGAAAAGGGTTTTAAGATATTTTTATTTAGCGAAAAATCGACGCCAAAAACTAAAAGTATTAAATGTTTATTATCAAAAAATATCAAATGTTTATTAAAATAACTTTAAATATTTGTATTTAAAGTACATATCTTATTAAGTCATTCCTAAAATGATTGCTCGCTATATCCGTGATATTGTTAATAACGGCTCATAATAATTGATTTTTGCTGTTTATTGTAGGTAAATATAAATTAGATGGATTAACAAAAAATATTAGTTAATACGCGAACATGAACCTGGCAGGAGGTTCGAAATATCGGTTGACGAACTTATGATGGCCAGCTATTAAAAACATGGTAAAGTACAGACGTCTTTCGTTTTTTTTTCCAGAATAACGTCTTCACCTAAATATTCTTCTTCTGTTCGGATAAACATGATCTTCTTATAAGATTTTTATTGGGATAAATCATTTTCATGTGGTCTTATTTTCTTATTACTTTTCATATTTGATTAAAATCAGAATAAGATTATTTGGATAAGAATTTTAAATAGGAATTATTTTTCCAAATGCAAGAAATTAAGATAAAAATATCCATTTATGAAAGCAAAAATTTTATCTATTTGATTTTTTGCATTGATATAATGTTGCCTGTAATATGTAAACTTTGTCATACAGCTAAAAAGGCATATGCAAATGTAGGTCTTTGTCGCTTTTGATGTCTCTAAAATATCTTCATGATGTTCCGTCGATTTAAACACAGTGTAGTGTAGTTTTGTTGTTGTCAGATGCATCATTTTGACACATAATAGTCGATATAAATGCACATCGCATTCAAAAACTTATTTTCCCAGCGTTCTTAAGTGACATATCTTCTTGAGCCATATTTGTACCGGACAAGAAATCCTGTCGTCGCGGTCAGAGGTCAAAACAATTGCAAATCCAGTCTGGAGATGGGGTCGTTGTCGTAAACAAGGACATATATCGAAGTCATACATATAATACATAAATTAGGTGTATCACCTGACTGCGCTGTTTTCATCACGATTTCTATTAGTGAGGCCATAGGCCTATAAATATTTATGAAAGTGAAAATTCGCTACGACCAAATGCTACGGAATATCAATTAGAATAGTATTGAATATCGGCATAAAATACCAAACGTCCAATTAACAAAATTTTCCATACCACCCAGCGAACGGCGAAGTATTCCGCCTCGATGAATTACGATCGATCAAACAAAAATCTATAAAATTTAAATTTATGGCGGATCACGAAGAGCATTATGAGCATATAGTTTAATGGAAATTTTATTCGGTACCGTGTGATTGCACAGAGAACACGACTGATCATACAATAGCGATAAATAACGCAAGCCTCAATAAGGCACAATAAAAAGTAAAAATATAATAAATACGCCTCGTGGGAGGCTAATAAAATTAATATTAATTCGAGTCCTTGATAAATATTTATATTTTGACCTAAGATTCTTTGGCCGAGATAAATCGACAATGGGTCATATAAAATACAGGTAAATCACGATCTACATTATTTCTGTTATGGGCATTCGATCCCCCAATATTTACGATCGCCGTCGAATAATTCGAATAAATAAGATCTGCCGTTTTAATATCACTTAATATGTTAATGCATGCGATAATTTACGATTTTTTATTTCACGCTCTTCAAACACAACCTTTAAAACACATCCTTGCATAAGTCTATAAAATAAAATGCAATCTGGGGAGGATAAACAAAATAAAATGCATTTTTATGCGCACGGTTTACGCCCTTACATAATTAAGTGCCTTAATATAAAGCGCATATTTATTGATTTTTTTAATGATGTTTGTTTTCAACGAATAATTTGCAAATCTGAAAGCTTGTAACAATTTATTACTTAAAAATATGTTTCAACGTTAAAATATATTATATAAGTTTTCATCAATTTTTCCACTAAAACACAAAAAGCAAGCCATTTAGGGCAGCGTTTCAAAGGATGTTTTAACGGATGATTATAAATACTAAGCAGTTTTTCTTGGAGCGTAATGAAAACTTATTTACCTTTCCAATTCGATGAACTCTATCCTTCAACCAACAACTTTCAGTTAATCTATCGCCATAGTTCCATATTCTCGCCAAATTTCATTATTTGTGCATCCATGTGTTTTTGCTGAGCTAAAAAAATATTTAAATACTATCATAATGCAGTCTCTTCAATATTTATTTATGAGAAAGAATCACATTCATAACGCCTTAGTCAAATATTCACCTCTACATACCTTCGATATTGACACTAGCATAAACTATTTAAGGTGAATGTATCGAAAGATTTTCGCAATCACCTCAATATAAAATATGGGTAGCTTTTGAAGATTAAGTATATTTTGTTGGAAGGCTAAAAATGTTTAAATATATTTTGCAGGCTAAATATGTTTATCATGAATAGTAATTTTTAACTATTACAAATATTTTATGTACTCTATCCTATTAAGAGCCGTAATAAGGGTATAAAGCGCCTATGGCAAATATCTAACTTGCGCCACCCCGCCCCTCCAGATTTTTTTTTAAAGTTTAATGATACTATTATAAATACAATATTTTATAGTATATATTTTAAAATAAAATACGAAGATAGTTCCAAAAGTACCCGACCTAGCTTATATATGGAATTTGTAAACATGGAAAAATTGGTCATTGTTAAGTGATATAATACTTTTATTTGAAAGGTCTCGAGCCATCTATATAAATTAGCCTCTGAGGAGGCTTCTGTAATCTTACAGTTCATAGAAGGCCCTGCATACGCATTTATTCCCGGAAATGTCGCAAAAGGCCCTAACAGAGCGGCCACAAAGTCTGTGTGTCCAATCGGTCCTTTTTTCGGATCGCTGACATGACGAATGAACGCCTCGCGATCAAACGCCTCATTACAAAACGAAGTTATCCGAAAAAGACTGATCGGGTGGGTTGTTTAAATTTTACAATCAGTCCAAAATATTGTTGTATTTATTATATTGCGGGCTTATGACAGCTGGGTGGATCCAATGTTTAAGCAATGATGAAGAAAAGAGGGATTAGATAACTTGATTTTTTTAATGCGAAAAGTAATGAATATAGAATGTTAATATTTAGTATGTTGACTAGACGATCTTTATTGAACATAAAAATATTTTTTTAAATTTGACAAAGTATAGTATAGTGGGGGAAAGTCACGTATGTTGGTGGACGAGTGATGACATTCTTCAATATGGAAGTCCTAAGTCCTGAACAGATGATTTTTAGCAAAGAAATAAAACTTATTTTTACTTTATATAATATAATGTATAATATAGACTATAATTAGAAATAAATATTAAAAAATAAAAAAATAGTGAGCGATTGAAGAAAAATGTGTATTTTTACCAACTTTTTTTGTAGTTTTTTCTTTATTAAAACATAACATTTGAATATTTTTGGTTAATTGTAGTCTATACGATGAAGACATTTATTATACATGTGTTTGCCAAATTTCATAAAGAATGCTCATCTAGGGCATATGGGAGCACTTCCATGAATTTCGAAAAAGTAGCTCTCCTCAGCTACGCGAAGCGCAGCTTCTCTTCGTCGGCTTATAACTTTGCGAATTTCATTTATATCAACTTGAAATTTGTTGAACGTATTTATAAATATTGGTTCTTTTCGATACACGAAGAAGAAAAAAAAGATATTTTTTAACCAACAAGGTGTGAACGTCCCATAAGCATTTTTTAAATATAATATAATTTGATTATTTTTGTTCTATTTCGAATCATTTTCTTCCCAAGTCCTATTTGTTAGTTCTGGATAGATACTACACTGAGCGGTCAAATGGATGAAAAATTAACAATGCTGAAATTAATAATATTATCCTAATCATGCAATTGGATCAATTTATCGCAAAGCGATAGAATAAGAAACGGTTCACACGTTATTTTGCCAAATTTTAATGGTTAAAATTAGGAATTTAACTAAAAAAAAAATTAATGTATTTTGTGTGTAACATTTGAAAACCTATTTTAGCACTGCAATTGCTCAAAAACTTATTTATCCATCGAACTATCCAGCTTTTGCGAACTCATGGGGGTGAAATTCACATAAAAAGGGAGGCCACCATGACTCCTGGAGACACCAAACTTTCGACCATGTTCTTTTTGATAGCGAGCTAGTTCAAAAGTAAAGTGCTCAGCAGAAATCCCGCTATCAACGAAAACACTTCCATTGATCAATTTACAACGACTTCCAGCTTCCTTTGCCACTCTGAGTAGAAAATGCGATCCGATGAAAACTTTCCAGAAACGTCAAACACACAAGAATTCAATACAATCGTCCCTGTTTGCCTGTGTGTATTCGTTGAAAATTAAATTATTAATTATTTAAGATCAACTGTATAATTATTCAACGTCGACAAATATATCAAACGGTTGAAGTATTGACTCGATACATTTTATTTGATCGGATGATTTGATAAGTCTTGGATATCTGCGTCAACGTCGTGTTATTGATGACAAATTTCGGTGGACCAAATAAATAGAATATTAGCTCTTGGCTATCACTAATCCGATATATCGTTATCGAGCGATAGCCTCACAGTTGAAGAAGTAGAGTACTCGATCATAGATGTTGGTCGAGATTGCCCAACGCATTCCCGTGTCATAAGTAACACTCGATTTGGGCCCTCAGCATTTGGAGGCCCTCGTGAAAGCGACATTCAGCTACGTGCCGAGATTGACGACATCAATTATCGTCTTCTTTGTTTTAATTACCACACCTGTTCGGGTCAAACATCATCATTAACTTCGGAAATTCATCTTCACGTGTGAGTGCGTGGAACTCGAACGAGAATGTCGCACGGTCGAGTCTCGTTATTTGTACGCGCTGGACAGACAAGAGTGCAACAACAAATAGTTGGACAAACTTTCACTGTCCTGTCTTTGAAATAATGATGATTTTTCTCATAGCTGTCAAAAAATGGATGCCGAGAAGTGTAATAACTCACAATTTATGTATATTTTTGTGACGTGTTTGAGAATTTCATCATTCATAGGAGATTTAACATGTCAAAAAGCGACAATAATGAAAATTGAGTTTAAAGCAATGCTTGCTATTTTTGGGCTGTTTGCTCCTATTTATCATCCCACACAAATTTGAATATTTTAGAAATGAATTGATAAAAAAAGTTCATAATTATACAATTTCATGCCAAATGTCTCAATCGGAAATACGTATAATAAAGGCATAGTGCTTTGCGCAGATTCAATATAAATTTCACGTTATATTATCTATGTGAAATATATTTTCCGCCATTCGCATGACGGGACACTTGGAAGTTTTTCGTCTCCGAATCGGTTCCTTTAAAACTTCCGATTTTCTCTCCCCAACTTCCAGTATGACTCCTTGCCCCCTTCTACGCAATCTGTACCCAGTTTACTAAGGAATTTTAAATTCAAATGGCAATAAATAGCTTATTTAATATTATAATTTAATTTAACATCATGACTTATATTTATTAATGTTTTCATTCAGTTCATACTTAACGCACTTCACATGACATAACGAAATCTTGCAATGGATTTAATCTAATTTCCTTGTTTTAAAATCATATTATAAACATCAGTTAGATCAGTATACTAAATATCTATTAAATCTAACCAAAGATTACGTATTCAAATTTATGCATCATTTTTATATAGCACATGTATGTAATTGACTATTCAAAAATGCGTCTCTTATAATTGGAATATTGAAAGCTCAAACGCAAATTAATATTTTACACCATAAAATCAATTAGATACTATTTTTATAATTCGCTTTCGGAACACCGTGTCTTAAAACTTCACACAAAAGTCATTCACCTATAAACTAACTAAAATTTTCGATACCTGAAGAGTACAGTCAGATCATAAAATATACGTGCGTAGCTATTTTTTAATCATTGTAAACTGAACTATTTTGCTAATGTTAATATCACTAATTTATGGGATTTTTTAGGTAAACGCTCTTAAGAATGCGTCTAAAGAAGCCACTCGTCTAAAAGCCACAACGATTATTTAATATGAAAAATGTGAAGAATCAGTTTTACAACCATATTCAAACCCAAAAGGCGGGAAAACATTATTATGGCCTTTTAAAATTCTTTCTCATATTAGAAGAACCGAAAAGCAATCAAAATTTATTCGATGAGTCCTTTCACAATTCGTTTGTGTTGAGACACGGTCCAGTAAACATACAAGTTTTGTTATTATATTGAAGATATTATTGTAAATTTTATTTGATCTGTAAAAAAAACCTATCAGGAGATTGATGTCAAAACGTTTTGTTTAATTGATCAAACATTGAACGATGTTTGATCGAAGAATTAAGGCAAACAAAGTACTGAAAAACATCACCAATACTTGTGGGAATAATCTGAATCTAAACAAGTGCCATTGGTGATTTAAACTGTTTAAAAATGGAAATAGGAATCTCAAGAATATGGCTCGAAAAGGACGACCCCAAAAATTAGTTCTCGTCAAACAATTGAGAAATGATCGTTGAAGATCCAAATAAGGATTTTGGGATTTTCGGCGTATGATCTGCACATCTTTTGTATGGAGAAAATCCATTTTTGTGGTGAATTACGACTGAAGATGAGAAATGGATGCTATATAATAATCCTCTATGAAAAAATAATGCCTTTCGTTCGGACTTACTAACAATAAAGAAAGTTTTCCTCTTTTGTGTTATTTAATATTCCGAAATCCGATCAATGAAACACGAATTCATATAAAAAACGATCTGTTTTGATCAATAACTAAAAAAAGATTTTTTTTCACAACGTTAGATCGCATGTTGCAGAAATAGCTCAGGAAGAAATAAGGAAGCTTGAATTGGAAATTCTATCTCATTCAAACTATTTACAAGATTTTGCGCCATCGGATTATTACATTTTCAGATCGTTAGAGCATACATTAAGTTGCAAAATAAATAACAAAGTTGAAGAAGTAAAAACGCACTAGGAAAAGTTTTTCAGTGAATAATCAAAGGATTTTTTCAAAAAGTAAATTTAAAAATTACTTTTATGCTGGCAAAAGTTGATAGAAAATGATAGAAATTATTTTGTTGATAAGTATTTAAGATTTCTTTAATAAATAAATGTTTTTCAACAGCAAAAAAATTGCCCTAATACAAAGCCATATTTACTAACAAACGTAAGCGATCTACATAGGAGATTTTTATAACGATAAAGGATTTTCATGTAAAACAATGCCTTCTACATATGGATGAATTAAGATATGATTACATTAATACGAATATTTGGATGGAAATTATATTTCAATTAGTCACTTATAAGTGGACCTGCCCAATTTCAAAAATCGTCATATTATTTACTTTTTCAGGAATGGAGAATCGGATTAAATCTAAATTAAGAAGATTGATCAATTGCACAAAACCCAAATGTATTGATTGGGTAAAAATATTTCTATAAAATATATAAACTACTTAATTTCAATTCAAAACAGAAAAAAATCGTCACATGAATTATCAATTTTGTCAACGGTACTACACTTGCCTTTCGATATTTCGGTTGAAAGATTTTAAAAGACAAGTTTTCGCAGTATATCTGTCTATGTACAAGATTGTCAAAATCGGGGGCGAAATTTTTCCAAGGAGGAGGATACGGGAGGAAAAGTTTTCCTTGGGAATCGGAAAAACAGACCAGTCAACCGCTGTACAAAGGAGTGACCAGAACTCACCTGTGGTGATTAATTCTTTTTTATTAATTTATCCGACTTGCGTCGTTTCATACAACGAAAAAATGTGATCATATAAATACGCCCGATGGCCGCGTGTCGCCATTTAAATACAGTGATTTTAATCGCAAATTTACATCGGTATTTTATTAGATGCTAAATCGAGTGCTTGTTAATTTTCTTCAAAGGCTTTTTAAAGGTCTATTTAACGATAATCAATCTTGCGGTAATCGCACGCATCATTAATATACTTAATAAATTTGTTAAATGTCTTCTTGTCATACATGACGACTTTCGTGTAACAAACTCCCCGCATAATAAATCATCCTCACACTTTTCTCGTGTATTACAAGAAATCTCCTCGTCAGGTGCCTTGGCTTTTTACACGCTCGTATGAAAAATTATACGAAAGCCTCCAAAGATTATGTAGTATTAATATAGTCGGTTGTGTTCGCCGGTCACAGAGCATGGGTTAACACACAATGAGCTCGATCCCGTGTCACTGAAATTAATCTTCACAAATGACCCACAAAGTGTCGTGAACATGGACCAGACACAGAGAGACGCGATAAATCATCCGGAGAGCGCTCCAGATCAATCGCATTGAGATGTCATACGTTTAAAAGCTTGTTAAAGTGGTAAACTTAATGTGAAACAGACCGGATTAAAATGACATTCGAAAACTATTTCCAAACTATGTACTCCATTTTTATGTGCATCCATGGCTTTGTGCCCTTTTTATGTCGAAAAATACACAGCAACTAATTTGCCGATGTGTCTTCGATGACCGAATTGATGGAGGATTTGGAAAGCTCTCAAGTCGCAAGCTTACATTTACATCATGACTAAAAATTATTACATCAACAATATTTTATAACGAAGTATGAAAGCACAGGCTTAAAATTTGCATTATCATTTGATAATCGATACAATCTATCTAAAAAATGTCTACTGAAAACCTTCTCAAATTTAAAATGAACAATCAATATTTAGAAATAAATTATAAAAATATTTACGTATTAATCACATCCATTTTAATTCTATAATAAAGCACTCAATATAATGAAATCGCAGCTTGCAAACAGAATATGTTCCTAGAAATCTTAATTAAATCAAAAGCTCATCAATGGAAATTTTAATCAGGGCTTTGAACCATTGTATTATTCGTATCGGTTTTCATTTCTATTCAGTTAAAAAAATATAGAACAATTCAATTACGATTTATACGCCGAAAAGATAACGGTTTTCGGTTCAACTTCGTGTGATTAATTTTTGAGCTTTTGAGTTATTTTTGTACCGGTTCATCTGTTCTGATAAAAAATAACGGTTTTTTATGGTTTTCGGTTCCGTTTCGGTTCAAAGCCCTGATTTTAATATCTTATACGCATTACTTCATTGTATTTATTTAATCATTAACAAATTTTAATCCGATTCTAATACTTTTCAATAATTTATAAACAAGATTTTCATATTACATATGTTTTTAACCTACACATTTATATTTTATTCGTTTTGTATATTATATCACAATCATAAATTACTTCGCAAATAAAACATGTGTCCAACTTTCATAAAAAAATCATGTTTGTGAGTATTGATAAAAATTTAAAATAGCAAGATTGGCAATATTATACTAAAAAATATGTTTATTTAAAAAAAATGTGTCGGTGCTATGAAGCAAGATGAAACCACAGCCTCCGACCAAGACGACATAAATGAAGAACATTTCAAAATCACCGTAGACACATGAACAACCAACGCCGAACAAAGTAAGCCCTTTTATCATCTCATATGCTCCAATTTCTAATTACCCACATATGCTATAGGATTACCCAACAAATTTGGTAAACTCATGGTTTACTGGCGCATGAAGGCAATATTTTCGATCGTTGAAAGGACTGCTCCGATAGCGGAGTTATAGGCTTGTGTAGGCCATGGACCAAATAAATTTAGATGATTGGAATCAAAACTTTGGACGCGATTCCCACTTCCCACCCACGCACAAATACCCGAAGGGATCAACTCTTAATAACGCTTGGATATTGAGATGCACACCGTGATCCGAAAATCCCATCCGATTATAAAAATGTACTATTTTCATTATGTCGTAATGTAATAACATTCGCTGAAAGCTTTTCCGCGAATGCCGCAACCATGGCTAAAAGCTCTTCTAGGGAAATTAATTCGCTAATTGAACATCACATTCGGTCTACCTATATAGAGTGCTTGATTCGGAAGCCTATGTATGTTAAAATTGAGCACTCAATGCGGCACTTCCGCGAAATAAAATTATGAATTTGACTAGGAAGTATAACATCAATTTATGGAGTTATAATACTGATCGATCAAATACAGAGGAGATTGATTTTAATAACTTTTCATATGATTTTTATTATCTAATTAATGAGTCTCACTTGGACCAGATGATAGATTTGGATCCGGTGAATTAATGGTTATTACACATACATCTTGAAAACTTTTCCATTAACATTTGAAGCTCACCCTATTGAACAATTGCGTTGAACAGAGCCAGAAACATTTTTTTAGATATCATAATTTTGATTTCAAACGAATTATACAATGCCTTCATATTATTTACTAGTCATCCTGTGGAAAAGGCTTTAAGTACATCCGTAAACAATCCTCAATTGATAGATGAAACGCATAATTTAATAACAATCTCATTCGATCTACATTTGTTGCATTGGGAATGCAGTCTGTTGTAGATTATATTGTTATATCGTTATTTATCCTTAGAGTTTCTTCGATATATGGGAACGATATAATGATATCCCGCAGTTTTATTCAAGACAAAATTATGTATTTATTGATTTAATCGTTCCATACCGACGTTGAGATATAAAATATCACCCAAACGTTTTCATTGATTATTATTCACTTCCATAAGTATTTGACAAGCACTGCCCCGATGCAATTGATCAAATACTTCAAAGTTCTGCGCCTATTATCCGAGCTTCCGTCGAATAAATTAAGATCCGAAAGAATTCCAACATTGCCAATGGCCGCACACTGTGCCCATAGAAAGCGTCAAACTTATCTAAATGCATAAATTTTACGGCGAAATAATGAAATGAGACCTCCATTATCTTTCGGTAAATAAATTTGACAGCAGACTGATTGTCAACTCCGGTAAGTAACTCCTCAACTCTTCAAAGTGATGAGCCGGCTCCGAGCGAAATCTACCTGGTAACGGCTGATTCTGTTGACTTATATAACAGGTTGCAATAATTCATTTGCTAAATATGAACATCCAGAGATTTTCAATGTGTATTTGAAATTATCTTGCTGAGTTTAACATTACAACCAAAATCATATATATATATTTATTCATTTGAATATATTTAGTTTTTAGTTGTTTTTTGATACTGTTGTTCCTAAATATTTGTGGAAGTCTATACTAAATATAAGAGAATCGTATAATAACATGGCTTGGAAATTTTTCATTTAAAAATATTGCCAAAAAAATCATTTAAACATCAATATTCATCCAATAGATCATCCAGACCTAACTGATTTTCTTTACGTTTCTGTCAATAAGATTGGGATCCTTGTGTTTCAATAAAAAAGGATATTTATATTTATGTACCTAGAGTCAATAAAATAGGTTTGGCTAGAACTAGATATTTTTTCAAAGGATTTTCTTCATTTTCTGTAAAGAAATTTTAATCATTTTGCTCCATAAAATATATTTGTATAACTCAGATTAGTATATTTCGTAAGATAATTTGTTTAGCTATCTAATTGAAGGGAGTATATTTAACCGTTTCATTGACAGAAGGGTTAACCCGAAGTAAATAATACATGAAATACATAAAATTGAGCCCTGAATAATTGATTCGCAACCTAAATTAAAATAATATTTGAATCTAAGATATAATTTTTAGCTAAAAATTCCTATTTACTCTTTTTTGGGAATGGGAAATGACTATTTTAAAAATTTCTACATCATTTTATACATTGCTCTTACCATGTGTTGACAGAAATTGATAGATAAAAAACTAAGCTGTGTTTGTGTAATATATAATAAAATATCCAAGCTACCGGTCATACACGGCAGAGGCGGCGTGGCTCAGAAAGACTGAGAGAGACCAAACTATTCTCCCTCTCTTTTCGACCAAATTCCTGTTGGAGTTGCACTTTTTGTGACGTTCAAGTCAAATTATTATATTAAAAAAATCTTATGGAGATTATATGATTTTACACATTATACAACTAAAAATTTCGATCGAGTTTTGGTTCGTTTTTCGAAATCTTTCTTTGGTCACGTACATTATATAGTTTTATATCGAAAATCCTCACTGACAAAATATTTTAGTTTCAATTGAATTCAAAAATTCTTGTTGGATATTTCAGATATACAATGCTTAAACTACTATTGTTGTCTGTCGTCGTCAAAATATATTCAATTCCATTATATTTTCCATTATTTTCCTTTCTGAAAAGTATTTTCTGCATTGCAGTGATGCTATCTTCTCAATTTTGAATACAAAATGAATGCAATTTCATTTTAAAAACTTAAAAAACAATGAATAAGTAAACATAAAGTGCTCTCTGTTCAATCAGAAATGCTTTATTATTGGGCAATCTAAGTATGTATTTACAAATATGTATATTTTAATGTTCCAAATATGATAATTGGAATTGGACACACCTGTCGAAAAAGTCAGGTATAAGTTTATTTCACAAGAAAAAAATAACACCCAGAACAAACTGCACGTACAAGTCCCGAATGCATTCCTGAACCAATTGCTGCATTTTTGTGCCATACCTGGATGAATCTTCCAGTTGACACCTTTCAAAAAAATAATGAAATCTCGGAAACGTCTTTATTGGTTTTGCCGGACCATAAAATGAAGATTAACTATCTTTCCGATGGTTTGACTTGTGGTTCGAACATTTTTCGCCATTTAATACGTATCATCACTCCTCTTTATTAGCGCTACATAACCAAATTTCAATATATCCACGAACGCATACAGAACATTTTACTTTATTATATCCATTAAAATAATTTACGACGCAACCATAATGCTTTTGTGAATTAAAAGCGAAAAATATACAGTTTATTACAAATGGTCGACGCTACGAAGCTAAGCTGAAATTCGCTTACGCAACTAATTTATGCCTTTGAAATTATAGTCGATTCATTTTAACATCGATCATTATCATTGAAAACACTAATAAAACACGATCTGACACAATTTCGCTCCGTATGAATATTCAAGAGTCGTAAATGGCGAAATTCGCTACGTACAGGACCGCCCCGGATGAATTTGACTGTGAATGGACATAAAGACTAGAAAATACCACAAACTGACTCACTACAATCGTTCGACGTTTGTGGCATCGTTCCAGATATGAAATAATAACTGCCAGCCTCCACATGGGAATCGGCTCAGAAATGTGCTACATAATGATGGGAATAAAAGTTATATGCTCGGCTAAAAGCCATTTGCGAGGACACAAGGAAACATGCACCACCGGATTAATGTGCATCAGAACATATTTTTGGTCATATCAATTATATGTATGCTTTTAGTTGTTTTTTAAGTATCTTGTATACCGCACATATAATTTAAAATTATTTTATATATTCAGTGGAGGCATGAATTATTAAATCGGTCATGTTTTATCCCCGACTTACATCCAACCTGCCTATCAAATTCCATATGAAGAAGATTGATATATGTATTAATCAATATATTTAAATTTTCAATATACATTATTTAGCTTTTGTGATAAAGTTATGGAGATGTCTAGACACGATGTTCTCATAGCGGCATTATAGGGTTGTTAGCTTTTGGCCCATATTCTGCCCCATTGCACACAACATTTCCCTGGCATTAGACCTAAGCCATTATGCCTCCGTGGTTATTTTATCCATAGTGTTTGACGTATTTTCTTGACGATTTAATTTGATTTGTACGTTCTGGATGAGACAATGGGGTCGACTTTTATGACACATGTGCAACTGAGTTCGTCATGTGCTATAACTTTCTCTTAATGCATTTAAGAAATGCGCCTCATTTTGGTAGTTCGAACACTTTATTTATCCTCAACTTGACTTAATGCCATATACGATATGATAATTATGAGCTACAAACCATATGACGAAAATGTATTTAGCAGTCGACTGACGAGCAATTGATCGTACAAATAATTGATCATCTTAATTTTATGTGAGTTTAATTGACATCAACAATTCAGCATTTAAACCGAAATCATAATACAGTCAAACCTCTATTTACACGCGTCTCATTTAACACGGTCTCAAGTACACGCGATCTTTAAATTTATCCATTTTTTTCCGGTCGTACAATACATTTTTGAGGTATACAATAATCATTATTTTACCTTCAATTTTAACGACTTCCTTAAATATATCCTTCAAAAAACTTTTGTTATCAAGTTCCTAGAAACGTTGCGTTTTGGAAACACCTGCTTTCTATGCAAGTGCATTAAGTCCTCGCTTTTGTCCTTTGAGTCTCCATCATTCAACAAATAGTTCCATGGAAAATTAAATGTTTATTAACTTTACTTGCAATATCCGCATGCACAAAAGGATGCACGTTGATCTTATCTCGAATTATGAATACAGTCATTCATATTTCATCAGTCAGTATTTCATTCAGTCGTCTTCGACAACAAAAAAATGCGCTTTCGGTCGAGTAAACACGGGGTGTTAAAACTAAAGCCTTTTAGGAATCCGAATAATCTTCGAACCCCGGGCGATAAGATCCCATTGACTGATGTTTTTCAATATTTTTTTTCTTCATCTTTTTAAATCTTATCTGCTTTGCACCTCCGTATTGCTCATGCAAACCGCTTTTTGTTTGCCGAACAAATTACCTGCGTGATTATATTTTACACGGACTCATGACTTCGGGGGATCTTACCTGTAACGATAATGCCTTTTGTCGGACAATTCACTTGGGGAATAACAGTTAAACCAACCTTTTTTCAATTTTATGCTTAATTTTGAAAACATAACACTTAAAGTGATGAATAGATTACAGGTAAAGCTCCATTCGGCAACATTAAGATACGATCTTCATTGTGTTGCATACATTTTTTATACAAAATATTAATAAAGCATAATAAAACAGCTAATCGAATGTATCATACGATTGCATAAGCCAATGGATCGTGTTTTGGAAAAAAGAGTTTTTTAAAAAACATCGCCATAATCATACATAATCGAATTTAAATAAACCCAGCTTCTTCAACAGTCGTAAAATATAATATTTTCCAAGAATCAATTCATACGTACGTTTCAATAAATAATTGATCTACTTTTACTTAATCCCGAGCATGTACTCAATGTTCTTTCTTAGAATTTACAACAGGCTTTGATCGTTTATTGAATTAAAAGTATATAATAAGTGCATGGATGCATGAAGGGCCACCCCTATTGAGTTTTGGCTTAATTGAAAATTTAAATACACTTATTAAAAAATAAAGTATACATGTTAATATGTAATTGTAAGTACTAGTTTTTGTGTAACAAAAACTCACATTTCAAGCTAGATGTATGAACAACGAAACACTTACACGCCATGCATCGTTCTTTAAAATGAGAAGATAATCATGAATCAGAACTTACCTTTTTTATATTGTTTTATGCGATAGATACGTTTCACGGGGAGTCGCATATAAAAAATCCGCTTGAAACAGCTTGAACTACATCGAAAACTTAGGGATAGGTTTCGTTATTTTTAAATACCGCATAAAATCAATGTGATGAAGTGTAGAAAAAATCGCATAAAAAAAACTTTGCGAAGATTAACTAATATTTTTTTACAGAGTTCGTGATATGGAAACATGCAATTCTTAAGCTCATGCTGGAATTTTAAAGCATTTTCAGAATTCGAGACATGTACAATAAATATATTGACTAGTTTCTTGTATAATTTTTACAGTAAGGGAGGCAGGAGTTTCTTTCACTTCAATGTCGTCTTCTGTTTTTTTGCTGGCATATAACATCAAACCAATAATATCTTTCAATTTTGAGAAAAAGTATCAAAGCCTTCTCCACCAAGTTGATTTGCCAAAGTAATGATTTCAGCTGAACATGTCGAAGTTTTTATTATTTCACCAAAATTGAAAAAAAAATCCAAACTTCAGGTACAGTTAATGACTTAAACATGTCGTATTGGGCGGAAAAAACACTATTTTTACATTTGGATGTTTTAAATGTGAATGACTTTTTTTATGCGCATTCGCATAAAAAAAACTTGTGCAAAATGAGAGATAGGTTCCATTATTTTTGAAAACCGCATAACTTCAAAAACGCATAAAAACAGACCCAAGTGTATTTCGAAGGTTTATTTGGAAATTGAGAGCACGTTCCATGTTTGGATCAATTTTCTTGCTAGGTTGAGAGCGTCATCTAAATTTTTTGCAGTAAATAATGACGGTTCGGGAGATTCATTTTCACTTAAATGATCCGTTTCGCGTATTAAAATAAGACCTAATAATTCCTTTTCGGTTATAACGTCATTGGTAAACTAATTCTACGATATCCTTACATTACAAAATGCATCTAAACAAAAAACATATTTTCTCGATCGCAGTTAAAGTGATCAATTATATCAAATATATCATCAATCCTCACATTGTTTAATATATATCCTATATATTTACACCCGAATGTACGAAGCAAGATTGGAGTCTTTCAGTCTTTATAATATTTTGTATCTCGATCCGTCACTTCTGACACCAGTGTAAAGTTAATCCCAGTTATTAAAAGTTGTTCATTTTCCAGTTGTTTTTGATAACATTGTGATATTGACTAATTCATAATCATTATAAATGACAAAGACATATAGATTTTTATGCTAATTTTGTATACTTTAAAAGATCTACAATGAAGGACTGTTCTTTATAATAAAAAATAATTGTCACCATTACCATAAGCGTTACACTACACGTCTGGATCATTAATATTAATATATAATATAAAGTAACCATTCCAATGATAAATATTAAAGCAATTCAAGACATTCCAAGAATAATTTTTGCCACATTTTTATTCGTTTGGACATGTGGGGACTTTAATAATAGTATTAATTTTTTTAACAGGATTTTAAGGAAAGGTGGTGATTATTATGATCTTAGCCTTTAAATATTAAATATAAAAATCAACGATAAATCACTAAATAAAATCTCCTGTGAAGATCTATACGTATGGTACGATAAAAGGATGCATATATAATGCATCGTGTTATATATTATTTAAGAATACCTTTGGAGTTTACAAATGATTATGACCTTTTATGGACATAATATTGAACACAATGCTACACAAATCTTGTTGGCTTAAATCGATAAATAATCAGATCTTAGGGATTAGACTTTATTCTGTAAACACTGCTTTATATAACAGAAAAGCTGAAACTGATAGGACACAATGCATTATGCAGCGATAATGAAGTCTTATAGTTTGGGACGTCGTTATGCCTTACAAATTTTTAAAGAACTCGTTTTGTGCATACATTTCGTCAAAGTGAGTCGTCCCGATTTTTAGAAAACTTTAAACCACATAGGCGTATAATAGTTTCCTAGAATCGGATCATGTTCTATAATAATATGAATGATTACTGTTTGCTGTCGGTCCGCTCTAATTAGAGGTGAGCGATAAGCCGACATAATCTATTAAGTAGCTCAAATGCCTATTGCCGTTCAACGTAAATACTTGGATATTATTATATTTATTATACTGGTTTGTTTGTTTAGTATGCTGGTTTATTAACCACTAAGTGGAGGACTATTATTTTCTGATTTTCCTGGTAAAATATCGAGACGTTCAAAGATCCAGTCGGTCCAGCTCCAACGAGTCTCAAAGATTTCATAAACGCGCACGAATTTCGATGTGAAAATTTGTTTATATTCCACTTTTTTAACATTAAGCTTTATATATTCAAAAATATTGACATATGTCAATGAAAAACATGAATATATTGCCAATAATGAAAATCGTTATTTTCCGATGATGATATTATTGGTATTAACTTATTGCATTGCCCGAACGCATGCCAATAAATTGAACAGATTTAAATGCAATATTTCCACAACGTGACTGTTATTTTGCATAAAATCTCCATAATTGACCCTAATTAATCGAATATGATCTTAATCGAAAACCCATAAAGAATAATTATTATAAATATGTTCCTTGGGCGCATCGACTCTTCTTTCATGTCAAGCGCGCGCCCAATCTTGCGAAAGCGCACAGTTTCATGCCTTGAAAGTTGCTATGGTATTTTCGGCTTGGTATGTCATTAAAGAAGAAGAATTAATTGCGAATAATACATTTCTGACATTTTAATTGGTTATTTACAGTGCGTCCGCGTTGTAATTTTGTAACTTTACGCCGTGTATCGATTACGTCCAAGGCGCCGTTCGTGTGTAAATATTTGACAAACGCTGATGTAAAAGGGCATATTTCAAATACATTATAAATTCGCATAAATCAACCCCAATTTTCAAAAAAAATCCGACGCTCTTCTCGAAATATGTGCCAGATGAGTGCGTCATACGCGGATGGAATTCTTCAGACAGACCGCGCTTGCAATAAATCTGAAGTATAATAAAATTTTAATTCCGAAACACATCGACGACAGCTTCTTAAATACAATATTTTATTATGGGGGTCGTTTATAACCTTTCACGTATCATATTTCTACTAAAATTTTACTGCTGAAACATTTCGCAAGGACATACACATTCGAAAGGATATTTTAGATGCTTCCCGTTTGAAAGTATGCACGGAGCATTCAACTTTAATATGCAGTTATTTTAAAAAATCGTCGAGCTATTTTTGAATTGTTTTGTATTATCCATTTCTTCTTAAGGTACCATTTTTATTTTTAGTTATAAGCGATCTTCATGGATAATTTTCACCAAGAATGGATAGTTCAAATATGTGATTAAACTATGATAAGGGTGTTTGAATATGAATATAAGGATAGGATCTATTAATGAGGGGTAAATAATAATTAGTTTTGATGAATATGCATTTAATCTATTTTTTCAATACACAAAGTAAGACTTATAGTATATTTACTAATAATGTTATAATTTAATGGCATCGGTCATTCGTCACCCCAAAGCTAATTAATCATGCTTTTTTAACGATTGCCTACTTTTAGCGTATAAATCTGTATTTATCGGTTGTGCCAAAAATACGTGCCGTTTTTCAGTTCTGTTTAGTGGTGTATACAGAAATGAAAGTGTTCCAGGTGTGTGAAATCCAGGTATTTCTATTGACAGATTAGCTGAGGGAGTTGGATTAAATCACTTGATTGTGTATCGATATTTGTTGGCAATCAAAATCGTCCAGAATTGCACCACGACAACGCAAAATTTCATTTAGAAAATTAGCGATTTCGAATTACATCCTCCATATTCTCCCGACTTCACTCCTTTAAAATTTCATAATTAAGGAATGTTCGTTATTCTTCAGATGACAGTTAATTAATACTATTTAGATTTTCGTATTTTTTTGTGATTTTTATTTAATTATGTTTCTGTCCATAGTTTCGTTTATGAATATTTCATTATTAAATCTGTTATTGAACAGACATTATTCGTATAGTGTTTTCATTAACATTTACTTGACACTAATGTTTATTCATTTCGCATATGACATTACATATAGATGTACATTCAACTGATATTTTTATCATGAACATATTTTAAAAAACCCCTCACTAAGGACCTATGCTAGACCTACCCCAGACTTGCTCAAGATATAGGTTTTAATATAATAAAATTAATATTAATCATATCAATAAAGATACTCTTGCTTTAAAAAAGTAAATACACTCAAACCTCTTTTTGTGCGACTTTTTTTGTGCGAATTTCGAAGTTATGCAGTTTTTTAAAGCATTTTTTTTACTTTAAAAAGAGTACTTATTGAGATATTTTGGATACATTACATATGCTATCGCTGAATTACGACCACACCCTTTATTCTAGTTGAGATTTTTGATTTTTAAAAATACGTTCTTAAAAGGAATTTCTGTGACAAAATAAGGTCAAAAAAATAACTTGACTGATTTTTTGAACAGTCGCCATTTTGTGATTTATTTTTGAGTTAGGGACTATAGTGACATCTTTAATAATTGTGAATTATATTTTTGGAAAGAGAAGATCTACACAGAACAATTGATAATTAGTATTTCACTAATGAATGTCTGGCATTTGAGATGCCAGATGTCAGACATCCTTGAAGTTTTACCAATGATGCAAGACGTCCTTTAAATGTTACCAAAAATGTTATTTTTTAATTGCCTTATTGTTTCCTGTTTTTTTTTTACTTTATTAACTTTTTTATGCGATTTTGGATATATTTTATATAGCTGTTACGCGGTTTTCAAAATCCATTTTTTTGTGCGATTTATTTTTGTGCGATTTTATTTTAAATATTAAAGTTCTATGTGATAATGTTTACACAATTGTTTAAGAGCCTATTGCGTTATTCCGCGCGATTTTTAAGTAGTGTTTTATATTTTTCTCCTTCACATAATTAAACTAAAATACGTTTATTTAACCCTTCGGTTTTTTTAATAGTAGCTATGTATAGATTTTACTAAATATAACCAGAAAATCAGGATAAACATGGATCAAGGCGATCGATCAAAAATATTAGTAACTTTGATATCTCACATTTATCGGTACATATCCCCCCCCCTCCCCTCTTGATTTGAACACATACCTTCATAATAGAAGTTAAATAAATAGCCCAATATTCCATTACAAAAATGGTTTTGGCGACTGAATAAAAAGGGTTGAAATAATCAAGATACATCAGATGTTTTTTTAAAAAAATATATTTTTTAAGTTCAGACATATTATGACCTGAACGAGTCTTTGCGTTATCATAGTCAATCACTGCTCCAAAACAATCGTTGCTAACAAACTATTGTTAACCTAAGATCTTCTCATTCAAATGGATATTGTTTGGCATATAAATGCTTATTGGAATATATTTATTGATTTTGACTGTTAAACTCCAACTAAGACTTGCCTAGATCTCGCAATAAAGACGATATTCGCTGTGAAACAACCTATGATTAGCATGGTTTGCTCTACGATTTCGGCCGCTACTTTCAAAGTCAGCCAATTTCGAAGACAACAATAAGTCGTATCCTTTGAGGTAGGGTTGTTGGGCGGGCCTGCCCGCGTCTCACGCGTTAACTCGCCGGTGCGGTGCTAATTACAGGTGCGGCGCTGTCAACGCAACGTAACGGCTGCACGCGATGCAGCTCGCTACACCCACCCAATAAATCATGCTCGACAACCTGCAATGAGAACCTGCCCGCTCCGCGAAAGCCTCCTCATGACGCACTTTTCGGCTAATCGCACATACCTCCTCTTCATTACCCAGGTAATGTACAGCTCTTTCACACCTTTCCGGGACGTGCTCACGACGTTGACCCGCCGACTGTAAACTCATTTCAGCTTGAAGTGTAATTTTACATTGCTTTCTTCATAGCAATTTCTCATTTCTAGACACTGGCGATGATGGGAATATTTGTTGAAATTACTAAATGCGATCTTGAATAAGACATTATATAATTACATAATTATTGGCAAATCAAGCGTGAAAGCGCTTTTTAATGGAGCCCGCGTGTGATGCGTTTCCCGCCTTCGTACGTTCGTACACCGCGTGACGCGCGACACTATTGAAAAATGCATACGGACTTGAACAGAATTCGTTCACAGGGATTAATGTATGATATCTCAAAGATCCGTTCATTTCGATTCGGATATCGGAAATGGATTTGTGCTGTACCGCGGTTAATCCCTTTTCAGATGGGCTAATTTTTGTATGATATATATATAGCAAGATAAGATTCAAAGTTCAAGAAATTCAATCAATCAACATTTAATCTCTTTATCACATAATATTGCATTCCGTTTAAATCCCAAATAATTTATTCTAACAGGCTTAAGATTAGAATTTGGCAGTCACGTGTTTTTGTCATACCACTAATGATTATTTCACTACAAATTAATATAACTGGGTAAAGTTATTTGAATGGGGATTTTTAAGAAGGATCTTTAATTATTGCAAATCAGATGCCCTTCGATGGCAACCTTATTTTTTTTAAATTTCCCTCCAATTTATAACTAGCCCCCAGTATTTTAATCTCCAAACATTATATTTTCACCTCTATGTATAATTGAAAGCACTGTGCATTTCATACGAAATTTCATTCATTCGTTCATATGACATTTTCCAATTAACAATATTTATGTTTTTTTCCCAAAATAGTCTATTTTGTCCATAAAATCCATATAAATTCAATTTAATACACACAAAAAATGGCACATTAAACGATCTAGTTTCATTGAGTTTTGCGGCCAACTGAGCAGTTGTAAGACAAATATATCTTTTGGAAGGTAATATAATAAAATTCCCAATCTCCTGATATCTTCCAATAGTATAACACACACCTTTGATGATTTTTTAGCGAATAAATTGCTTTTTTTATGCAATTTGGAATTATGATATAAGAAAATAATAAAAAACACCAGCATATATCTATTGCATGGCAGGTGGCTAGAATTTGCATTCCATTTGAGCCCTACATTATTTATTCCAGGGCTCCGAACCGTTATTCTTCTAATATGAAAAAAATAACGGTTCAAATCCCTGATTTTTTCCATATGGTTAAACTTAAAATTTTGCAATCACCCTTTAATACACTCTATCACATGATATATTTGAACAAGTTAATTTAAATGAGGATTTTCAAGTAGAATCAATGATCATTTCATTTTTTAAATTCTCAGATCCAAGAAACCGGAATAAATATGTATCAAGCCGGGTGAAAAATTTAATTTGCATTTCATTCTGAGACACTGTATTTATAATCATTGAATCATTGTTCATTTAACACTTACACAAAGATTTATGCATGCAATTAATAAAAGACAATTTATTTCTTTAGTACTACAAATCCGGTATATAAATTGTCAGTCAGATACTATTTTGCATATTGAATACAATGGTGTAATGATTTAATGCTGAATAATTTTATTATTGACAACATTTATGATGCCGGATTATATCATATTACATATTTTTTCGGATAATTATTTCTTCATCTTATTGAGGCATATCCGTGGATCGGACATAGGCTATCTTCGTAGAAGATTTATATGAGTATTGATGATTTTAGATAGGATAGGGTCTATAAATTATTTGTAAAATTATGATTATTCTTAAGTGTCTCAGCATTAATATTTTTCGACGGCTCGATGTTAGATTAAAGATAATTTGAGACAATCCATCATAAATATTGTCTGGCTCGGTGGAAATTTATCCCAATCTGAATCCCAAGTCCGTTTACATGTAAGTGTCCAAGTGGAAATCAAAAATGCCAACACTTGGTGTAATTATATATTGAAAGTTTAATTGAGATCATTTTTTCTTCATTAATAAAAGCACTGATATTTCGAAGCTCTCATGCAGCATCAAGGTGCAATCATGATCCCCGGCTGCATCTTACAAAGTACACGTTTCATTTTCGCACCTGCCTCCACAACTGCAATTATCTACGTACTGGTATTATGATAAAAATTAATAAGGCGTGAAATCGATTACAAATAGATTCTTATCTAATCTCTACTGGTTCGCTCGTAATTGAGACGTCGATACTCTCACCGTGCGCCGCCAAAGACAGGTGTCGCCATATAACGACTTCCTCCACGCTGCAAAAATGCAACATTCACACGGTATTTCAACATGAAAAATATTTCCGAACTTTATAAGATTCAACATCAATCTTCTTATCGTGGTTTCCGTTGCATTTGGAGGCCTATCGTGACGAATTAATCTTCGGTGAGTCAATGTCGGGACGTAATCTGGCATCGTGGTGATGCACTATTAAGGAGTTAATCGCTCGTCGGATGCGATCAGGATGCACCGCATATTTCAGAATATGTTGTCATATCAGCTCAGATTATTTTATGACCCTAGAATAAACATCCAAAGATTAATGACCGCATTCGTAAGGATGTGACGCGTCTTGTAAACGGTATGATGTATTAATCATATTTAGATTTCCATCTGAAGAAAATTCGACAATGTGACGAAACATCATTTTGGAGAGGTAATAAATTTAAATTAAACACAGTTTTAAGTATGCGACTTAAAATTGTTGAAACTGTCATGAAATCGTTACATAATGATTGCATTTTCAATAAATTAATATGAATTAAGCGTATGTTGGGTCAGTCCAAAAGTTCATGCGCATTTTTGTTTTTTTTTTTTAAATAGTATAAATAAGATACAATTTAACATTTTTAATTCCATTGCTATTGAAAGACATTGGTTTTGAGCCAAAATAACTTGAAAGTCCATTTTGTACATCCTGTTACGAATTTAACTTTTTCCCTAGTAAAATTTTGGTGAAGCACTTTCAAGCAAGCTTTCTTGATATTCACCAATCGCGGATGTTATATAATCAATTTTAAGTTTACATATCCCACATATCCCACCAAACACTTATATAGGATGTAAAGACATCTTTGCTGTTGGAATTGGTTGCTTATCTTTATATGTCCACTGTCTTTTTTTGTGACGTTATGATAAATAATCCATTTTTCGTCACCTTTGGTGTTTGATACCAGACCGTTTGGTAACACCAAACGGTCTAAAATGACTCCCTTTCGAAGCGCAATAAAAGGGAATTGCAGATGTTTATTCGTTGCTGCCAATTGGACTCGGATAGTTTGTGCGATACCCACTTTCCAAGCTTGGATACTTTCCCATTCTCCTTTAAATGACGAAATACTGTTCCATGAGATGAATCCATCCTTTCTGCAATCTGATCCACTGTTAATTGTGAATCGTTATGTTTGTATTGATTATCGATATTTAATTGTTGACAGATTGACTAATACATTAGTCAATCAAATATAAATTTCAATAAATTCGAAATGTAATGTTAAATTGTATTTTATTCACACAATTTTTAAAAAAAAACAAAAATACGCACGAACTTTTGGACTAATCTGATATATGATTACCATCGATTTCCAGTTTTCTCTTATTATAATACTGCAACAGATTCCACAGACTTTTTGTCATCGTTTAAGCAATTTATAAATTTTATTTGGTAATACTTTGTCCTAAAAAACCAAATAAATGGTACTCAAAAGTGAATTATATTATTTTTTCTTTTCCGCAGAATTAAGCCTAATATTACTTTATTGTACTCGTACTCAATCATCTTGGGTTCAAATCTACAGGAAGTGTGGCTGATTACCACATTTTAAAAAGAACATATATACGCCAATAAAAACCATGAAAAAATGGTTAGCAATCGTCCCATAAAATTTTTAAAAACCACCTTTAAAAATTAAAATATTATATTTTTGTCATCAAATGTTTGACAACTGATTGTTTCCTACGAATTCTTATTTAATTTGCTTAATTTTTTGGTAATAAACAACTACTTTAATTCTCTGATCAATTTTGAATCGTTGAAAATTAAATATTTCAATGATATTCCACTATACACAGATTTATAGTTTTATGAGTAGAAAAAGGTAATTGATTCGATGAAAATTATTGTATAAAATTGTGTATGATTATTATACAGCGTCCATTTATTATTAAAAGTTATAATTCACAGCAAAAATTAAATAACTATATATATTTACAAAAAGAATGACCAGATTATTGTGATTAGCGACAATTTATGAGGAATCCAAATCCTTTTTTAATTGAATTTTTATATAAGATTAAGATGGTTCTAAAATATTAATCATACAAATCCAATCATAGTTGAATAACTGATTGCTGAAGTTGCTAATAATAAACTACCCCCTTTCAGTTCCACCAAAATGCATAGCAAAACTTTTTTTGGATGTAGGCCAGGTTTAGCTACAGTTAAAGCTTCTGTACCCTTGGTCCAAGACCGTTTACATTGGATATTCTCATAGAGTATCCAACTTTCATCTCCAGTGACAAATCTCTTTAAAAAAGGTTGGCTATTATGTGGTTGGAGAAGGAGATCGTATATTGAAATACGCTAAAGTTTATTTGAGTCAGTCAGTTCATGAGGAAGCCACACATCTGAACGATTGATGTAGCCCAATTTTGTCAGATGATTATGGAAGGATGTTCGTGGAATTTCTAACTTGTTAGCTATTTCACGAGCAGGTGTTCATTTGCGAAAGAAACTTATGGGACAACCTAATACATTCCAATAAATCAATTCGGTACAGAATTACTAATTTAAAAATACAAAAGTGTACTTAAACGTTAAAAAATGCATATATTTCCCGACGAAGTAAAACAATCATCATGATCCCCAATTGCAGATCACGTCAACAAGCAATCTGTAAACATGTTGATGATTTCATTATATATATATATATAATAATTAATAGTATTTTATTATAGTCATTAGGGTTATAGCGAGATTGACATGGTTTCCTTAGCGATTGTTAAAATGGGGTCGCCAATAATTTTTAATCACTAGGCTACATCAATAGAAGTAATCTAAACTAATCTAATTTACATTAAAAATACAATAAAAAACATTACGATCGAATCAAATAGATCATCATTTTCTTTAAATCGCATCTATGGAATCTTTACAATATCAAAATTAGGTTCGATTTGATCGATCAAATTTTTCAACAACTTTTATACGCATGCAAAAATATGATTGCATCGAACATTGTAATGCCTCGATCCTGAGTGATAGACTCATTTTCTAAAGACTTCTTGATGTGATTTAATTTTCATACCATTTTGCATACATTTGCGTGTGCTTTGCATGAATTTATTATTTTTTACGTGTGTTCTACTTTATGGCTCTTGATTGGCTATATAAGGCCTTTGAACGAACGTTTTGCGATTTAATTACAAACGCCGACAAGACAAGTTAACACGTATAACGTCTCAGGTTGAGTTTAATTTACATGAAGTGTTAACTGGCGTGAAGATATATTACTTTTCAACATACGTGGTTATTATATATACTTTTAATATTAAAAAAAAATATGAACGAGTACAGCTGAGATTGCGTCGGGTTATTACAGCTTTCAGTCTATGTATTTATATGGTAACATTAATCTCATTTTTTTATTAACGACTTCTGGATATTTTATAAAATCAAAATGTTCAAATATATACAAAATAAATATATTCGATTTAAAATTATGCAAATTTGTCAAAATATACGCATGATATTGCGAGCGTATGCATGGACGCTAGTGTGATAATGCTATTATGGAGTTGATAGCGTGTGCTCGGAATATGTGAGAAGCAATTAGTATAATATTTCAAATTGTATTTAAATAATCATTAATTGAGCATTGATGTAATAGATTGGATCTAAGCCTCTTATTATAAGGCTTCGGATACAAATTCGAATTGTGGAAAACATTTTCAACGTGCTAACAAATTTGGCTTGAATTCTTGGTATCTTCAAGTGGGAATTTATTGCTCGATTATAAGGGCTGTGAAATCTTCAATAATTATGACGCAATCCGATTTAAAACTGCATCGTCTGCAAAATAAATTCAGTCGTGGGTTGCATCTGATATTTTCTACGACCCCCGCATTTTATTGCTCCGAATATCGTATTATTTTGCGTGATTGTGGGTAGAGCATTTCGCTCGAAATAATTTCTTCACAGACGAGCTCTGATCGAGGGTGGATTGTCGTGGACGGAGACTAGGTCACAGCACAATGGGGTAAGTCTCGAAAATAATACTAAACAAAAATATATTATATCGTACGATTCGAGCGACCCTCGCATGTGAAGCGGTCTTTAAACAGCAATGAAAATTTTATTGTATGTATACATTCGGACAAGTTTTTCGAAAGATGAACCATTATTTTCGGTAAAAGAATTGTTTTTTTTTACCCCACCCAAACGACCTCACTCATGGCCATAAATATGTGTTTTAAGTCGCGCATTTTTGTTTTAAAAAAAGTCATACATCAATATTTTACGACGCGCAAACCAAAGCAAAGAAATCTTCTTTAGATGCGAGCTCGCTTTTGATTTACTACGCACTCGAACGTATCATTTGAGAGCCATTTTACGGACGCATTGTTAAATTTAGCAATGAATATTGTCGTAAAATATGCGTAATTTTTGAATTTATCAAATATTTTCATTCAAATTCATGTCCTAATCTCAATGTTGTGCGTTGAATGCGCCTCGCTCGACAATGCGCCTACAAAGGGCCCATTTTGATACCACGACGAATTGAAAAAGCCGGTCGTAATCTTTATTCACATGTTGGGATACAAAGACTCTTCCGTGGAGATTTATAGCAAATTTTTTCATAGGTTACACAGTGTAGAGAGAGTTTGGTTGTTGTTACCGCGGGAAATGCAGACAAACAAGAGCATTAACCTCCGGTAAATAATTTTATTACCACCGGGTACACCTTCAAATGTTACACGGGAGCAATGGTACGCAGAAAAGTTTGTGCGAACTTTTGTGCACTTTGTTCAGTGTGATCAACCACCTCAGTCTCACAAATAACATAAAAATAATGTGAATTTATGACGAAAATTGTGTCTAGAATATTGTATAAAAATTTGATTTACAACAGCGTTCTGCTTCACAAAGAATCAGCCGTTTGAAGCAATTTTGCATCCATATCTTACCATTTCAATCGATTCATTTTATACATGAGTAATGTAATAATTTTCAAGATAAACACATTAATCAAGTACACACTAACACTTTTTTTGTGCGGTAGATGCGTACCGCAGAAAATCGCACAAAAAAAGGTATGACTTATATAGAAAAAGTGAAGATGCGTTCCACAGATTTTTCCACACGTTCCACGGGAAAAATATTTTCCAAGGAATTTTGGAAATTTCTTTGGATAATATATTTTTAAAAGAAGATATTTTAAACAAAATATTGAAAAAATGCAAAAAAACGAAATCAATTTATTCTAAAATCTAAACCAAAATAAAGGACGTGGTCGTAATTCAGCGATGGCAGTTGCAATACGATTTACACAGACCCAATTAATATTTTTTTCCAAATTTCAATTAGTGTTGATAAATTATTTAATATTTTATCTAAAATATCTCGTTGTGCACTCTTTATTAAATTTAAAAAAATAAAAACTTGCTTTAAAAAAAACCGCATAACTTCGAAATCGCACAAAAAAAGTCGCACAAAAAGAGAGGTGAGTGTATTAATTTATTTTACTTATGTGCCAGGCAGGTTTGTGTTTCCGTGGGAACGCTTTAATTATTACTTTTCATATTCATAAAATACCTAGTAGTTTTAGTATTATTAAAACAAAGTCTGTTCTAAGATATCCTATACCTGTATGATAAGCTGCAAACATATTATTTATTTAAATGAATAATGTTAGTTCTTTTTTAAAAACTCAAAAAAGTTTGAGGTAATTTTTATTGCTATTTATTATCTCTTCTTCTGTTTTTTGTTTCCTTCTTTCTTTGTCTTTTATTCTTCTTCTTTAATGTATCAATTATTATTGTCTGTAAGTTATTGGACCAATTTCTAATAAATATGTTTCAATTTTTCTATTCTTCCCAGTTGTGTATTCTCACGGTGCATCCTACGGATTTTAACAATTTGTTTATTATCATATATCCAATTAACTGAAGGCGCTCTTCTTAGCCTTTCTCTATTTCTAGGTTACCTTTATTATACGGTTTTTATTCAATTTTCATTCGTTGTTCTTGCAAAATACTTCTTTTCGTCGTTCTCTATGTTTGTGGGTTAGTCGCTGTCTGTCGTCTGTCATGACCTTTAAAATCCCTTAAAATCGTCTGAATCATATGTACTTTCTTCTTCTTCTTAGTGTTCGTCGTCACTGTTGTCTTCTTCGTATATAAGATGATCTTCATTGCCTTCGAGAGCGTTACTTATGCCGCTCTTCTTGAAAGTCTTCAACAAACAATAATGTCTTTCTCACTCTAAATCACGACTGTTTTATGATTGACACACTTGTTTGATTGTAAATAGTTTTAAAGCTCTCTTCAGCGTAAATTCATCTTGCGTTTCATCCATCAACCATTTGTTCCAATCCTATTTCATAAACCCTTTAAATGGTTTTTTTAATCTGTAAATCAAGAGGTTGCAATTGTGAAGTAAGTCTTTCCGGAATAACATCAAGCTCTGTATTTTATTGTCTCAATTTCTCTTTCACAGAATTATTAAAGTGAATTTTGAATTTGAACAACTGAATTTTGGAGGCAATTTTTCGTGGAAAAAAGGATATTGAATTGATGCTTATTGACTGGAAGTTTGGGAGTCTCTGATTGGAGTACACAACACTATGAAACAAATTTAAATCTGGGAGTCCCCGTGTGGGCACATAGCAAATATATATTGTAGAAAGAGATAAGCTCAACAAAATACATAATAATGATTACAAACTGGAACTTGGGTTGATAACAATACTTAATTTTTCAAACAAACAACATTTTTTTAGTCAATATTGGTCAAAATAGATCTTTTATATATTTTCTGTAAATAATTCCACAAAATATCTTGTTTAAAGTATAGGTAAATATTTTTTATATCTCCGCGGACCCCCAATGGCTTCGCGGACCCCCAGGGGTCCGCGGACCCCTGTTTAAGAACCGCTGATCTAAAGTATTGATTTAACAAGACAATTTACAGGATTAACGTCTACCGAACCGAAAACCGATATTTTCTATACATTTATTTATACACATAAAGCTGATTTACATGATAAAAAAATCTACATTTTGTTATACAACAAATACATGTATTTATTATTTAAGGTGTTCAATTATCGAATTTCGTAGAATTCTTATCTATATAAGTATTATATCTTAGTGGCTGTATCAAATTTTTAGCTAAAAATAAAAGGTTTCCGATCCGATATGTTAGCAGTAAGTTGTCCGCGATAACACGCTAAAAGTTAAATGGGAACACTAAGGCGAAAGAATTTCCAACATTTTTAGTGAACAAGCAAAATGCCAAGTATTTCACGTCCCTAAAGCACTGTTACTTTGCAGAATTTTGCTACAACTTACATAATAGTCAGGCTATCAATTTGTTTTAGCAAAAAATACCATTGACAACATACAACGAGACAACAATTCGAATGAGCTCAAAAACAATTGCTTCTTAAAGATGATTCATAATTCAGAATCCGACATCATCTCGATGAAGTAGACACCGTCTACAATATGACAATGAATTTCACCATAATTCAATGAAATAGGCACAACATTTGTCCCACATAGAGTTGATTGATGCACAAACGACGCATTCACTTCAATTGAGACGTTAAACGGGACATCAAGGATCTTATCAATGCGCAAGTGATTTGTGCAACATAAATGCGCATTATCCGCGGCCGGATCGATAATCTTCAGATTTAATGTGCAATTCTTAAGAATGCGACAAGATTGCAGCGACAGGCGACATTGATTTCAATATCGTATTTCTTGGACTTCAATTTCTCGGCTCAATGCAATCGATCATGCGCTATGAAAACGCACCCAATACGTCTCGAAAGACCTCTGCGACGAAAGACTATGATCGTTGCCCAACATCCTCGTCGATGCGGATGACATTCATCCATTGTTGGCGTGGAAATATTTCCATAAAATAAAAATGTACGCCAAAATCAATACTGTGAAGGCGATCAAGAAAGTTATGCACAATGTCTGTTCAAATGAAGTTTTCTTTCGTGTTCTCATGTACAATCGAACATCATATCTGCATACATCCGCTACATGTCTGATAATACAGTTTTTTCGTCTATAAATAAAATATTTATTATATAGCAGTACTTTACATTTTTCCACATTATAAAGACGTTTCTCTTTAAAAATATCAAGATAAAGTGTTATCGTTTTACAATTTCTTGGAATTGCTCCAAGGACCTCATTTAGAAAGCATATTATAAGATCGTTTTTGATACAAATCGTTAATTTAATGGGTTTTTAAAACACTTTTGATGATTTATTAATAGAAAACCCACCATATAAAATGGTCCTTAAGTATATTTTTTAAGGCAACTTTTTGTTTATTGAATGTAGATGATCTCCATAGATGAGTTTCCTATGGAAATATTTTTTCACATATGGTTAAGTCTGTAAGAGATTATGTAAATATGGGAGTATGATTTTGATCATTAAAATACAATCAAATTCTTTTGAGCTAATTAAAATCGATAATAATGCTTTGGTTTTCTATGATATAGCACATAGATAACGTATGTTTGTATCGATAGTTGTTTCACGCATTGAAAGGGTTAAATCGAGCCGAATACCGTTATGAATATGCAAATACATTGGTTTAATAAGATGATTAAATTGATACATACATGTATATCATATTAACAGCCTCTGGGGAATTATTAATCTGCTATAAAATATCTATATTAATAATGGTAAAAGATCCTCTGAAGAACTATGAAACTTTTTCAGGCGCACATATTTAATCCATTTGCATTTTTATTGTTCGCAAATACTGGTTTATGCTATAATAAAAGGATTTTGATTTGGAAATTGAGAAAGATGCTTCTCTAGCATACAACAGTTTCAACGGTTCTCATAAAAATGAATGTCAAAGATTAATTTAAAGACAGCATCAACATCCTCCATGTGCACATTGCTGAATTTCGAAAGCACGCTGCAATTTCCGTCATGAAGCACCATTTCCTCACTCGTTCGAGGTCTAGACAACTCTTTTCATCGAGCGGATGATTCAATTTTGATTTTACGACGTTGTTTGCATCGAGAATTGCGTGCGTTTCCATTACCGGTCTTTTTGCGAAAACACGTTGTAAAACCTGTTTCCGCCACCGGATCCGCCAAACAAGAAAAAAGGACAACCATCCCGCTCTCCTCCTGATCGGCTCATGATGGCGACATTTATTTCCACCGGAAAAACCGTAGGAAAATGAACGCAAAAAGTAATGGTACTGTTTTCGACGTTTCCCTTCGGCTCGTAATAAAATTAACGGTTACTGTTACTACACTTTTCTTCGGCGTTTAGTCGAAAAAATATTCGATTTGTTTGTTTTTATGTGGGACGATCCGGGAATAGTTTGAGAGCTTTGCCTGTAGCATCGGGATGCTTTATTTTTTATTGACTCTAAACTGTATGAAAGTTGGTGGCATCACAGCGGAATGGCCGAAAAATAACGCTAATTTTCTACGGAGACTAAGTTTTTATCGCCATTGAATTTTCCACATACAGCACAATTTCGATCCTCCAAACGACTGTGTAGCGGAAGAAAATCGGATAATCAATACATTCGGATACATAAAAGTATTATAATATAATCTGATCATGACAAAGCTTAAATATGCTAAAAAAAACACATTATCATTGTAATAAATATAATCATGAGCAAATTTACTCTTATTGTAAAGGTACATATATGAAATTCAACAGATCAAGTGTTACTAATTTTGATCGATAATAGCTGTCAAATACTCAACTAAAGATATTTTGAAAAAAATATTATATTCAAATGAAGCCTTAGATTGTTTACAAATTACCAAATATTATACACAATCAAAAAATCACTTGATACATGAAAAATAAATATCAACCAAATTCCACCCCTCGCTTTATAGAAACTCTATTATAATTTTGAAAAAATGAGTGACCATAATAAAGCATATTTAGGTCAAGATTTGGTTTTACGTTTTTAATCAGATTGTGAAATCTAATGCATTTGGTATTATCGAACACTAATATTAGGTTGAGTCATAAATAGTTGCCGGCAAAAAGAAGCCGTTATAATTATTCGGTTTTACCCTTTGATAAGACATCCGTATTTTTTTTCTATAGGAGGGGAATCTTGCATAAGACACCTAGTGTTTGATCCAAGAGTAGTGTCAATTTTTACTGACTAAACCTTCCCTTGTCCTTCTCTGCCCCCCCCCCCCCCCCGTTGGTATTGTTTTCCACGTTGCTTCTGGAGGATAGATAATCTGGCCTTAGGTAATTGGCTCTATTCTAGTGTTGGAGAGCCGCTCTACGCCTCTTTCTCTCTCACTGCCTTCTTTGGCGCTCAGAATTTCTTCAACGTAATCGCGCCAAAAATCCCAGTTCTTCTTGCTTGTCATCATGCTGTGCGCCATGTAGCTAACGTTGAACTCGGCTATCCCGAGTGCTTGTTTCAGCGTGTTTCTCTGGGGTGTCCAAGCCTCACAGTCAGTGACAGTGTGTTCGGCGTCGTCGACTTTCGCTTGGCAGTGGTGGATGCTTCCTTGCCAATCCGCTTCAGGTACGCACCGAAACATCCGTGTCCAGTGAGCACCTGAATCAAGCGATAGGTCGTTTCACTGTGATTTACGACTGGGATAAGTTGGTGGGCCATATTCCCTTGATGGACTGATCCCATCTCTGTTGCCAGGCTTCCCTCAGTTTCTGGTCGTATGTGGTGCGGCTTTTAGCATCTTCGCAGTCCAAGGCCCTTTTCCTTGCCTAGGCGATATTGTGCATGAGCCGTCCGAGCTCAATGATCACATTCTGCGGCTTCTGTGCAGATGTTTCAATATGTTTTCTGAAGGTCAGTGTGTTGTCTTCTTCTTCTACTACAGATTATTGCCTCTGTTTTTCCAGCATCCATGCGTCCCTGCGGAACGCTCTTCTCTAGCTTCTTGGTCGTACTCGTCTCATAATGATGGACACGTCGGTCTTTAAAGTCGTCGCTGACGAGCTCGATTATATATTCGGGAACTTTAAAGCTATCCCTGAGCGCGTCAACGATTAGCTCCCATCTGGCGCTGTCAAAAGCATTTTTTATGTCGAGCGTGACAATCACGAGGTCTTTGCTCTGTTTGACCGAACCTTTCCACGCTTTCCGGACTATTTAGATCACCCTCTGCACTGCTCAAAGCGTGGATCGGCCCAATCTGTAGCTGTACTGTCTGTCTGACAACTTGTCCTCGATGTTGGACTGCATCCTCTTGAGGAGCAGTGTCTCTAAGGTCTTCCCAAGACCGTCCAGCATGCACAGCGGTCTCATTGTGGCCTTACCCGGTTTCGGTACTAGTGCCCTCCCGGCTGTTTTCCATTTTTGAATAAATTTCCTCTCTGCCAAGCAGGCATGGAGTGCTTTCATTGCTATAACCGGGTACTCGGCAATCATCAGTTTGATAATCTCGCCGGGCATGCCGTCTGATCCTGGTGACTTCCCAGTCTTCATTTTTCTTCCTACTATAAGGAGCTCTTCTGTGGTGAATAGGGCAGGAGGAAGTCATTCGTATTGGTGACTATAAACTGTCATTAGATAGGTATGAGTCCTATCAGTCTTTCGACGATAGTTAACCATGTCACATCTTACGTTATAGTTTTTTTTTTTAATCCGTAAAATGGAAAATCAAAAGTGCACTTTCGGCTTACGGCTAAAAAAAGCAATGTATACGATAAAAGCTCAGTGAGTGAACGGACAGTAAGAAATTGGTTTTTAAAATTTCGCTCGGAATATAAGACCCTGAAAAATGAACCAAGGACGGATCGCTTTTCGAAAAAAATCGAAATTTTGTAATAGAGTAATATTGCTTTATTATTTTTTTAAAGTTAAATCAATGTTTCGAAAAAAATCGGCAATTATTTATGACTCGACCTAATAAATTTACTAATATTCATATTAAAATATTTAAGATCAGCATGTTACATTGTTAATACTTGATTTGGCATAACCTGACATTCGACCCACTACATTAAAGTTTACTTCGTTGCAACTATGATTTTTTACAAAACATCTCCATTTTAGTGTTATTTGATGTATCTTATTATATACTACTAAAGTCAAAATAAATAACTTTGCGCTGGATTATTTGAAAGCAAGGGATTCATAAAAGTCAAAGATATCAGATGATGGATCCTGAACGATTGGAGTTCGTATAATACAGTTTAACTGTATTTTAATATTTACAAAACTGAATTTAATTATAATCATACAAAAAGCCAAACAATGAAGATCGAAGTAAATTTATTATAATTGACATGCAGCGTCTTATTCATGGGTTACAACACAAGTCTGATGAAATATGAATAAGAAAAAACACGTTTAAATGAGTGTATAATTATCCTGTTTGGGGCTGAGTTCGAAAATATTAAGTCATTCAATTGAAAAGCGACTTTTATTGGATTTTATAAATGTCGAGAAATTAAGTGGTTGCTGAAAAAAATTCCTCGACATTTATTGTTTCGTATATTAGGTAGGATAAATATTTTCCCCTAATGCAGATTGAATAAGCATACTAATAGTGACTGCTGCCACAATTTGGCCAGGATCCAAGCAACTTCCCCATTCAAAGCAATTTGTATGAAGTCGACGTCATGCAGAACATGAAGAGAGTAGAAAGCTATCATTGTTGTCTTATCTTTAAAAAAAGGCATAGAAAAAAGCGAAACGTCACTTCGCTAATATTTTCGCAAATCAATACACCCCTATTTAACACCACAGCACATTTCATACACAGCGATGTTTTAATACAAGAAAAAAATGCTAAAATACACTTCATCGTATTGTTGCGATGAATACATCCAATTGAATGCAGCGTATTCTTCGTGATTCACCGCTCCATTGTTAAGAGCGAAATTAAAGAGCAACTTTTCTTGGAAAAGCTTCCATACTTAATGTATTCGATGTCACATAATAGTTAGTTACAATAACAACACAGTTATTGTGGGCGTATTACACGCTGGAAAGTATCGTGACTCAATAAAAGAATAAATAAAATGCTAAAATATGGGCTAAAATATAAGTAGAGCTTAGCCTAGTTTTTGGCACATGTATGAATGTATTTATACAACTGCTTTGTATGAGTAATCGACTTTGCACGTGTTGCAATAATCAAAATCATATCCACTTTTATTTTTAGTCCGCAGCATGAATATTAGTTTGACAAAGACTTCGGCACTCATTTTAAATTCTACTCTATGAAGTCGACGTTTAGATCTGGTTATTTTATATATCAAACGTTTATTTGATATGTTATATGGTATTATGATTATTTCAAAAACGCGCTTTTGTATGTAAATCGTCAACTATTCGATTTGATTTTAAAAATACTGTCTCGTAAATATTTTCACACCCGATCACAGGCATATCGAATTCATCCATATTAAATGAATATTTCCAAAATATTTTATTATGTCAAACATATTATTGTAATTTTCGTTAAAATAAAAATATATTGGCTGGAAGAAGAAGGTGGCGTCTAATTGCGAGGCACTCATTCGTCATATCAGCGATCCGAAAAGTGGACCGATTGGACACACAGGTCATGTGGCTACTCCGTTCTCTTTTAAGACTTTTTGCGGCATTTTTTATTATCTGTACGATCACGGAAGCTCCCTCACAGGCTAACTTAAACTCTGCCACCCAACATCTTACTATTGTAAACGAAGGGTCAGACTCCCTGAGAGTAGAATCTAGCTCAGATTTGATATTAGTTGGACTGAGACCTTCCAAATAAAATTTCATACCCTCATTACGACTCTGTTTGTAGTAAATAACACTAAGAAACTTTTCAATCCGTATCTTTTCAATATGCTGAAATTTTATTATGATTTTTAACCGTATGAATTATGTTCATATTGATTATAAATTTATATTTTCATCGTATTAATCTATGATCGACGCATTTGATCATCATTCCATTTATTCACTCGCTTCAAATTAAGGCTCTTCGAAAGGAAAATCTTTGGTTGGATTGGCATCGCAGTCTCTACATATCGTTATATCCGAATACATTACGCCTGATGGATACATGATGAATGCGTGCGTCCAAACGAGAGAGCCCATAGATGGATGAGTTTGCAGCTCGCAACGGTGACAACGATTGTGGTTGAAATGGAATTCTATTCCCGTGAATCATCTATTCGATCTGCATATCGGATTATATATAAAAATATGATTGGGTGTATAATCGCTGTTTAAGGATTTGTTGCTGTTGATCCGATTAAGCTGTGGATTTTCAACTGTTTAACTGGATATATCATGTTTCATTGCTATTATTGTTTATTTGCGGAAATTGTATAATATCAACTTGATTGCTTTAAATCCACAATCTACCGATAATCTTCTCCCACGCTGAATAAACAAGCGCCAAAATATTTGGTATTTATTCCAAATCCACCCCATTATTTCATGCAAGCTTCAGTTACTTATAAAATGCGTGGGCTTCATTCTATTGCTACTCTGTGTGTAGGCGACTACGAAAACTACCCCGTGGGAGGCTCTGGTGTCACATTGTCTCACATTTTCGCATTCTACACTACACTATGAAAGAACCAATAGATTTTTCCGCTCACCAAATAATGTACTGAAGTGAAGGCTAAAGTTCAAAAAAATATGTCAAAACTTTCCTTTTAATATTAATCAAAAAGAATCAAGAGCGGCCTCCGGTATCGCTGATGTTGGCAAGTGAATCTAGGTCGTAAGCGATGAAGGATAATGAAACGGGAACTCGTGAAATTGTAATAACCAAACAATAAATTTAGTTCTTTACGTCATATCCCCCAAATGTATATGAAAATCATACCAAAGTTCTATATATAAACTTTCCTTTTCTTCTTTCATTATGCTTACATTTGTTCACCGAAATATCCGATTCGAATAGAGCCATTAGCTACTTTCCGAATCCGCTCCCATAAATTATTCAATAGACGTTATGGAATAATTGAAATAGATTCCCATGGCTAAAAATTATAAAGTCACGATTGAATCATTCATGTGAGCATCAGTTTGAAGGCTTTGCGTCATACAAAACATGTTAAAGCTCCGTAACTTGGTAGCTTTAAGCGCCTGATCAATAATATATTGTTTAGCTTTCTTCCATTTTTTGATTGATGACCATCTCTCTGCATTGCGATGTACGCCTACGACGAATCACCGATTTAAAGCTCCGATATTGAAAATAGAAACGTATGAATATATCATCACACATTTGTCAGACACGGTTGAGACGTTCGTTTGTTGTGCTAGACGACTTTGATTGCACCAAATGTCGGCACTCCATTCGGAATGTAATTGACGGACCTGTTTTCTATAAGCACTCGGAAGAACACAATAAATAGTAATAGAATCAAATAAATATTGATGTCTTCTCCATCACTTTAAAAAAAAAAGTTCGAAATTGACATCATAACCCCATTATTATTTAAGCCTTAAACTTTAAGACACGCGACGTGTATTTTCAGCTTAATTTCATTTCTTAATGAATGACAAAATATTCTATGATTTATATATCATTTACGCATATTTGGGTTATATTTCTATACCTACAATTACATCCGGCCCCTTTCTAATCCGGCGTCCCCTGTAGTCCGACATCCCAATACAAGTATAGTAGATACGTACGGTAAAGCTTCGTTAATGTAAAAAATGCAAAAGTATGATTCTGTATTGCTTAAATCGTAATGAATATTATAGGATGATTCACAAATTATGATACAAAAAAGAACCGCGAGAACATTCAAAAGTTCGTCTCTACCATTGATTATGGGCCAGGCAAAAGGCAAACTTTCATGAAAATGCTAAACATCCAGAGATGGATAAAAGCTTTGTATATGTGGTTTGTTCAGGGAAGAAACAGGCATTTACCTATTTCTAAGCCTATATTGGCTATGAAAGCAAAGTTGTTTTACAAGGAGGTACTCCTTTCCAAAAAAAATCGATCTACAAGGGGTCAGAGGTAGTCTATAGTCCGACAAATTGGACAATCCGACACCGTCTTGCAAAACGTTTGTCGGAATATCGCGGGTATTATAAAAATAAATATCTGTATTAAAAAATGTTTTTATTAAAACCATGTATACATGTAATAGATGATTTCTTCCTTACAATCGCGTGAGCTTAAAAGCATTTAAGCTCACGCGGATAATATTTCCTTGGCAAAAGTCTACATATTTGTTAAACCAGCAAATAGAAATTAAATTTTTTTAGGGTCTTCTCAATTTTATATAGTCGTGGTTGCGTGTATCTTAGGTTCAAATTCTACAGGTTTAACTGGCGACCACATTTTTACAAACAAATATAAGCTATGAAAAACGCTATAGGTTGGTAATAGTCCCATATAAGGGATTGCCGAAAGCTACCTCCAAAAAAAATCTTTGAAGTTAATTCATGTGTGAATTGTTAAGAAGATGTTTCGGGATCAGTTATAAAAAACAAATATGCAAATTCGCATCGCAAAACACGCGTTTTCAAGCGAGCGGGCCGTTAAGAGTTAACATTGTAATAATACAATGAAAAATAAATACAAATCAGCTGGTCGATTATAAATGTCTGCAGAAAAGTTTCATAATACTACTAAATAAAATTCAACGTATAACATCGTTGAAATAAACATTGAGACAGTTTTGATCGAGTGCTTTCACTGGACGCGTTGTATAGAACTCATTCTGCACATCTTCATCTTTACTGCAATATAACAAACAGTTATTATTTATCATGGATATATCGATATTTATACGTGAATGAATTCTAGTATTTGTTGACCCACTTATTTCAAATGTCGGAAATACAATGGAGACGTAAAAACAGAGGCATTGAATTGGAATCTGTCGACGTGTGGAAGCACAATTGAGGGATTATGTCAAGCTCACTTCTGTGCGACTGAAGAGTCCAACAACACGGATCCATTCTTTGTCCAGCGGCGTTTCCTTCAATGGATTTGCAGCCCGCTTGTGCGATGTCCATTTGGAAAATGGAATCAATCATCTTAAGCCGAGGAGCGATGGCAAAGTGAAGCGTTGTTATATTGACGAAACGTCGCCGGAGCGGATCCAGCGCAGGGATTTCGAACACCCTCCGTTTTGGGGTGCAAAATAAAGTCGTTGAGATTTCCGCAAATCGACCACCGCCATCAACCCTTCTGTCATTTAAAGAGCAATAAATGCGGTTAAGAGATATGGTACCGGCAGAGCAGAAAGGCTTAGTGACAAAATAGGATTTGCTTTTGTGAACGTCGAGTTTGACGTGTCGTTGACGCGTGAACAATACGCTTTCCACTGCTACGACATAAGCGGCTTATACATATTTATATGTACTCAAACAGGCCGAAGGATGAACTTTATGAAACAAAAATAATGTTGAATAATTTCGCAAAAATCATACAAATAGAAGCGGTTTTGCACGCCGAAGATGAACATCGACGAGACAATCCCGTAATAGAAATCTTCCTATAAAAAGCAGCAATGCAAGTGCATCATTCGGCGATGATTAATACGTATGCAATTTTTGAAAGATTATTAATGATATAAAACCGTGAACGGAAATACCTGGAGCCCACACAAACTGAGTCAGTAGACAGTGTCCACCCTTTATGCGCTCTTTTGGCAGTCCATCATTGATCAATTGAATGAAAGACTTAATGCACGGTTATTATTCGCAAATTTGATGACAAATGGTGTGTGGGTGCTAACAATGGGGTTTTTGGGTTCCCCATAATAAAATGCAACTATCTGGAAGGAACTGTGATTAATGATTGGTGACTATTTGCTAGCTGCGCATATTGTGACATGTGTGCATATAAGGCTGCCCTTTACTGGGCGACATGTTATTAATTGAATACCTGGAAGCAGCAATGATTGAATCCTGCTTTAGAAAATGTGCTAAAAATATGATTTCATAGAAAACGCAAAGGTGTCTAATATAGACCTTGATATCCAGGTAAATTTAAAACCATCTTTGAAGCGTATATGATGGTGCGAGCCTCCTATCAATCTTTATATTAGGGTGTCCCATAAGTTTCTTTCGTTTTCATATTAAGAAAAAAATAAACAATAATTTATATTATATCAAAATTTATTGAATAATATTTGATCCATTCTGTTCTATTACCTTTCTCCATCCCTCCGGAAGCCTCATAATGCCTTCTTGCCAAATTTTCCCAGGTTTGTTGACAAAATATTGATCAAGGTACAATTTTATATCATTTTTTGAATTAAAACTTTTACCACGTAAATATTTTTTTAATGAAAGAAATAAATAATAATCTAAAGGGGAGTAGGGATGATGAGGTAAAACATCCCAGTCAAATGATAATAATTTATTTCTGATGAGCAAAGACATACGAGGCCTGGCGTTATCATGATAAAAAAACAACGTCTCGTCAGTTCGCTAATTCTGGCCGTTTTCTGGCAATTGCATCCTTTAGATTGTCTAGTTGGAAACAATATTTTGTTGAATTGATCGTTTCATCTTGCTGAAGTAGCTCATAATAAACTACCCCCTTCCAGTCCCACTAAATGCATAGCAAAACTTTTTTTGGATGTAGGCCAGGTTTAGCTTCTGTACCCTTGGTCCGAGACCGTTTACGTTGGATATTCTCATAGAGCAGTGGTTCCTAACCTGGGGGTAATTACCCCTCGAGGGGTAAAATGGCTATTCTGCGGGGGTAATGACGCTGTTATTTTTTGGTATATAGATATAGAATAGAATGACAGAGGAGCGTCATGTAGTTTGTACTCTTTTTCAAGAAGTCTCTCACTGTGTTCTAATTCTTTTCTAGCAATCCTTCTCGCAAGTAGAGGGATGAAGGCCCACGGAGACGGTTCAGTTTCAACTTACTCGAGCACTAATTTGTACCATCATAATTTGATCATTTCCCGAAAGAAATACATTATTTTCCATTTTTTTACGTCCATGACTTTGATCCTAAAAGTGACCATTTCCCGAAAGAAATCCATTATTTTCCATTTTTTACGTCCATGATTTTGATCCTACAAGTGACTATTTCCCGAAAGAAATCCATTTTTTTACGTCCATGATTTTGATCCTAAAAGTGACCATTTCCTAAAAGAAATCGATTTTTTTACGTCCATGATTTTGATCCTAAAAGTGACCCTCTCCCGAAAGAAATCCATTTTTTTACGTCCATGATTTTGATCCTAAAAGTGACCATTTCCCGAAAGAAATCCATTTTTTTATTTGAAATTATCTCATTTTCGGCATTTTTTTTAACCTTTTTTTGTTGGAGGGGGGGGGGCGCAATTTAGATTCCTGCCACGGGCGCATCATACACTAGTTACGGCCCTGCTTGACAGCACAGGATAAAGTTGCAAGTTTTCTGCATAAATTGGAACTTTACTAACGCAGAGTTCAAGTTGACGATATATCGATATTTACACAATTGTGTGAGCAATTGGTAAATGACCAATCTTTAAAAATCACGTTTGAAAATTCTGCGATTCACCATTTATCTGCAGTATATTTCCCGGACATGAACAATCGTCAGTTCAATTCTTGGATATTAGCACCATTTTCTACTGATGAGGGATTTTATAAAGACGAAGATGTGTCAGTCAAAGTTGAATTTATCAGACTACTCGAGAATAGCACTTCCAGAGAAGTGGAATTTCAAAACTATGACCTCTGTACATTTTCCGAATATCCGATTATAGCTGACAGCTCTAAGAATATTCGTTGGGTGAAACTAAACCTAGCATAAAAACACTCACAAATGCAAAACAATTTCAACTTTCACATTAACTATCATTAATTAATCAAGAAAGTATGTTAAAAATGTAATTTCGTATAGTTTTGTGCAATTTCATGATAAAATTTTATAGGGGGTAAAACCAGTTTCCCTGATAGGCTACAGGGGTAACGAGACTAAAAAGGTTAGGAAACACTGTCATAGAGTATCCAACTTTCATCTCCACAAGTCTCTTCAAAAAAGGTTGGCTATTATGTCGTCGGAGAAGAAGACCGCATGTTGAAATAAGCTGAAGTTTATTTGAGGCAGTCAGTTCATGAGGAAGCCACACATCTGAACGATTGATGTAGCCCAATTTTGTCAGATGTATATAGACGGATGTTCGTGGAATTTTTGCCTTTACTGCCTCTGATTGTCATTGAAAAATCAAAGAATCCCAGATGCTTTAAAAAAGATCCCTTCTATAGAAAATTTAAACCAGATCGATGAAATATTTACAGTAAAATTTCTTCCACCAAATGTCACATCGGTAATACAACCGATGAATCAGGGTAAAATAGAAACATTCAAACGTTTACATAGAAATCAGATGCTTCGACGATTATTACAAGCAGATGAAAACAACGAAGAAACGGTTATCAGCTTCCACAAGAAAATAAATTTAAAAGATTGTTGCTACATCCCAGTAGATAGTTAAAATCTTCTACATGAAAAGACCTTTAGTAAGTTCCAGTAATGCGGTAGAATCTGATATATTGTAGAAGACGTTGTCACCATGAAATCGCTTGAACCAAAAAGAGTGTAATTCAGAACAACTTACATATCTTTAGAGTATTCGCGATTTGGCAGCTTCTAAAAGAAGAACTAGCTTAAAGCCAAAATCCAGCCAAAGTATATGTAAATCTAGGCAAATAAAAATTATTCATACATCCTTGTCAATTATGATTACTTTCATCCCCAAAAACCACTTTAGAAACAGCTCAGTATTTTTTGTGCATGGTTACTAGCATGCTAATTACTGCACTAATCACAGTTTTTTTCTAGTGAAAAATATTTCTCTAGTGGAATAATTTTAGGAGATGGCATATTAATCCTATATTTTTGAACAGTCTATGCATTGCCATATTCATGCAAATAAAAGATGTTCTAAGAAATAATTGAATAGTTTTCCCACAAAGCAAATTTATAATTAATTTATCAATTTAGGCTTGTCTCGGAAGATAATCAATTTCGTTGTGTATTTTTCTCAGAAGCAATTAGATGATCTTCAATCATCTGTGGCGCAATAAAAAAACACACACTCTTTCATGCGACGAAACACTTTCCCGGAATAGTACGAAATCGTAGGATAAGCATTAATGAGCAACACATGAAGTACCATCGCCACTATTTTGAAGCCAGATAAACTAATTAAACAAACCGATATCGACACAAAATAAATCTATTTACGATGTATTTCAAACTATCTGAAGATAATTTGTTTGTGCGATAACAGCATTTGTGTTAAACACGTGTCAAATGTACCTGACGACCCGTCGAAATATTTCACATTGTCAACGTGGGCATTCTCCATATGAAGAATCTTGCAATGGCACACATACAATAAGTAATTCATTCAAGGCCGATTTTTTAATAATTTTCCAAATCGCAAAGTCAGACAACAAATATTTGTCTTAATATATCCGCAAATAAAAAAGATGTACATTAAAGTGTCGTGTGTTTCCTTTATAAGTCGACACCGCAAAACCATATTGTGATTTCATACTGTAAAAAATGACGCCCGTTTAAAATAATATTTATTCCCATATTTTGGATGATTTTGGCTATTTCTATTTACTTTATTCTCTGCGACATTATAAGCATTTCTTCCTGTTTTTATTTAAAAGTTCTCGGTTTATCTAATATAAGCTCGAGAGCGTTTCTCAGTAAAAACGTCGAGAGCGCTCTCATGTATACACAGACGCGGACTTCTCTAGTGACACTGTATTTACATTGATGACGAGGAAAAAAGTTGAAGTTTTGTGAATGAAAATTACATTTGTGAATGCTGATGATCCATCTCTTTCGTTTAGGATCTATTTATCTTTTTAAGCACGTGGCGTATGCGTTAAAGTTTACTTTTGGACATACTGTTCGTAAATATTAAGGGTGGTAGGAATTAATCCATTTTTTTATGCCGCATCTTATATGTTCATATGAAAAAATGCGTTTAAAAGTTGCGAAAAAAGTTATTGATTCAATTTGCTTAATGATAGTAAATACTTTTTAATTAATTAATTTTCAATATCTATGCACCAGATCAAGTGTTGCCAATGGTACTCCAATTTGTTGATAACATGTTTTTCTTTCCCTGACTGTCTATTGAAGGGACATTTGGTCATTTTTATGCCATTCATGGTGCATTTATTCATTTAAATCTTTTTGCAAGATCATGAATCATATATCGGGATACAGCAAAGGAATAGCGCATCGATCTCCAATATTGACATCCTGCAAAGCTTTTAGTCCATGTAGCACAAAGAATTAAACGCGGCCACAGTGAAAGAGGAGGTTGAAAACTGTAGTCAAAATTACAAAAAATAGTTAACAGACACCTCAATCGTCTTGTTGACGAGCAGACCAATCAAACCTCCAGGACACGTAAACTGAAGTGATATATGAGTCAATGAGTCTTATTAATTATTTTGTTTTATGTATGGGATTCAAATTTAATCCGGAATTTTACTGTACAAATGTAAAATAAGGGATTGCCACAAAAACGGTATTAATATTAGATAATGTTCCTTTACATCCAAACGAAAGCATATTGAAAAACAAACGATGAACTTGGTTGCAAAATTTTAGCCCCCCAATGTGATATTTTTGATCCAGTCAATGGACCACAGCGTTATATGAATATCTTAATTGATCGATTCTTGGAAGAAAAAAATAAAGATATTGGATGCTATATATGGAATAATACAAAAGTAAAGACTAAGAATAAAGTCAGTAACACTTCCTGACATAGAAAAATATTTAATGCATTTTGAAGAGAATAAAACAATCGATATACTCAAGACCTGCGGTAATCCGACAAACGTATTGCAAGGCGTTGTCGGACTATAGAGTACTGCCCCTGACCCCTTGTAGACCTTTTTTTTCGGGCGATCTAGAATGATGTCGGACTACAGGGGGCGCCGGATTAGACTGGAGCCTGATTACCACGGGTTTCCTGTATCTAAAATATGTTGATTGTTAGACAATTTAAAATGTTTTAAAAACGTGCATAAGGAAAACATCGAAGAGTGGCTCGATCATGATTTAAATGATCCAGATTTTGAATATATGGATGATGCTGACTACAAGTAAAGAAGATACTGGTGATGACATAAGTCATAAAATGGCGTTGAATTATGTTGAAATACTGCTAGATTATGCTGAACAATGAGGATTTGAATATAATGATATAATAGCTTTAAAATTTGTTTAAAAAGATCTCAAATTTTTTTAAAAATATTTTGGTAACGCTTAGTAATAGCTACTAAGAATCTCTTATCTGCTTAACTAAAATTCAATTGAAATTTTGAGGAGATTTTATACATAGTTTGTTGATGCTACTCTAAGTAAGACCCAAGTGTTTGATTGGGCTCAAAAGCTTCATTGGGGTCTGAAAGTCAAAAAACAGATTAAAAATCTTCCTATCCAATGGTTTTTTTTTCTAATTAAGGGAAATATGTAGTAAAATAATATATTCCATTTGTGTTTTTATACATCACTAATAAATTTGTACAGCAAAATTTCGGGTTGTATTTAAATCCCCCCAGTAAATTAAAAATATAATAGATATTCGCGATTTAAAAATCAATATGATCTCTAGCATTATCTTCTCAGATGAGAATTTATTCAGAATCCATGAGCTTAGCAGTTAAATATCACTCAAAATGTGATAAGTTTTACGAAGATATTTGTCAAGATTTCAAGATCATTGTTTTGGATGTATAAAAGATTTCAGCATAGAATTCCCTGCTGAATTATTTTTTACATTATCAATCATTTCATATTGCGTTTTTAACTTGTTTGAATGCCTCCTTCTTCTTTATCTTTGACCTCCTGAAATCTGTCTTATTAAGTATCTCGTTCATATGTCAATCACTATAGATCAAATTAATTAAAAGCTTTCCTCTTCAATTTAACGAGAAAAAAAACCATTTAATGCGTGTTTTTATCTATATGTATTCAACACTAAAGACGATGGCACACGCGAAATGCATAATAAATAATTCATTATAATTTATTCACAAAATTCGCAATTGCTTGTTTTGAATTTGGCTCATAAGTGACTTGAGAGGACATCAAACAAAATTAGCAATTCAGACCTGGCGTAATTCGATCTCATAATTATCAAACAAATAATTATAATTAAATTAATTTTCGATGATGTTTGGACACGGGCTGCCTTCGACGATCCTCCATGGTTCAGCCATCGAAGATAAATGTCATTTCTATGTCAGAATAAGTCAATGGAGAATCAATCTATGAATGAATATGGAAATATTAGTACAATATTTGCCGTCTTTGAACAACCATTGTGGGAAGTATAAACTTAATATGCGACGTACGCGCGCGATGTTCGCCCGATGTCAATATTTAGAAATCTAAGCAAACGCCATATATGTTAAGGTATTTGTGGATAAATAAAGTGCAACAAGCTCAATCCTTAATAACAATAACCACGAAATCAATATAATGTTAATTTTTTTAGTGTTAATTTTCTTTCGTTGTACTTTGGAGCGCACATTGACACAAACGGATCTGTGTAGTTGCTAAATCAGGACATTATGTCATTGGACATTTTCGTGTGCGAAGAGCCACAGACATCCTTGTTGACTTTGGTTATCTCTTAATTGTATAAATTAAAAATAAATTTTAAAACATGCTTAAAAAAAACTTCAATTTTTTGAGACGCATTTACGACTTGCGGAGTAAAATAAGAAAATCAACCCCTATTATCAGCAGACGCTTATTCAAATTAATATTTGCAGCATCCACTCTTTTCGAATCGTGATATTTAGTTAAATCTTGCTTTAGGTAGTCCTGATTTTGAGATAAACCGACTATAAAAACCACTAAGACATTAATATATAGCTATTTTTACGTCTATTAAAAAATATACATGACTCAATAAGTTCGTAGGATTTGAAAAAAAATGCAAAAAACTACTCCAAATGAAGAAGAAGAAAATTTACAGTGAAAAAATATCTTTGTATATAGAATAGATCATAAGCTTATCCTTTTAAAAAAATGATGAAATAAATATATATCTAGTTATTTGATCCTTGATCCTCAAGTAAGATATTAAAATACAAATTTGACTGCACATTATGTACAATTTAAACAGAATCAATCAAAAGATGTCTGGATCTACGAAATCTCATTTAAGTGTTTCAAAGTCATTTGGAGAAAAATCTAATGGAGGACATATTAAATATTGACTTTCTGCGAATTCTATAAAGCATGTACTTGTGGTGTAAAAGCGTTTAATGATTATTCAAACAATATGAGATCTGTCGCCTCAGACTAAAATTTGAGGGATGATTTTGCAATAATATCGAAGCCTTTGATTGACAAATTCGAAACACAATAGACCTTAATTTTGTTTTAAGCCACATTGTTTTTTAACCGGCAATGAATCATTATAGCAAATTCGCATATTTACTACAAGATCGGCCATATAAGGACACGAAGATGTTATATTTAGTCACTTCCTTCGCAAATTTCAATCAGTGTATCAATATTTAGATGATCGCGTATCAGGAAAACCACATAAATAACGCACCCTTTGAATTCCAAGCACTATGACCGTCAACTTTGATTTGATATTTGAATTGCAAACTATCATTGAGGGTCCATTTTTTAATGTACGGATTTAATTGGCAATATTTAAATACTAAAAAAAATATGAAACGCCTCTTGTTTGTATCTATATATATATCAAAGTGTAATGAAACCAATATCTGATAACGGATCGATAAGTTAAATCCCTTTTTAAGTGTTCTTCCATTGTTCCAATAAAAAATTAGTGCACGTTGACAACAACGTGTGATGTGATCATTGACCTCGCTAAGGATCACAAAATTACGCTATAAACTTATTATGAAGCGTAATAATTCCATTTACAGCCCTTAACACTTTCGCGTACAATCAGATTCTGATTACCTTGTTTCGTAAATCCGATTGACGACATTATTCAAAGAGTAACAAAACCATCGCTAGAACACCCAATGAAAGGTCGGTTATCCCGTCTGAGACGGGCCGTCTCCTGTTATTGTATTATATTTATGGGAGTCGAACAATTGTTCTCAACATTTTTATTTTTGCCAAGGATCGTATTCTATTTTTATTGTATTATATTTATTTTTCGTATGTGGATATATATGGGGTGATTCTGTGGTTTACAAATTTGCGAAAATTACACACAGTACACACTTTTAAAAATACACAAAAAGGGTTTAAAAAGCTATAAAAAATAATAATATAGGTCATAAGATTGCGAAATAATTTTATAAATTTACAATTTACAAAAGAAAAATCCAAAAAATTAGTATCTATAAAAAAATTATTGATGAAAATAAATAAAGCAATTTCCACTACATAGAGCAGGATTTTTATTGCAGGTTTGGCATCTCCATGTAGTGTTGGCACGTTTATTATTTTTCAAACACCACCTGCAGCTCAAATAAGTTTATAAAATTTGATGCCATATTTAGCTTTCTTCCCTTTCATGTATTGCCATAACCACAGTCGCCCTCGACGAAGAAGAAGATATTCATCTAAAGAAATTTCTTCCGATGGAGAATATATATTTTGAAAATTCGAAACAACGATGTCAATAAGTGGGCTTATTTTTGACATCCTGTCATTATTGTTTAATGTACAATTCAAACATCTCAATATTTTTTCGAATCATCTACCCGAAATTATATAAGAAAATATTGGATGATAATACAACGGAGCACGTGAAAACATTTTTCTTAATGTTGGAAAACCTATTTGCCCACCGAGCAGACACAGCTCCAAAAAATTATCCAATTCCATATCATTTATTTCATTGAATTTGGTCACCGTGTAGTGTCTTGTTCTTGGTAATTTGTTTTTCAACAACTTTTTTCCATAAGCATTCGTAAATTTTATCAACAGTTTTTTAATTTCCTCAGTCCAAACACTTCTAAAAAATTCTATAGATGTATCTCCAATATCTTTTTTAATTCCTGAAGATGCAGAATCAAAACCAAAATCTGATATTGTTTTATGGCTCTTTGTCCAATTATCATTTCCTTGTGAAGCATGATTATCGGTCCAGGCATTATCCAAACTTCACGATCAACAAAATCACTTTGATAGGCACTAAAAGCGGAATGCGAAATAATCCAAATACAAAACGAAAATGTTATACACAATTGAACTCAACGAAAGGCGAGAGCGAGTATCATATATATATATATATGCAAAATGTTTAGAAGCTCATAAATGACAAAAATGAGTATTTATAGATAACGAAATTGCTCTGCTTACTTGAGTCATTGTAACGGCGATCTTCGGCGAAACTAGAAAAGAAAGTCTAAACAAAGAGACCAGCTGCTAAATTTACGATGCTTTTAAGATTTCGTCAATGGATCGTAAAATGCTTGATAAAAAGACTACAACAAATAGCACCGATCCTATTGTTCATAAGAGGGATAATATACGTGCATAATACGATGGTTCCACATTTTTCAATTTAAAAATCTTCTATTAAAAATAACTATTCTGTTGACAAAATACATTATTTTATGTGATTTTATTTTATTTTGGCGAAATTGTCGAATACGCGATAGTGAGCGATGTTTATAATATGTATTATAGTTTGTGCATCGCAAAAATCGAATGATTCACCAAAATTAATTTATCTTATTCGGGAAAGTTTGAGAGTCTTTGAGCAATGTTTTGAAAATGGTTTGTTTTTTTGTCTTGTTTTTTTGTGTCCCCGAAGGCGGTATACAAAAGACTAATCCGGCACGAGAGTTTTAGCCGAGCAAGTTTTGTCACCAGATGCAGTTAGAACGAACGTAAGACTTACGATCGACACGCCGCAAAGCGTTAAGATCAGCCATTTTCATCTTAAGGACGCAGTGTCTTGTTTGGAAACAGCCGATTGTTGATTCTGGTATCGAAATTGCGATTTTTCAATCATATTCCGTATCATAATTGCATTGCAATTAAGTCTTCCGTCGACGTCAAATGGATAAGAAGTTTCATCGGCGATAAGTAGGGTCTTATTGCTTTGTTTATACTGCAAATACATCTATTTCAATTGATTTTAACACCATGCATTTGAAAAATGAGCGTTCCTACACGCAATAAGGCTGTAAATCTTTCAAGGATATTAAATCTGCTAATTTAGCAAGAAGATTTAATTCTGCTCTGATATTTGTCCCACATTTTGATTCCAAAAATATACACGCGTATAGCCACACAAGTAGTCGTTTGTTCAATTCACTACATGTCCTTTCAGTCCAGTTCCCCCTTTGAAGAAGCCATTGGTTTTGTCTATTGAGAACTTGTCTTATACCTGAATTGCCTTCGATCAGGGTCCTCTTTCCATCCTCCAACTACACATATACCAAATATTAATTTAAAAATAACATTATGATAAAATTGCCATGGAATAAAACGGATTTGTTTGAATTAATTTTGTGCAATTCATCCCAATTATGTTAAGGGAATCGAAAGCTCAACATTTTTTTATGATTCGAAGGCGCTTTAAAACTCTCTCTTCATTTCGAAATCTTATTCTAAATGAAAATTTAACTCACATTATGCAATATGATTCCCTTTTTTCTTTCAAAATTGAGCATTTTTTTAAATTTCTAAACAAGCTGAGGATTGTACAAAATAGCATTTTTCACATTTTAGCAAGACATACAAATTGGGATTTAGTTGAATATAAAATGATTTTTATGAAAAATGAATTGTTCTATAATGTGATTCGTGGATTTTGCGATGGTTTGACATGGATCATTATTGAAATTTAAGCTTTTACAATATTTCCTGATTTAAGCTTTTAAGCACAGCTAAGACATCTGTGGGTGTTAACACTTCTCTGTAAAGATCATTAATCATTTTGAATGCTTCAACCGCCTTATTGCTAAAATTAAGACAAGAGAAGCATATAATATGATCTTAATCAATTTTTATTTGGATATATTTTACCCTTAATTTATTTATTTTATGTACTGTAAATTAGTTACCTTGGAAAATTGTGTAAAATTAAAGAAGCTAGACGTTGTATAGAAGGGATCCTATTGAATAAATGTTAAATTAATGCTTTGCTACTGTTATATTTAATATAATGATGTGATGAATCATCATCAATCCGATGATGTCCATAGCAAGACTGGTTTTCATTCATATTTATCTCAAGTATATCTCATCTATTACATTATTTTTTTGATTACATGCGACTTTAAGATTAAAATATATACAATTACACCCCTACCGGGCGATTTTTATATCGATTCATTCGAAAATATTGAGTCACAATCATTTTTTATGCATATCAGCATAATCAGCTTCTAATGATAATAGTCAATACTTTTGTACTATGGAAAGTGGTGGTATTATATGGATGGCTTCCAAATAAAATGTGTCTGCACCACCCGTTGTCTTTAGAAACTGTATACTCTTTCATGACTTTCTAGAATAGGTAGATAGACAGATTTTTTTGTGTCAACGTATCTGCTCTGCATCGTCCACACCCCTGGTCGAAGGTAGTTGTTCGCAGCCACAATGAGCAGATAGCACGGTCGGTTACCTTTGCTTGCCTAATTCAATAGGCCCACTGAACAACAGGAGATAGTTGAATACCCACTGACCGGAAACATCTTTATTTTTGTGACCGCTTCAATGCTTCGCAATAAAACAAGTTTTGAAAATACACACCCCACAGTAAATATGATTCAATTTACGCTACCATCCTATCTGTGATCTCAGACGGTCCTTTCATACTGTCAAATCTCGATAAATCTGGGAAAACCGGTTATATGGACTCCGCAGCATCACCATCATTCACAAGTGTGGAAATGTCTTTACCGCCTAATCCATTTAATGGCGTGAATATCTTTTTTTCCGATTCGCAATGGTAGATGAGCATTTGGGTCCATTCGGACCCCGGTTTTTATAAAATCTCACCGTGAAGGGGATGAGTGTAATGGTTGACAGCCACCTTTCAGATAATTTATGTGTCACATAGTAATGCCATTGTATGGATGAGGGCACGTGGAACTATTGTCAAGAGGCAGATGCCAAGGCCTTCGTCTATATTAGTGCCAAATTTCTAGTTATTTATTACTACCGCGTCTTTATACCTTATGACATCAGATCACAAAATTTAATAGGTCTATGATTGTCAAATAAATTGAAATAAATACGAGCACATCTTGGGGTCGCCATTGTTGAAAGGATTCATTCATATTCGACCGCTGTGAAATCTATGTCCCTTTCAGCAAACGGTCCATAAAATCTTTCATCGACACATTTGGATGCAATGAATTTATTTTTCTAATATTTATTGTACCCTCAAATAAATAAAAACAAAGAGACTAACCATAGAGCAGGTAATAATGTCCACTTATAATTTTGAAGAATAGTCAGCGCCAACAATTGACTTGTGTGGGCGACCACTACATGGTCAATGTTCATGTTCAACAATGTGGTTTTAAAACAAGGCTTTAATGTAAATAAAATTACCTCTTAACAACGTCTCCAAACTGTGTTTGTTGTATTCTTTTATTAGTCCACGTTGTCAAATTCAAGATCACAACACCATATGACTAATTATAAAGGTCAATTCGACTCGTGTTACATTGGAGCAATATGCGCGTTCTATGTAGAAAAATATTTTCGTCCGCCCAAGGAAAATATATCAAAAATCCAATATCCCACAAGAAAAAATATTTCCAAGCAATTGGCATTCGCAAATAGACCCCTGACGCAGTTCATCTCTTGGAAACTCCTAAAGTAGATTGAATGTTTATTCATCTCCCCATCTGAATATCACTGAGTGTCAAAATACAAGAGCAAACACCACGTGTTGTAAGATGAATGGAAAACAGGAAAGTTTTGCCTCAAAATGTCTCTTTTTATTCATCTTGTGCCCCACAATGATGTGTAATAAACAGAATAACATTACCAAAATATATCCTTTCGCAGGGATTCACACATTCCTGGCTTTTTTATTCGATCCTTAAAATTATTCAATTTAAAATCCAACAGAGTCGTTTTTCAATGTCGAGTGGATGTCGGAGTACATATTTGAATTGCATATTTATGATCCTTATTCGCAAACGCAAATTGAAGAGGTTCTATTTCTGCAATGGAATGCCTGCGAATTTTGTGCAAAAATGATGGATTTTTATCGAACACGAACATGCGTTAAAAATGAAATTAACCAGTGCAAAACTATATTTTTAAATTCCCTGCAGATGACAGTCTTAATTGACGACTCTCGGTGTCGAAGCAATTAAACAATATCAGCTCATGACCCAAAATACGATCGTAAATTTACATGCACTTAACACTAATTCGGGAAAATTGAGATAAATTCTCTAAAAATCTAGGTCGACATTTGATTTCGTCTTTAAGACATCTTTAAAAGCTATTCATGTATTACATTAAATATGCAATAAAATGCACATGTTTATATGCAAATATTAATATACACATAATCAAACTTTGATTTACGCGTTTATTAAAAACTAGCTGGTAAACCCGGCTAGTTTTATCGCAATCGAATGAACGGTATAGCAGCACATTAAATACGGACAAACAAACATTGATTTTAATATATTAGACTATGCTTATGTTACTCGCGAAATCTTTAGCAATAAGTGGACGAAGTTTTATCGCAATCAGATGAACGGTATGGCAGCGCATTTCGAACGAACAAATCCCAATTCATTTTTATATATTAAGAAGATTAATATTTTTAATCCGTGTAACTCGTTTTGATGTACCAAATAAATTCAATAGATCGTGTAAATGCAAGAAATATAATAGGGTTTGTTTTGATTAGTATGACCCATAGGTAGTTCTGTGATTTAGCATGTAACTCGTTCATCATGGATACTAATTTATAATCAATTGTACATTTACATACAATTTCATTTTGGTGTAATGAACTATTTTTTTATATTCTGGCATATATTTGCAAAACTGTATTAATCCGCAGTCCAATATTTTATCAGCGTAATTTTATTAATCCAAGACATAGTAACATGGATAGTAAATATTGCTTATCGGAAGAATTTTTGACCTATTTAGATAAATGCATTTCTTATCGAAAATATCACAGAAACAGATGCTCCTTAAATATTTTCATATGAAAAATATTATGCAAATGCTATTATAATTTGCAGTATCTCCTAGTCTCGTTTTACGCACGCTTCCTGTGTGGACCCCATTTTTCTCAACGCCCATAGCAATTGTTACGAGTAGCATTATCCCACTATCTTCCATACAAAACCCTTTTAATCCGGTTTATAATATTCAAATGAATTTTTTGCCCTCCAAACAGAGGCGTGAAAGGGTGTGTAAAACAGAACCGAACATTATTGAAACATAAAACAGTACGCATTGCTCTATGTACAATATAACATTTCTATTAAGAGCCGGCGTTGAAATTTGATCATTAATCCGCGGTGCCAAAGGGCTTAAATCGTTCAACGCCTGAATGTTTACAAATAGGATACAAACTGGATTGGTCATATTGATATTGTAAGGGTATCATCCTTATTCAGTGTGCGTAATGTATTCATCGGAGGGTCGAGGTCCTTTCAATGAACAATATTTAATTCATCACCGTTTTTTGTCCTATAATTCATATTGATGGTATTACGCGGTTTTTAAACATTTTGGTCGTGTACAGACATTTTTTTTGCCGTAATAAAAATACACCCTAAGCAAATATAAATCGGATTCTTCATAAATAATAATGCCATCCAAATATGCGTTCATTCAGAATTGTTAACGTTCGATCACAAGGCGAAATCAGATAAATTTCATATAAACATTACAGTCAAATGGTGCATTTATAATATCTCGATCGTTTATATTGCCCACTGTCTAGACGAAATTCCGTATAAATATACCACAAATTTGATGAAGTTCGATTCTTGTTGAAATATGACAATCAGATTGTATGAATCATCCAATGGTCCTTTGAACTTGAACCAAATATGATTAATTTCGCTATAAAGACAAATTCGCATTTAATATTTGGCTATTTAAACAGAAACTAATTATAATATTTTATTTAGCCAAAACAATCTTATCTCCAGATTATAATCGAAAGCGAATTTAGCGATTATGTGTTCTTGGAAGCCACATATTGTTGGTTGATAAAATCACTTTAATTTTGGATTCACATGAACAAAGTCAAACAATTTCGAGAATGTATTTAGGATTAAACCTGAGATTTAGTTTAATATCTCATAGATCTTGTACATAACACACCAAAAAATGTTTATTAATATTATGGGTAAATCGGTAAATTATATTTTTTCAATTATCTTCACAAATTATTATATATCGGTTCGGTTACGGTTTTCATTTCAAGATAAATAATAATGACCTTTAGCAGATTGAAAGCTGGAATTTGGGTCGGTCAAATAAAGTCTTGTAAGTCTAGTAAATACACCATAGTAAAGTAAAGGTTAGACGAGGCCGTACGAGCTGCCAAGACGAACAGCGCTGTGGTCGATCAAATGAGGTAACCACCCCAGGAACGGTGAAGAAAATCTATAAAATGGCTATTGGATTACCGTCGACTGTAAGCGCGTAAACTAGCTGATACTGATAGTCCTTTCAAAAATGCTGTTTATCGCATATTAACTGAAAATTTGAACATGAGAAAGCTGTGCGCAAGATAGGTGCCGCATTTGCTCACAATGGAACAAAAACAGCGTTGTGATGTTTCAATCGAGTGTTTGACGATGTTTCAAAGGATTGAGCCCAAGTTTTTGCATCAATTCAGGAAGAAACATGGGTCCATCACTTCACAAAGGAACAAGGATACCCTCCACTAACCCTATGTGTTAATTGGTCTCAATATTCGGAAAAATGCCAATCCGCTCATCAAATCCGCACAGCAAGGTGCAAAACCTGGATATAATATCCATATCCGCAAAGACACGCTCATTTTGAACTTCGAGCGGCTACGCGAGACTAGACTAACCCTAAAAGAGTGGCCACAAGGTCTGTGGGTCCAGCTGGTCCGTTTTTCGGACCGCTGATATGACGAATGAACGCCTCGCAATCGAACGCCATATCCGAACATGTCTACAGAACGATTATGAACTCTCATTACAAAACGTAACTATCCGAAGAAGACTGATCGGATGGGTTGCTTAAATTATACAATCGGTCGAAAATATTGCGGACTTATGCCGGTTGGGTCGGCCCAATGTTTAAGCGAATACGAAGAAAAGAAAGATTAGACAACTCGAAGTCAACGCCCCCTAGTTACGGCCCTGGTAAAGATTGTATTATAAGATAAAAATCATCGATCAAATTTTCATATTATGCCAAGAATGAAGATTGTCACATATTATATCAACACAAAAATCAACTAAAATCTCTTTCGTTTAACCTCTTCAACGTTTTGATTCACTGTTAAAAGTGTCATCCGTAGTGACGCGATCTTTTCGCCTTTTCGATCTTTTTCGCGTCATATCTAGTATACGAAAATAGTATAGCATCAAGCTCGAACATGTTAGCTTCCGAAATGAATCATTCTTACGTTTAACGTACACAACAATGCAATCGGATATATCCGTAATTTTCTATTGAGGTTTGCTTACTTTCACAATGCGGATATATCCGTCATACCCACTTTGCATGGACTTTGGTTTTGACGGATATATACGTCATATCCACTTAAGGGGTTAAGACGTTTACCGAACCGAAAAAAATGATATTTTTCAAATCGGTTTGTTTCGGCTAAAAATTGAGTTTTACCGGTTTTCGGTTCAGTTCCGATTCAAAGTCATGATTTAAAGGGAGACTGCCTGACTTTATCAATCGTTTCAGTATTTATTTATTTTTTTTCAATCCAGAAAATCAAGCTAAACCTAAACTTGAGACGATTGATTTCTCAGATCTTCCAAATTGAAAATAAAAATATTTTCAAAAATCTGGTTTTGTACCTGAATGTTTATAATTAAAGCTCAATAATTAACCCAAAATATGAAAACTTGATTGAGAATATAATTCCAATCATAATTTGTAATTTTTGGATTAATTATTATAGATTTCCTTAAAAACTAGTTTCAGGTGCACCTTAAACTTTCTAGACTTCACGTCGCTTCTTGGTAAGCCACCACCAATAGCAATTTTCATTTATTATAATATTAATTCAAACATAGAACAATCTTATCTATTATCGAGTTTTAAGCGTCGTTTTTAATCGATCAGTCTATCTAAGATAAAATATAACTCTCCCGAAATACGGATTAATCTGATTAGCTTATACTACGTAATATACGTCCACGACGATTGCGATTGTATTTTAAATCGCGAGGAGTAGTCAAAAATTGAATTTTAATTGAATAAATGTGTGCTTGAGAGCATCAATCGTCTTTAATTAATGTCATATCAAAAAATACTTGAATTTTAATATATTTGCTTTACAAAGAATGTATTGTTCACCTTGAAGAAAAAATCTTATCCTAATGCCTGATTTATGCTCAGTTTCATTGGTTACTCCTGTATGTCAGTTGACATCATCATCCAAATTAAATGTATACAAAATATCAATCGTGATGACATTGGCAAATAGAGAAAAATCTTAGCGACCATGCAAGAATTTGATAGATGGAAAAAATATGCCGTTAAAAAAATCTAGCTTTAGAGCCTATTTATCATCATCACGAATAAGCATATATGCTCTAGTTGGTCAAACATGCTTTATCTTCACACCAATTTTAAAAGAAGAAACCATTCTTCACTTCTTTTGTCTAATTAACCCAGTATGCAGAGTGCCTCTCAACTATATTTGTCTTTGTACAAAGTTCTGAACGAGCGCCATTGTTCACGATTTAACATTTTATAACCAAAAAAATCTTTGTTCATCTTAAGTGAATAACGATGTTGGATAATTAGAAAACAACACAATAATAATATACCACGTTAGCATGAAAAATATTTGTAATAATCCACGCTGGAAGAAAAGTAAATCCAATAAATATTTATAGTTCATGCATGCCATATTATTATACCTAAGGTAAACATTGTTTTAAAAAACAGCGATAAAAATCATAACTTTTCAGACAAACAAGCGTCATGGAAATTATCATTTTGATCATCGTGTTGATATAAATTAGCAAAAAAAATATTACTTCATGTCGAATTGGTCCATATTTATATGCTAAAAATGTGAATTAAATCTAGGATCCACAAAAAATATTTACTCAATCCTATATGCTAAAAAGCTATGTAGAAAAACGATGTTATTGAATAGGAAAAATTGCATTTAAATCAATCACGTTGGGTTGCATAAGCTATAAAAAGACGATGATGAAACTCGATAATACAGATGGTAACAATAAATTGCTGAATATTTTTCTCTGAACCAGTGGTTCTTAACCTTTTAAGGGAGCTGCATCCTATCGAATCGGAAATTGGTCTCTGCACCGCATTGAAAAATACAGTTTTTGCGAAATATATTGTGTTGTAGTCGTCTTCTGCATCTCCAGAAATACCTTCCTGCACCCTCAGGGGTGCCCACACTTTCAGCTAAGAACCAGTTGGAGCTATATTTTCTAAATGAAGATCAATTTTCAGACTTCAAATGCTAAAATAATTCTTAAATAAGTGTTCAGAAAATGTGTTTTACGACATGTTCTTGATTCAATACAAAACCGAATTATATTTCAAAATAATTATATTGAATAGACTTTGAATGATTTATAGCTTTATCAGTAAAATAAATAAGACCATATTGAATGCATGCTGGAAAAATGTATGGGCAGGGCTAGTTCATAGTGTAAATCTGATCGAGACAGCTGAAAACAGAGTGGATGAAATGATGTAACATATTACATTTATATGTTCTTAAGATGACATATTCGTTATCGGATATTATACTGCGAAAAGGATTTTTCATGTGGTAATTTTCCATTTGTCTTTCACACGCGATAAAGTAAGGATTATTTAGAAAATATTTATTATTCAGGTAAGGGAAAATCTGGAAAATTATATTGTAATTATTGTTGCAAATTCAATCACCCACTCATGGGTGTACAACTTTATTAATTGCCACAGTAGTTACTTTTTTTAAATCCAGGAAAACAGGATAAACCTGGATCGAGACGATCGATCATAAATATAGATACATAAGGGTATATACGATCCTTTTATAGTAAAAGTCCAAGATTTAAGACACTATGCATACCCTTATATACAAATCTATAAGTCTAAAAATCTAAGTATTTTGGACCCATAGCATACAAAAGCAAAAGATCTGAGATGCTGTTGAACATGAATCTATGATGAGGTTAAAAGAGATGTCATACAGCATGCCAATTTAATTGTAGTCAATAGATATGATATTCATTATAGATGTTAAAACCATGTCATGTTAAATTTGTCAATTGGAATTTTAATCATACCAATACTCCAGATTTCCTCAATTTGAATCCAGAATTCTTCCAAAATTAGCATTGATTGCATTTAGAGATGAATGTTTTCTTAAACGTTTGAGTATTGAGGCTTCATCCATTTGTTTTTGGAAAAAATACTGCTAGAATTCTGTATTTATCTTAATAATTCTTCAACAATGGCACACGTATCAGTATTATTTAAACTGTCACAGTAATCCAGCTTAATTTTTATTTTTAAGTCGATTTCTTATTTATAAATGGATCTGTAATTATGAAAATAATAAAGAACTATTGATAATTTTAGTAGATATATCCGACCATTTGACAAATTTGAAAGTTGATTTTCACGGCAGATAGCTCATTAGGGAGATTTTCACAAATTTATACGAAGATATGCAATCCACATGATGGTAGTATGGAGATTTGTCGATATTCTGATAAAACAAATAATCTATTACGTCTATAATTAAAAGGTCACAAGCACTTCTTACACCTAATTTTTATCATATCAAATATTACAATTTGCAAAAAATTATCAACAAAAACATCGATAGTATTGTTTTTTCTCGGATAAATGGCGTTATATGTAAATTTTGAAGCAGACAACATCATCGATGACGGCCAAAGTACAATATCATGTGCATCTTGATTTAATTAATTGATCTCTTTATTTAAGTATGATTATGCACTTTTTTTTCTGAAATGAACATAGTCGAACGATTATCATATAGATAGATTTATAGATTTTTTTGCTTGAATATTCCTAATCGGATTATGAATGTTGTTTTTAATCATAATCTTATGCTATGCGAATCAATCATGATTAGTCCATTTATTTAACGGACATTTTTAAATACGCTTACGGTATTATTTTTATAGAATTGAAATTTTGATTGGATCATAATCGACGAAAGACTGAAATTAGCATTTAAAAACTTAATAGTAAACTGAAGAATTTCTCACCATGAGGTAATAGTTTTGAATCGAATCTAATCGATAATTAGGTCATTCAGTCGCTCTCAATTATTTTCTCTACTTATATTTGTCTCGCCCAATCTTACCATCTCTTATAATAAATCAAATCCCAGATGGACAGCATTGTGTTATGATATAAGACCTGATAGTATCACAACACTGATTGATCATCTCGCCGTTTGTTGCTTTCTTAGCTTTTCTTAATTTTGTATTGTTTTGATTATTTTAAAATGTATTTTCGTACATATCAAATGATGAAGTTGCTAAAATATCTATTATGTTATGTAATGACGTGATACCATATTGATTATTTTACAATACAAGAAAACAAAACAGTAGCATACGTCTTCAAGATATGTCTAACAATGCTTTGAAAATCATTCGACGAATGATTTCTAGGTCCGACTATAAGGGTTGCGATGTCGACATTGTTGATGATATTTCCGAGTCTTAATAAGAGTACTGATCAATTAAAATTTTCATAAGAAAAAATAATAAAAAAATATTTTTCATATAAACAATATACCACTCAATAAGTTTGTAGGATGAATAAGAGATCAACAACTTTTAGACTAAATTCGACTTAATTTAACAACATAATCTATTTTGAGAGTGATACATTAATTCCAATGCTTTTTTAACATTTCGAAAACATTTTTCGTCGAACAATTTGTTTGGCCTCAAAATAGGCTTCAATTTCGGCAATCACTTCTTCGTTGGAGCCAAGTCTCTTTCGCTGGAGTATTTTTTTAGGTCTGCAAACAGGTAGTAGTCGATGGGAGCTAGATCCGGAGAATACGATGGATGGGGAAACAATTCAAAGTGCAATTCATGCAATTTTGTCATTGTTGCGATCGACTTGTAACACCGTTGCATTGTCATGGTGAACAAGTATTTTTTTCTTCTTCAATTTTGGTCGCTTTTCACAATCTCTTCCTGTCAAACAAACCAATAACGCTATATAATATTCGCTATTGATGATTCTTCCTTCCTTAAATGAATCGACGCATAAGATATCATGCACATTCCAAAATACGGAGACCAAAACTTTCCTACGAACTTATTGATTGATGTTTTATGTAAAACAACAAGATTTTTACAATTTACAATATGACTTAGATCAAAATTGATCTTATATAATCTCGCTTATTCAGGTATACAGATTTAATTAATCTTCCATCATTTTGCCTTGCAGCATGACCGGCCAATTACTTGGTATTATAATATAAATTTACTGATGTGATCTTGCAGTGGTCTGCGTGTGATGATGATGATACTTAGTTAAAAAACTTAATTTGGGTTTAAATCAAACCCAAAATCATTAATCACGTTGCAAATATTTTTTTAAATTCTGCCAAAAGCTAATTTTGGATCGCCTCATAAAATATATTGATTAAATCAATGCTACATAAGCATTTTATGGATCCTAAATAGCGCACCTGAAATGTCTTGTATCAATTGTAGATATAATGTTAGAATATTTTTAAGAGAAGAGTCGTTGAAACTTGAACAAAGTAATTCATGAATTCATTAAAATGTACCTGTAGGTAGTACAATTATTTAGCGCTTGAATTTGTATTTCAAATATCATTGGGGCAAGAGTTATGGTCAGCGATTGAATGTCAATGGAAATGGTGCAAATTCTTGACATCGAAGAAACCTGTCCGACGATCTGATGAAGCTGATTTTGTTAAGATCAGCGGTGATCAAATTAGCATACTGATGAAAATGATATGAAGTCAATCGAATTATCGTATTAATCCCAATTAAAGTTTAATATATTTTCAAAATAAATGATTGGTTGGAAAATTCATCTAATTCTAAGAATATCAATCTATAGTTTTGGACTGATTTCTAAATCTTATTATTGTGAATGAATATGCCATATCCGATATCTCGGACGAAGATCATCTCTATATGAGACTAATAGGGAAAGGATTTTTCACGTGGTAGTTGTTTCCCATTTGCCTTCTACATGTTGTAAAATAAGGATATGATTATTTAGATATAAATTATAATTCATGTAGGAGAGGTTTAATGTTTTAAATCCAGGAAATCAAAGTAATTCTGGATCGATCCGATCGATTGATCGGATATATTGACATTGTATACATGTTGATACGGTGAAAACTTTATCCTCCGTTTGGATTAGAACCCGAACCTTTACAGCAAAAGTCCTTGAAACTTATTCAAGTATTGGCATAAAATTGGCAAAAAATGTTCTACAAAATGATCATGTAAATTTAATAACATGTGCATTTATTTTCTTCAAATTATTTTTCACTTCAAACATTTTTTTCTTCTTCGTTTGGGGTTGTTTTGTTGTAATTTCTTAAAAAAATATCCTACGAACTTATTGAGTGATGTGTTATATCATTAGCTGTCTAATTGTTCACTTTACGAGATAAATTTGTAAAATATGAATGCAAAGAGAATGTTAGCAGAGATCACCGTAAGACTGACCAATGATAAAAATACAGAGATCACAGATAAAGACTCAGAAGACTTCAATACCTTTTCAAATGTAGACACAGTCTTTCGTGTATTTTTACAATTAAATATCATAAATTCTTCAGTCGAGCGTTCATTTTCTCGGCTGAAATATATTTACCGTACTTTCAGTAGGATCTTAAATTTTTGCAACATTTAAAAGAATATATATGTTAAAATTTGTAATTATTATTATAGTATAGGAACCAAATCTAATATAATGCCGTGATTTGATGATTCGTAAGCATAACTTTAGTCTTTCTTGTTTTTATTGATTGTTTGCACTACATAAGAAACTCATCTTTCCAATCGCATAAGAGTCCCTATCTAAACTGTTTTAACCATTTGAGTGCCAAACAGCGTTATAATTGCGTGATATTTACGCCAAAAGTGCGGCGTGGCGATACATAGATGTTGAACCATAGTCAGAATTTAGTGTATTTAAAGAGATGGCATAATTAGCATTGCGTATATTTTATAACGATTACTTACAAAAAAATATATTTAATCGGTTTATATTTCGTTCTTATTATTTTATGCTTTACCAAATTTATCTGTTTCTCATTATTTTGGTATGAATTTATGCCATTTGTTGTAGTAACAGCTAAAATCTATATATCAACATAGAACCCATTGAAACGACTTCGGAAAATGTCTCAAATGTCTCAAACGGGTAAGAATTGGAATAAGTTATTGTCGAATTTTCGTTAAATATTTTTTTTATTATTGTTGTAATATTTAGAATAAAAGTGTAAGTGGAACCAAAATTAGTGCTTAGGTTGCTTAAAGATTTAAATCCGGTTCGGTTCTGGTTTGATGTTGAGCAGTGGTTGCATTGCGTTCTTCGCGCGTATGGAAGACATTCGACAAAGACAAGACTTTCGGCTGATTTCCCGGAGGATGGTGTTCCTCTTCCGAGGTCTTCCCGGAGTTCTTCCGGGTACCACCGGCAAAAGGTTGACAACCCAGTAGTCTTGGGCAGGAGTCTGCATAGGGTGAGTCGCAGTCCGGGGTGGTCGGGGTGGTTAGGCGCGGAGGGGAGTCTCTAGCGGCGAGCGCCGCGGCCCGCTCCAGTCACTCACAAGCCGCTGGCGCAGCGACGCGTCCACACAGCGCCGCTCTCCTATAACGCGGACCTTGAGCGAAATACGCAAATCTGCAAACACGCGCCCCCTCGCACAACACGCACCGACTGTGATTAGCGCCGCGCCGGTGCATGTGTCCCGTTTAACCGGCATTCACGTGTATGCATTTTATTCAAAGTGCTTTTTCATCATGTCAACATCCGAGTGCATTGTTCAAAAACGATTTTAATTTGTGCTTTTTATCGCTTTTGGCATATTTTTAGTGCGTTGTGCTTTAGTTGATTTTAATTTGCTGGTGTACTTTGAGTTTTTTTTTTTTTTTGAAAAGTGATACACTCAGGTAGTGCTTTGTATTATTTGCCAAAAATTTCAATACGTTTTCGTTTTATGCCGTTTTTCGATTTATGGACACGTACTCGATGCAAAAATATTTAATGGCCGCGGCGAGCAAACAAACGACAAACGGAAAACTTTCATCCGAACTATTTTACCGTTTTCGATGGTAAAGTTCAGCAAAACGGTTTTATTGGCCACTTTATACTGTCGAAAGTTGGGAAAATTCCATTTTGGGAAGCGCACATAAATTCCATATCGCTCGTTCTGTTTGCGAAAATACTTCACTCCTTTGAATTTACAACATCCGACTCGAGTTCACCCTATCTTTTGACATTTAAGGGCTGTCTCGATCCAGAATAAATCAATTCGGGCGCCATCGGCCTCTTCGCGGAGGGCGCTTCCCGCTCCGGGATCAAAAGTTGAGTCGATCCGCAGCGATGACGCGCCCGTCATCGTCCGATACCAGTTTCAAAAGTTACTCCTCTTTATTTTTTGTTTTTTTTGTAGAAAAGAGAGAAATGGCCTTAAGTCGCGGTATGTCGAAAAACCGCATTAATAAAAGTTAAGTAGGAAATTTAACGACGCGGCGGGTCTGCGACTTGCGGATCCGATGACAGGGGTCGTACGTTTGATTCTCTATGATCCTCTGACTTCAAAATTAAGCGCGCTGTCGATGATGTTGAATTTCCCGTTTGATTTGCGACCCGATCAACCCTAACGCCCGGGGTGAAATAAAAAACTCTTCTCTCTCCAGGGACCGTCTACATCCATAAGTGCGTTCCTCTGCGAATTCTCGACGTCCATGCGACGATGTGATAGTGTCCGATCTTGCGAGCATGGTGTGGCAGTTGTCGCAGTCGTCCTCGTGCCCGCCCTCGCGCTCGCCCTCGCGCTCGCGCTCGCGCTCGAGCACTCCTCGCGCCAGCAGACAACTCCAACAGCTCCAGCGCCAGTGAATGGTGTTGTATATATGTTATGTGCATCGTGCGCTCGATGGTCGCTACTTTAAGTGGCTTCCCGGCGCACCCGTGAAGTGCTGGATGCGACTCATTCTGTACAAGTAAGTCATATTTCTATAAATCCAACGCTAAACGACGCATGCCAACGCGGGACGAACCCAAAAGGACGATTGCATAATGTGCATCCGAAAAGCGTGCGATTTTAACGTCTGCGCATGCGCACACTCTGCCTTCGAATCTGCTCCCACCGCGGCGTAATGTATTATTTTATTCATAATCATTTACATTTCCATCGAGATTATCGATAACGTTCGACTTAAAACAAATATCGACAATCTTATCATCAATGTCTGGTATACAAGGTCAATTAGATTCAATAGAATGACTGAATTTTTATCCCACCATAGCTAAATAATACAGATCCAGCTTTCCAATTGAAAAACAATATGATATGAAATGGATTTAAATCTTAAATCATGAGCGTATTGTATGCTTATGCTTATAATTGTGGAATTTTTTTTTTCACATCAACAGATTTGAAATATCGGAATTATTAATGATTCCAATCGATTGTTTTAATCCGGATGAAGCCTTCCAGGTTCTGAAAAAATAAATATTGAGATGAATACTACAGTTGGAGAAGGCTGAATATAAATGACGAATTTGCGACAATGTTTAAAATTATGCAATGACAATTTAGCTACTCACCCATAGATCCTCTCCTCTCCATGTTAGATATTCGCATTCAGATAATATTTTTCCAGTTTTAACTGTATGTGAACAGTAATATGAAATCATCATATAATAATCTTCCATCTACGTCCGATGACAAATATGACACCTTAAAGAAGAAGAATACAAATTCAAATGTTTGAGTTTGCAGACAGTAGCCAGATTGGAATTGGAATCAAACGATCATGTTATTATATTCGAGTTTAATTGCAATTATTTACAGTAAGTGTTTAAAAATGACATGGTACAATTTCGTTCCTCGAATACGCGGTATCCATTTGCGCGGTTCCACTTTAACGCGATCAAAGATGTATATTTTTCGATATACATTACAATTGAAAGATGACACATGTAGTGCAGCAATATACTACTACACAGATCTAATCATAGCCATGGTTGAAGAAAACCCGCGATATACTGTTCGCGAAATAGCTAACAAGTCAGAAATTCCACGTACATCTGTCCATAATCATCTGACAAAATTGGGCTACATCAATCGTTCAGATGTGTGGCTTCCTCATGAACTGACTGACTCAAATAAACTTTAGCGTATTTCAACATGCGATCTTCTTCTCCAACGACATAATAGCCTACCTTTTTTGAAGAGACTTGTCACTGGAGATGAAAGTTGGATACTCTATGAGAATATTCAACGTAAACGGTCTTGGACCAAGGGTAGTTTATTATGAGCTACTTCAGCAAGGTGAAACGATCAATTCAACAAAATATTGTTTCTAACTAGACAATCTAAAGGATGCAATTTCCAGAAAATGGCCAGAATTAGCGAACAGACGAGGCGTTGTTTTTTATCACGATAACGCCAGGCCTCATGTGTCTTTGTACCTCATCCTCCAAACTCTCCGGACATTGCCTACCTTACCATTGGTAAAAAATTTAATTCAAAAAATGATATAAAAATGTACCTTGATCAATATTTTGCCAACAAACAAAATTGGATAATATATTATTCAATAAATTTTGATGATTGATGATGATGATTTTGATGACAAATGATTGTTTATTTTTTTCTTAATAATGAAATCGAAAGAAACTTATGGGACAACCTTATATATCTCGGAATTTTGTGTTTTGTAAAAGTACAAATATTCAAATAGAAAGCTTTGATTTGCTCTGAAATGGGACATTTGGGAAATGGGAACGTATGGTTAATTTAGACATGGAAGGAAATTGGTAACATTTAATCTGGCGAGCTGTACATAACACTGCTATATAATCATATTTTGCACTAACTTAAGTAAACTGATATGATATATTTAATGCAATCAAAATGTTTTATCTGTTTTTGCATAATGAAAACAAGCTGATTATTATAATACAATATATCATATCACATAAACAATATCGTCAAATGAAAATGAGCTCTTCGCCATCTTAAATCTAAGTATATTTTGCATAGGATAAGATAATTGTTGCATGCTATTAATTTTACCGATAACGTTCAGCCAATTTTATCAAAATTTGGAATCGCAATAGTAAAGGGAATGAATCGACAATCCTGATATTTGCGTAAAAACATTTGGTCATAATTCAAAAAAATTACATTCAAATTGTTGCCGATGGGGGTTAAATTAAGTAGTCAATTTTTATTGGCCAAATTGTGCTAATAAAGCTTCCAAGCTTTCATAGTCGAATGCTCGTAAAATTTACGATCATGCGAGCATTAGAATTATGATATGATTTTAGATGAATAATTTGCCCTTTTGGGTCGGCGTTCGATCAAATTCGTTTAATTTATTGACAGCTATTCATAATAAAAATGAGGCATTAACACGATCGTAAATAATCCTTAAGACTTGCAGTAAATTTCGAATTATCTGCTTTTAATATTCCATAAATTTCGTGATATCTCAAATGATTTCGAAATTGCCAATAAAAGAGTTTTGATAGCCTTTTCACGGCATTATTCTATGGCAACAAAAATAAAATTGCGCTCATAATTTTTCATATTTGGACGAGCTCTGTGTCTTTTTTATGACTAGGAAGAAAATAATAAACATTTACTGCTTATTATTGTTAAATTTATTTGTTAATGAGGGGATATCCTGATTGTGGTAGGAATTCTTATTCTATCGATTCTGCTTGGATTCCTATGCAGGAAAACAGGATTTTAACTTGGGAGGGATTAGTAATTATTCAAACAATAAAGTCATCAAATCGGAATGTATTTCCTATTTCTCTTTTAAATCGCATTTTTCTCAAGCAAGGATACGAGATAATGTTAACTGCAAATGGATAAATATTAGTTTTAAAGCGAAACAAAGCAAAAATTCTTTCCGGTGATGCAAAGCTTAATATTTATTAATTTTCATATCCAGTATGATGATATCATCATTTTTCATAGAGATTGCGGCTAGCTCACATAGCTCATATGTGGCTATTATAAAAGCTCGTTGAAAAGCTCCGATTAAAAGCTCAGCGCATCTCTTGAGATCAAGAGTAAACATTAATTATTGCTCACATAACTTTCTAGAATTTCTTAACTGCGGAGAAAATTCTGGACAGTTCATTAAAATATCACGTTGATGTCTCCGAGATTGATCGCAAAATTATATGAGGAACTCAATTTTACACATGCGAGACTCGACCAACAAGTTATCCTCGTTGCCTTCAAACCTTTTCGTTTTCCTTGAATAAAAAAATCTAGCATTCCATATAATATTTTGATGAAACGAATAGCCTATTTATAACAAATCAATATGCTAGTTCTACTGTAAAGGGGCAGACAATAATAAAAAAAAGCGGACTCGTCACGGGTGGTTTTTATGGCGGGATTCTGCCAAACAAGCGACCGCCACTAAATTAACTCACCTTCTTTAAAAAGCAATTTCTTGTGATATATTATTTTAACTTGTCATTGAAAAGGTTTTGAAACTATTGCTGGAAAGGTGTTTTAACAGGATGCTCTTCCACAAACAGGTGCATAATGCAATACAATGCAGACAAAAGTCTAAATTGAAAATATTGAAAGCATTCTGCTAAACTATAAAAAAATATATTAATAATCCTCTTGACTAAGCATTACAAACTTTAAATTTTCTTGCAATATTATTTCAATTTCAAGCGGTATTTAATGTCAGTAATGAACGTGATATCACGACCGTAACAAGGGGGTGGCAAAGCAATCGCCCGTTGAATAAAATAAAGACAACAATATTTTGGACCGATTGTAAAATTACACAACCCACCCGATCAGTCGTCTTCAGACAACTTAGTTTTGTAATCGTACTGTAGACAAGTTCAGATATGGCATCCGATCGCGAGGCATCAATTCGTCGTGTCAACGGTGCGAAAAGTGGACCGGTTGGATACGCTGTCCTCTTTTAGGGCTTTTTGCGGCATTTTCGGGGATAAATGAATACCTGGGGTCTTCCATGATCTGTACGATCACGGAAGTCTTTTGGTTTTATGTTATGACATCTGGTTAACTTCTACCTCGCGCTCAGAGTGCAAATGGCCACTCGAATTTGAGAAGCTACCTACCTCATTTGGTCGACCACTGCGCTATTCGTCTTGGCAACTCGTACGCCATTGTTTAAACTCTGCCACCCAATATCTGTTGTAAACGAAGGAGGAGACTCCCTGAGATTAGAATCTAGCTCAAATTTAATATTAATTGGACTGAGACCAAATGTAGCATCATGAAACTTAGGCTGTATAAGGTAGACACTTTCTATCATAGTATTTTTTTAAAAACCACAACTGCCATCTATCCATTAAGTCGGGTACTTTTGGGACTGCCTTGGTATATTATTTTAAAATATACATTCGGTCCTCCAAAATTACTCTAAATGGACATTGATTTGGACAGATATTTTAAATGTTGAAAATCTAGGGGAAGCTGATTTAATATAACTGAAACAATTAATGGCACATTATGCAAAGAGATTTAGAGCTACAATCTACAAGATCTCTTTCTTTTTCAATGTTAGGACAGAATATTTGCAGCATTTAATAGCTATAATCGGTGATTTTGGGGTAACACTTAATTTAAAATAATGCAATATATTATAACAATTCTACTTTATCTGGATCAGTCAAACTCTTTTATCTGGAAAAAATATGTTTGCCTGAAAAATAATGACGAATCCCTTGAGTATTTTTTTTTTAAATTTATGTGGATTTAAATTGACATAGTTCTTTATGATGCATCAGCTCATTTGATCCAATTTCGTAACGTTCAAGAATGCGACATTATAATTTGTGACGGTTATACAACACTTCATTCACTATTTGATCTCTGATAAAGTGCTTCTATTTGTTTTTGATATCCGTATCGGATTTTGATTACCTGTGGATATTCAGAGCGATTCAAAGTTAAACGCCATTCGATTTGTGGAAGTCGTTGAACCTTTCTATGCCTATAAGATTAACCAATTTACGTAATCTGAAAATATCAGGGAAAAAAGTAGGATTGTGTTGCAAATAATTCTGCATAGTCGAGAGCTTCAAATTTAATGATTATTGCAAAAGCTTTGTATTTTAAGGTCGTTCTTACCTGTCTGTCTATATTACGGCTTTGCCTTGAAACACCCTATTGAGTAAAACACAATGCATTTCTTGTAATAGTTTGACATTGTATTGCAGACTCTTGAAATAAATCAAGCGGCATAATAACAACTTAATGCTCAATTTGAACAATTTTCTTGTGATAAAAAGCAAAAAATGCAAATTCACGAACGCCTCAAATTGACTCCAAGTTTATCTCTTAGTATCGCTTATTAACAAGTCTCGTAACGAAATCGGAAAATTTTCAGCTCGAATCAATGCTTGTTCCAAAATTTCCGCTCGAAAAACGATAAAGGCCAAGACAACAATGATATTTATTATATACAACTGGACGCCCATATTTTATCCCACGAATATCTAATGCATCATTGATTAGAGTGTAAACGCTAATGCGCGAAAAGAATGTAATCGAAATGTATTTGATGCATTTCTATACGATGTTCGTGACCCGAAAAAAATATAAACAAAGTGTTTTTCACAATTCTTAAGAGTTATTTTGAGAAAAATTGATTCGATCAACACTGTAACCGGGAGCCATAAACCGTCCACAATCGTATAACGAAACATAAAAATTCTTTGAAAGTTGCTGTAAACGCGTTGCAACTTTAACAAGTAATTGTTGAATGCGGCTTTATGATAGGCTCTTAAATTCACAAAATTGATTCCCAGCATCCTTTCATATAAAATTCTTCAACGTCGAGCGAAGCCTGCGCAATTTATCCTATTGAAATCGAATATTCGCCCGCTTCAAAATGCATTCAATCTAAATCGCTCATTGTTTGATGTCATCCATCTGTGTGGCATTCAAAAAAGATCAACGAAAAACACATCTAACCCCCTTCATTCATGCATTCAAATAAGCCCAAATTATCGAATTTACAATGTGATCGGCGACCCCCAAAAAATGATAATTTATTGATACCAATAGATTTTTTTGTTGAAGTGTTATTCCACTCTTTTATTGCACTCAATAAGTATTTTAATAATGCGACTTGTCATTTATAGTTGGGTTAAACCACATAATAAATCAAGCGTTGTTTGTATGATATGGAATTTTCATTTAATATCAATGTGTCAATAATTTGTAAGCAAATTACCCGTTTATCATCACCCATTCATTCATCAGTCCATATCAAAAAATATGGCGAATTTCTTTAAATAAAATATGGAGAATCCCACTTGATACAATCGACGATAGGTCGTCAATATCATACATCAACCAATGCAGACTCTATATCCAAATATTGAATTCAAATAAGAATTTAACTTCTAATCGAACCCAAAATCAAACCTTTGATAGTTCTCAAGACATTTCAATTTTGTGCATTTTTATTTTAAACCCTCAAATTGGGAAAGGCCCTTAGATAAAATCGACCACATCAAATAAGTATATAGTATTTCTACGTATAAGAAATTCGATGATAAGAGCAAAATACCATTTTGACAATCCCGTGGTTAAAAATGTGCGTTCAAATTATTCATGGCAGTCGACTAAAATAAGCGTTTTAATGCGGATCAAAACGCTGTCGTTCGATATCGATTTGAAAGTGAAAAATCCATCGAAAATAGTGTTATTTTTACTACCAGATAAATATATTCTCATCGGAATCGATAATCTAATGGGTTTATACAGAAACGAAGATATCAAATTATTCAGAAATACACGGTAAGCATCGTCACTTTTATTTAATCGATACATTCGTTATAAGTTTCTTTCGCAAATGAACACAGATCTAATCATAGCCATGGTTGAAGAAAGCCCGCGATATACTGTTCGCGAAATAGCTAACAAGTTAGAAATTCCACAAATATCCGTCCATAATCATCTTACAAAATTGATTCAAATAAACTTCAACTTATTTCAACATGCGATCTTCTTCTCCAACGACATAATAGCCAACCTTTTTTTAAGAGGAGATTTTTACTGGAGATGAAAGTTGGATACTCTATGAGAATATCCAACGTAAACGGTCTTGGACCAAGGGCACAGAAGCTATAACCGTAGCTAAACCAGGCCTACATCCAAAAAAAAAATTGTAATGCATTTGGTGAGACTGGAAGGGGGTAGTTTATTAATAATTCCAACTATACAATCTAAAGGATGCAATTGCCAGAAAACGGCCAGAATTAGCGAACAGACGAGGGGTTGTTTTTCGTCACGATAACGCCAGGCCTCATGTGTCTTTACTCGTCAGAAATAAATTATTATCATTTGACTGGGATGTTTTACCTCATCCTCCATATTCTCCAGACATTGCCCCTTCAGATTATTATTTATTTCTTTCATTGAAAAATTCTTTACGTGGTAAAAATTTTAATTCAAAAAATGATATATCTTGATCAATATTTTGCAAACAAACCTGGGAAAATTTGAAAATTTTGTAATACAAATTATTGCTTATTTTTTTCTTAATATGAAAACGAAAGAAACTTATGGAACACCCTAATATATTATCTATATAATCACGATGAATATATTTTAAAACATCTTTTAATCTATTGTGAATACCTGTCCGAATGTGCTAGTTCAAAAATACGATCAGATTGATGGTCATTGCTTTTTATGGCCACTCGGTGTTTTGAATAAATAAATCACACAGAATTCATATGGATTGACGGTATATTGTCTATTTCTGAGGTATAATATTCTAAATCAACTTATCAATTCAAATTTACAATCGAATATTTGAAATATTTTATTATATACATTAATACTGCAAGAGCAATCCAATATTCCATCGGCTATTGAAACAATTGTAAAAATATTTAAATATTTGCCGTTTCCGTTTATATGTTGACATTTTGCAAATATATATCGCAAATAAGGCTCTTTTTCGCTCGAGAATATCAATATTTGAAGTGAATACTAGATATCCAGACACTATGATTCTTTTGACATTGACGAATTTTATTGAATCATCGATGGCGTCTTCGACCTAGGCGATTCTAACTTAGCCCTTTCGACACGCTAATTAAGAGCGAAGCCTACTTCGCACAGTCTCAATTAACACCGACAAAACACCTGAAGACTTGCATTGAATAATACAATGGCGGATTTCTATGCTTGCTTCGACCCAGCACACAGCGAGATCCTTTTTTTACCTGGCGAAGTGTTAAGTCCTTCCGAAGCGTTGCCATCTCGAGGGGAGGCCGTAAAAAATTGCAATTCTCACGCCGGAGGCCACGGCTTATTCTTTTGTCCCAGAATTTCTCGAAATAGGAGAAAGTGAGATTTATGGTCAGGTGTGAATTTCTGTAAAGTGACCATCCACGTAACGAATGTCTTGCAGACTAGAAAAAAATGAATGACCGCTGACCGGTTTTTTGGCAGTCGTTCCGACGTAAATCATTCCGAGTTTTAATACTCGTCGATTTTTTCTGCCCTAAAGTTTAATAGCTGCCTCATCATCATCATCATCATCTGTGAGGTCTATATATTTATCACACTTTGCACCTGTATAATGCTTAAACGCTGCAATTTATCAAAGTATTGTGCCATGATCGCGAAGATTGCAAGTGTTTAACTCGATTGCTTCTAAAAAATGTTTGCCGATCGCTCATTGTCAATCATAATTATCCGCTTTAGTATGACATACAAGAAAGACTATTCAGGATGTGTTTTTTCAAGGCGCACTAATTTTTATAAAATGGCGTGTGAATTTCTGTGCAAATTTTTGTAGACGTTAAGAAGACTAACTGCTGTTTATACATTGATTTTTGGAATTTTTGAATGGGTTCTTTAAATATTTATCGATGGGAACATTCTTGGACAACATATGGACTCATTTTGTGTACAATTATTATGTGCATGATGATGAAAATAAATCTATTGCGCAAACAAAGACGCGTGTTGACAATCATAGACTTGTTATTATATAGAATAATTTGTCTATTGAAATCCTGAATAAATTTTATGTGCCAATAGTCAATCTAGAAAAAAATTTGAATTGCAATAAGGAAAGTCTATCGAATTATTCACGAGCGATTACAGAGCTGAAAAATTCACATCAATACATATCGCTAATGATGTACGATTGCGAAACGTGGAAAATGAATGTTAATCAAACACGCAGTAAGTCCATAAAGCATATATAATAATAGCCAGATAAACAGGCCAATCGAGATCTATCAAGATTGATTTTAAATGATATAAGTTATATAAAATTTCAATACGGATTTTAATTGTTAACATAATTTCAGACATTTTTAATTTTCGATTAAACACAATTACTTCATCAAACACGATTTAGCTTTTTAGCCACTCACATCTTTATCATCAAAAAACAATATCGATAATGTTTTATATTAGATCACATCGACATTTTAATGAAATTTCAGATGCTCGATTAGATCTTCGGTAGTCAGAAGATATTCGTAATTAGGCGCAATGGTTTTTAGATTATAAACAGTTCTTAAACACTATTTTGATTGATTTTTAAAAGAAAATCATAAATTTACAGCTTATAATCTTAATGCATGCATAACTTGAGACCCCTTCAATATCCATTTCTAGAAAAGGGTCACTTTGACGTAATTTGGGTCATATATTTCCTCAGTATTTGTGTGATATTAAAGTATCAAAGAGTGTTCTCGTGGCCTTTCATATTAGAAAACTGCGGATATCTCAGGCTGAAAAACCAAATGGGTCCAGGGGGGCTCAAATGCTAAATCTGCCACTGCTTGCGACTTTCGCAAACGATACTCTTGAAGTAATAGTGCTATCATCAACATAGTCTACTGCAGTTTTATTTGTGAGCGCTTTCCCAGAAAGTCACCTGGTTGAGCGTATCGAAATGTCTTTGATCAAATGTAAACTCATCGAGATGAACATTTTGCTTTTGTTTAAAGTGGCTTTCTGGAATATACGAAGTCCGATCCCTCAATTCCTTGCCTTGTACTTGGGTGCACTTTATTTTTCCAAATTCGAAAATGGCTGAAAAAGAACTCACCTATGATAAGAAGCAAGAAAATAAAGCTCACTTAGATAAATCTGCCAATAATAAGTCACAACTTAAATTTTAGATTTCGTTATGCGCAAAATATTAATTTTGTGCAATTTTGATTGAATAATTTACAACATTAGTTAATATTTTCAAATTGGCTTAACCCAACGAATACCGCAAATATCTGATTTTATGCATCGCTTTTTTATTTGTTAACGGAAGTTGTTAGCTATAAGATGAAGCTGTGTTTGTGTAATATATAATAAAATAGTCATGCTAAATGGTTTTGCGCAGCGGTTCTTAAGCTTATGTAGTCCACCTTTTAAGCAAAATTTCTTTCGCGGTTTCCCACATGAACCATTTTTTTTGCGGATCCCATCACAACATTTTATGTCTTTCTTGAGACTTAATTTCGAACAAACAAACATTTCTTGGTCAAATATTGGTCAAAATAAATTTTCTTATGATGTTTTTTGTAAATATGAGGTTGAGTCATAAATAGTTGCCGGCGAAAAGAAGCCGTTATAATTATTCGGTTTTACTCTAGATGAGTCATCTTTCACTTTCGACTTTCGACAATGGTTGACCGTTTCACATCTTATGTTATAATTATTTTTACTCATAAAATGAAAAATCAAAAAGTGAAGGAGCAGTAAGTGAACAAATAGTTAGAAATTAATTTTTAAAATTTCACTCGGTAGATGAGACTCTGAAAGATGAACCAAGGGCAGTTCAACTTTCCTACTTTAATGAAGACATTTTAAAGGTGTTATTGGAGCAAAATCTAGGCCAACCAACAAGAAAATTGTCACGGAAGCTAAATACATCACAAACAACCATTTACCAGCACTTGGAAAAAAATGGGGAAGGTTAGCAAATAGTGTGTGTGGGTGCTACATAATTTTAGTGAATACAATAAAGAAAATCGGATATCTATTGCCACAAGTCTCCTCTCACGGCAAAAAATTGAGCCATTTCTAAACAGAATAATTATTGGAGTTGAAAAATAATGGATAATAATGGAAAAAAATAACGAAATGAAACAATTACTGTTACACGATAATGCAAAACTGCATACAGCAAAGTTGACGTAGCAAAAAATTCTGGAACTTGGATGGTCTGTCTTACTATATCCATCATACTACTCGGACCTTGTCCCAGCCGACTACGACCTATTCTTTCGTGAAGTGAATCACGCCATCGGTTTATTAATTTTTTTCATCTAAACCTGGTAAATTTTATGAAGACGATATTGATAAGGTACCAGGAAAATGGGAGAAAGTTGTGTAATGGTGGGTATAATGGTGAATATTACTTCGTTATTTAAGCTAAATAAATGTTTGAAAAAAAATCGGCAATTATTTCTGAATCGACCTGATAATTCCACTAAAATATCTTGCTATTTTTATATACGCTTAGCATCTCTATGGCGTATGCGACAGAGATGGAAATACTAAAAATGATTCTCTCTCTCTTTCCAACCAACTGCCGGTTGGAGTTTCATTTTTCGTGACGTTCAGAACAATTTACCATACCACGTCTATAAAAAAAGGGTTATTTTAAGTTTTGATGATATTTGTATGCATAAAAACAGCATATCAAATAAATAAGTTCGAATAAAAAGTAAAGTTGAAGTGGTGAATTGCACTGATGTGTGCGTACGGTATTTATAGGGTTAATTTATAGCTTTTTTATATGCATTCTTTACTATGGTGAAAATTATGCTTATTTGGCTTGACTAAATACAAAAAAGCCCTCTATGGATAAACGGTATTTTTATTTGATTCAAATAAACATTGAAGGCGCCTTCCGTACCACAAATGCGTTCTGTCAAAGCATATCTGAAAGAAGTCAAATATTGACACTCGTAGATAACCGCAGCACCTCTTCTCAGAGGTGAAAGTGTAATTTTCCATCATCGAAGATTAAATAAGTCGATAATATCGCGGGACGGCGCATGCGTCGTTCCATCCTATTAACATTTCATCATCTTCCGATCTACGGCTCAATTTGATATACGGCCTCTAATTTAACTATTATCGGAGACGGATTATTTATGAAAAAATAATCGATTGTGGACGTGTCTGGTTTGGAAATCGAAGCCAAGATTTATTAGACGCGGGACAACATCATTATCCACCTTGCCACGGTGCGCCTATTTAGCTGTTATGGATGCGGCGCAGCATCCGAGGCGATTATGTCAGTTGTCGTCGACGGTAATTGATGCTATCATCTCTGACAAATTTTGCAGACTTTGCGACATTAATACTGTCAGCCCGTAATTTATGGGTCGGTAATCTGTTAAGATACTTGGTTGCGGCTGATAACTGCATCCTATGTCGGGATTGGCGTACATCAGCAGCATCTTGTCTGTCGCTTCTCCATTTACTTCCATACCGGCGATTAATTAATCGAAATTTAATGCTTAAACAACAATATTTTTTATTTTAATGATTGTCAAAGGACAGCCTTGAAACAACAATTTTATGTAAACTATCCTTAACCCTTTGAGCAGTGAGTTAATTTAAAATCATCATAAACTTAGATGCTATAATTGTAAGTCCGCCACTTATCGTCCATACAAATCCACTTATCTGTTAGGACCGTCGCAGCGTGTATGAATCTTGTATATAAATAAATAAACACTGTCGATAGCACACAATGTTCCGTCATTTCTTCAAGTAAACAAACAATACACTTAAAATCGATATTCTATAAAATATTCTTCGTCTCTCTCTGTCACTGGAATTTGGACAAAACTCTGTGTCTTACGTCTTTAAGGGGTTAAAACATCGATTTAATTGTAATTTTTTACATGCCTTCGAATCGTTATTTTTCATTTAAGGTCAGTTCCAAAGATTTATCTCGGTTCGATTACGGTTTTGTTACGAAAAAAATAAAGATTTTTCCAGCTTTCGTTTCAGTTTCGGGTGATTTATTTTTGAAATTTGCAAATGTTTTTATTTATATTAAAAACATCTTTTCTATTATGATAAACATCCCTAATTTTATGATATGCACTTGACTTGATGCTTATTGGCTGAGAGTTATAAAGTCACAGATTTTAGTATGTAGCACTAGGAAACAAATTGAAATCTGGGAGTCTTAGTCAGGATACATAAACAAAATACATAGTAATGATTTAAGATTGCAAGCTAAATTTTGGGTTGATAACAATATTATTAATTTACAGTATTAATTTAACGAAAAAATTAAATCCTGTATGACGCCACTTTTTTGATATTTTTTGAGGTTTTTCTGACTTTGACAACTGCTAAATTTTTATCACACTGTAACGTGGTAGCAACCCCTCAGCCGAATATCGGGGCCCAGTTATCTTCGTCGCGCCGGTTCTGCGCTCCTCTTCTTTCAAGCAGCAGCAGCAACCCCTCTGTTAAGCGACGGTATTCTCAAGAAACGTGAGTTTCCGATGACCCACGACTGCCCCGAATGAGATTCGCAACGTCGGCGAGAAGGACTCAATAATAGCGGTGGTGGAGAAGGAAGAAAGAGATGCGATGGAATGAATGAGGAACGAAAGCGATTGATGTATTTCAAAGACGATGTCTTCTTATAACTAATTTATTTTCTACACTTATATTAGGTGCTGTTACAAGACGTAAAAGTTTCTTAAGATAGTCAACGGTGCAACTTAATATTGAACTTAGGACAAAGGACTTAACACAAAGACTTAACTCTAGAAAACTTAAGCTAACTAACACTACTGCTTAGGACTAAAGCTTAAACCTAACTGATCGTCATTTGATTCGGAAGGATGGCGTAAGCCAAATCATATTTGTTGATATTATTAGAAAAATATGATTCGACTTGAATCAAAGACCGGCATCGGCAATATTTGAATCGATTTAATCATAATAAATCGAGCGGTTTAAAATCAAAGCTAAGTATTTTACAGATGTGACGAAATCAAGTTGATGTAAATAAAACCAAATGCGCATCGCCCTTATTTCTGACGAATTACGCTTTAACCTTGATCAGGACGTTCTAGAGTGTGCCGTTGGTTGAAAATCATCACTCCTTTTTCTCGAAATTTTCTTGTGATTTTCCCCCACGTTACAACACATTTATTCATATTTTAAGGACGTTTTTCATTGCTGAAATACACAGCAACTTAGATACTCATAATCGAAAAAGGTATTTTTCAGTTGCCACGATTGCGGGCATTTTACTTATTGGAAGTACACAATTTTGCAATTTTGAGAAAAACGCGTTTAAAGATAACCGAAGAAACCGTAAAATTTAGTTATTTTTTATCTTCGGATGTGAATTAAATCAGTTTGAACCATTTGGGTGCTCATTCAGGATTAAACTAACCGTTATATTCGAAACAAGAAATGAGTTTAAAGAATATACATATATCTTAACAGGATTCATGAAAATGAAATATTATAGTATTATCAGATGAATACAATCAAACAGATTATGCATAAGAATGATGAAGCTCAGTTCAAGTTCAAAGCTCTGTATTTCAGGATATTATCTCCAATTAGCCTTATAAACTACACGACAAGATGAAACCTCGAAATCCATGTACCAATTTAACAACCCAGGATATATTTCTTATATTGGAATTTTCCATCAATGTATAATTGTCTTCATCTAATCCCCTTGTCATATAAACTGCCTAAATTGCATTCCATAGCTCTCGACTGTTTCCTAATTTTTGATTCAAACAATTCGTATTCATTCAGCATGTTTCATAATCAAACATCAGTATAAACAGACGGAATCACACAACATGACATGATTTATGCTTGCATTAATATGCTATCCTATACGCATACAAAATGAATATAATAGACGATAAGCAATGTAACATAATTGTATTAAATGGATCGACTATTTTAGACTGATGGTCAACAATCTTGTTGCATGATTCTGAATATACTGAATGATTTCCCATGACTTTATCAAATTTTGCGATTTCATCAATTTATTCCGCCGATTGATCATTCAATAACGCAAAAATTAACATTCAGACAATTCGACGCGCCATAATGTCTGATACATCAGTATTTAATAAAGTATCAATGTAATGACCAATTAATATTATTATATTTAGAAATTAAATGTTTTTATTACGTCAACCGCAATTAGTTCAATTGAATTATAATTGCGGTTTTGATTGTGGTTTATATTGAGTCCATTCGCGTGAATCACACAATTCGGCAAAAAACAATAACATTTCGGAAAATTTGTGATGAATTCGACATAATTATTGACCATGACGATTTCGATGGATTTAGACTCTGATTCATTTTGCATGGTTTCGAGGCATTTTTTTGAAAATTTGTATTTGTTATTCTAATGGATGTTTTCTTGACGAAGTTGTTTATTGTCGACTCTCATGTATTTTTTGCATTAAAATTAGTTCTTTTATAAATGCTTAGTCATGCAAAATGTATTTCAGTATAATAGGTGATATTTGTACACATTTATCGATGTTTGTTATGTTAATACTTTTTTTGGTCTCAATGGCTACTGGTGATGAGATGTGTTACGAATGATGAGGACCATCAAGAGATGCATGCAGAAAAATACATAGGGCATTCGAAAAATTTACATTTGAAAATTCACACCGTCATTATTTGCTTTGTAACTCGACTATGCCAAATATGAGGAGCGTTCAATATTTCATCTGTCTGAGTTAAAAAGAAACAACTTAATATATTAAATAAGACATTATATATTTTTCAATTTAATCTCCTAACAACTCATTGAATTCCTCCCACTTTTATCGAGCTAATCCTCATGGAAAAACCATTTTGATTGTTCGTCATAGCTTCCTCACATCATTATCATTCAAAAAGCACTTCTCATTGAGGAATGATTTTGAATATAAAAGTATAAAAAAAAAATTAAAGGAGGTAAATCTGGATAATTGGATCATACACTAACAAATGACTGATGAATTATTCTCCAAACTATTCCTATTATCCTGATGTGCATATAAAGCTTTATTATCAATATATCTTCAGTCGACTCTCTTCCCTACTTAAATTGCTGACTTATAAATATAAATTTTTAATATGAAGGAGTAGACTCCCTGTATACTCCCAGTATGCTTCTAAATAAATCGTTTGGCTTCTTGCCCTCTGTAATAAGCCATTTTTTTTATCAAGTTGATATTTGATCTATATGTATGTAATATAATATATGCTAACATGGACAAACTAATATCAACCCTCTCATTCATTTGAAAAATATATGCAATGGTAAAATGGCATCAAGTAGAAGCAGCACACATTTTGAGGGATTTCCTCGCCCATTCCCTTGGATTGCATCTTTTAAATAGATATAAATTTAAAAAATGCGTAGACGTAAAACTTATATCCTATGGAATGCTCATTTTATGCATTATTTTTTTCGTTTGTGCTGACAAAATGATCGGAAACGGATCCATGGACTGCAAAAAGCCATTAAAAAACGGATGAGTCAATATGATATGGGGATAATTTCAAACAGTGTGTGTCAAGTGAAAACTGCACGAGATGATCGAATATTGAAAAAATCTTAGTTCTGCAGTGGATCATTGTATAAGGCTATCCAAATGTGACGCTTAGATGCTTTTTAACGTTTTCTTCAGTTGTGTGAAATGTAGCCCCGACGAAAATAATCAAACACATAAATATGATTCAATTGTGGTTATAAAAAGTCACTCAAGATTGATCGTTCAGCATTCACAGTAACAGCATTTGGGTGCAAATGTGATCTAACGACTCCATTTGCTCAATATGCACACCAAACAGTAACATTTTTTGGGTGTAGACATTTTTTCTAAATAAAGGGGATTTTTCCCTAATGACGAATCTTTTTTATTGTAAATTGAGCTTCATCGCTTAGTAAAATTTTGCTTGAAAACTATGGATCTTTCGTTGTTGTAACACGTTGTTGTAATATATATCTATCCATAGTTAAAATTGTAACACCTATTGCTAAAATAAAATAGCTTATATCATTTGATAAAACCTCTTATAAAGTGCTAACATCTAGGCGTTGCATTTGGATGATCCTATACACTTGAACCTTTTTTTGTGCGGTAGATGGGCTCTAGGGAAATTCGCACAAAAAAGCTATGACTTACATAAAAAAAAATGAAAATGCTTTCAATGGAATTTTAAAACCGCATAACTTTGAAACAGCTATATAAAATAAGTATACACAAGCTATTAGTTAATTAAGGTATACTTTTATTTTTTTAATGAGTAAAGATGTTGCTATAACCCCTACCTTAAAGAAAAATAATTTTATACATATTTATACTATATATATATAGTATATATATACTATCTATATATATATATATAGAGTTTTTCAGATTTACGCGAGTCATATTTAAATTATTTTAATTATTAAAATATTAATAAATAGCCGGGTGTTCGATCGCGTTAAGGTTTTTGGTAAAAAATTAATTAAAATTAATAAAATAAAAAATTAATAAAATTAAAAAAAGTAGGCAGTCAATCCTTGAAAATGGACCCGACGAGTGGTCCGAAATATCGGATAAGGTAAAAAATTCGTTTTTTAATTTTTTACCAAAAACCTTAACGCGATCGAACACCCGGCTATTTATTAATATTTTAATAATTAAAATAATTTATATATATATATATATATATATATATATATATACTATATATACTATATATATATATATATATACTATATACTATATATATATACTATATATACTATATACTATATATATATATATATATATATATATATATAAATTATTTTAATTATTAAAATATTAATAAATAGCCGGGTGTTCGATCGCGTTAAGGTTTTTGGTAAAAAATTAAAAAACGAATTCTTTACCTTATCCGATATTTCGGACCACTCGTCGGGTCCATTCTCATTCTCAGTCAATCCTTGAGAATGGACCCGACGAGTGGTCCGAAATATCGGATAAGGTAAAGAATTCGTTTTTTAATTTTTTACCAAAAACCTTAACGCGATCGAACACCCGGCTATTTATTAATATTTTAATAATTAAAATAATTTAAATATGACTCGCGTAAATCTGAAAAACTCTAATATATATATATATATATATATATATAGTATATATAGTATATATATATATATATATATAAATTTAGTATATATACATATAAAACATTTTTTGGTCCTTTTTTTTCACAGTTTTCATTATTTTTTAAAGTTAAAATTAAAATTTTGACATATATCTGCTAGGCACAATAGAAAATTATAAAAACAAAGTTTATGTTCAATTTTCAGTTAATCAGTTAATAAAAACTTGAGATATCACGTCAACCGTGTTGAAAAAGGTAGTTTCTTAAAAGTTAGTTTGAAAAAGTAATAGGTAGCCTTAGTTTTCGCCTCACTAAAATAGCTATAATTTTGTTAATAATTGGAATTTTGTAAATTTCTGTAGGAGATAAATTTTTAAAAATCTAAACTTAAAAAAATGCAAAAACATTTTTTTCGTTTTTTTCAAAATTTTAGACTAGAACCTTAATGTGTGATCGTAATTCAACAACGAGGCTTGAGTTTTTTCAGCAAGATTAAGTGTTCTTCAGAAATTACTCCTACAGGATATTTAGTATATATGTATATATGAATAGGGAAGAGAACCGATTGAAGGTTTTCTTTTCTATTCCCATATTATTCCAACATTTTTAAGCTTCTTCTTATACCTATGACATTTTATCCAGTTTATTTCTTTATTTCATATTGAATACTCCTCGCACATCTTTAAACTGTTGAAAAAAATATTCGTGATGTTTAATCCTTCAACGAATGTTTGCAACTTCCATTGCCCACTCAGATCTCGCGCAAAAACGCAGTTTTTTCATACGAAACAATGCAAACACAAAAAACGGCAACAAGCCGTTTTTAATATCGCAATAAATTAATAATACAAAATGTGTCGAATAAATTCCCATCGAACAATTTGAATGTTTACACATTACGTCAAAGTGTGGTCGTGCTCTTGTGCAACTCGTCCTATTGACAAAACTCCGTACCGTTAGCGGTCATAAATAAAAGCCTCTCCGATGATACAATGCTCCAAGCCAGAAAAAAATCAAGGCTCTTTCAGATTATAGAATGAACCGAAAAAAATCGCATTAACAAGTCGTAAACGAGGTTATTCAAACACACGTCTGAATGGAAAGTTTTATCGCGATTCATTATTGAAAAAAAATAATCATCGTCTAATCCAGCCCGTGGGCGTCGTTTTTTACGGTGACAATAATATGCATGCACCTTATGCATTATTAATGACCGACTATTTATGAGATGAAAGTGTTTATGGCACGTATTGAAGAAGCAGCTTCGGAAAACCTGATTCAATTTACATTGCCCAATATGAAATTATTAAAAAGCATTTTATTGTTATTAATATGAAAAGAGGCGTTTATCACTCGAGGCAGTTATATTTTTTTACCATTCAAGGCCTCCTGGTGCACTCCGTTTGACGTTATTCAAGATACATTTTTTTATGATCCCATATGAATTGATTAGTATTAATTAAACGACACCTAAAGCCGTCTCGATGAACGTCCATTTTTTTCTTTGGAAAAATACAGCCCGTTTTAGATTTTCTCACAGTAAAGAACTGTTAAATTTAAATACAATCATGCATGCACAGCGACTTTTTTTAATCGAAATATTCTTGCACAAGCGTAAAACCCGAATGTAAAATATGGACCGGTTCTAAATAATAATGACTCACACATCAATAACAAATTGAATTTAAACAGGAATATGCATTATCATATCATCATCGTAGTGTAGCTCAATGCTATCCATTGCAGGATTAATGCTACTAAATATATATATATATCAATGTCTAGCGTATATTTGTTCGTTTGTTTGTTTGTCGCGATTTTTGTCCGCTCGGCGGGTTTCGGCCGCGTTCGGCCGCGCTCGGCGGCAGGCCGTGCTCGGCGGCTCACCAGTCGCTATACGAAGTGAGGGAGAGCGCACGCATCCTAACCTCTCAGCCCCACAGCAATGCATCGCGTAGCTTTCTTTCTAAGCGCGAATTGCTAAGCAACCACATCCAACATATGCCTCTCCAAATCAATAGATAAACAAATCAATCATTCATGTTTTCTAAAACCTAGTACCCGCCAAGCAAAGCAATGCCCAACCTACAGCAAAACAAATCAATCAATAGGTGTGGCATTGCAACGCATGCCGGGTGTTCGCTAGTATATTATAAGAAAAGGACTCCTCTTACCTTTGATAATTTAAATTTTAACTCGATCCAACGTAATTTATTTCAATAAAAGGAGCTTTATGGAATATAGAGGATCAAAATTATTTTTTCTTCACAAAGACTATATTAGACTGAAATAAAGACCTGCTCAATGAATTCCTTCCAAATAGGGCTTGTGCAAACACCGATATTCTTCAAAACCGGTTTTCGGTTTTCAGTTTTCGAACGAAACCGGTTTCCACCGGTTTTCGGTTTTATGCAATACATGGAATATAAAATTAATCTAATGGATATATTAATATTATTCGAATTGTATTCACTATTAAACACATTACACAGACTTTAATACATGAAATTAACAGTATTAATTTACATTTAAATATTATTACATACTTATAATAATCACAAAAATAAAAACATTGGCACATTCAATCCAACGTTTTTAAGTCAAATTTAAAATTATCAGAACAATCAATAATCATTACAATTTTTTAAATTATTATTGCATAAAAAAACCAGCAATCAATATATGTTCATATTTCTAATCATCGTTTGGAGAAGTTAAGGAAACAACAAAAAAATCAAGTATTCATTTTAATCATCCTTAATACCTATTTACTCTTCAATTATCGCACGTTTGACACTTCCATAAAATTTGTAAACTAGTTCTACCACCCAAGAATTATTTTTTGGTAAAAAATAGCCCCTTTGTTGAATAGATTCACGAATAAATGAGCAAGTTGTTTTACTGTTTATATTAGAATTATTCACTGCTGCTAATCTTGAAAAAAAATCCTCTAAGCTAATCTCTTTTAATAAATTTTCGATACCGTAATTCAATTAAAACTATTTAAAAACTCTTCTGAGAAGAACCTCGTCTTACCTAGACCAACGTGTAGTCACGCCGAGTGCAAAAGCACTTGCTGTCTAGTAAACGATTCAATATTTGTCGTCCAAAATTCTTCTTAATTAAATAAAAAATATTTTTTATATTCAAACCCGGATTTTCAGGATTAAAAAACCGGTTTTCTAATGTCACAGTTTTTGCCTAAAAACCCGGTTTTTCACGCACACTTGCAATAATGCATTCACCATTTCGAATATTTTATCTCTCTAAATTTAACAATAGGAATGCTTTTCTAGTTCTAGATATAGAATTTAATGTTGTTATCGATGCAAATTTCTTCTCAGCGTATCTCATAATTTCCATATGTTAACTCTGCGTAGAATTCATATAAAACTAATTAATAATCCATCAAACAGCCTTCTAACAGTTTTTATATACACCTCGTCATATGCTCAATATTAACATATTTTGCACACTATTATGAGATATCTAGACTAATTTAACTAATTAAATTAAGACATTGAAAAATCATTTGATCATATAAGGCAAACTGTATTAACACATTCCAGCCGGGTTAAGCATAGCATTGTCTTCCATCTGATGTGAATTTGCAAAAATTATAAAAAATAAATTTAAAAAAAAACGATATATAAGAAGAACCACTCTAATTTTTCAATTAGTAAGTAGTTTTTTAGAAAAAAATAGGGAAAATAATTAATAAAGAAAATATATTGGATCCAATCTGACTGATATCGTTTAGTTGATTTAAATAATATATAGCTTAAAACGCCATTAAATATATATGAGGTAACTTGTACTATTAAGTATCTAACATATCTAAAACACAAAAATGTTTCAAACTACTGGATTAACCTAGCAGCAACACCATAAAATCAAAAATTAATTTTAAATGCCATCATGACCACTAAATTTTGAGGCTGTGCTCTTAAATTCTTGTTTTATATAAATTTTATTTGGCATAGCTATAAATTTGAATCCAAATTCGTATAATTAAAACGAGAGTTTTATTATTTAATAAAAAAATATGAATATCAAAAACCGTTTGGATTTGGCAACGATATTTTTTATTGAAGTGATTTAAACATTTAATCTAGGCAAATTGTCTCTCCGGATGAATGAACATAGCATAATTTTTAATTAGTCATAAGGATACTTCTGGTATATAAAACACACGATTTTGCTATTATTTACATCCTATCTTGATACATTTTCTTTCAATTCATTCATCTGTTTCTATACGGAAGCTGTCAACGTGATATATTATTAATTGCCCATCATGATTTTAATACATCCATAGAAGCATCAAATTTAAATATTTTCTTACATAAGTATATAATGATGATTCTGTTTTAATACAGGAAAACTGGTATTCCAGTTACCTGTATTGATATATTAATTTTATCTGATCCGCTCGTATATTGGTTCAACCCTTTTTTCATTCAACGAGATGAATCAATGAGCCGGATTCTAACACAGCCTCCCTATCTAGGTGCAATGCCCTTTTAAAAAACCAAACAACTGCTTCTACCATCGAGAAAAAAAACGGACATATTATCGTTTTCGTAATATTGCATGAACTGTATAAATATTTATTACATAATAGAGTCGTCTCTTTGGGCTTGTTCAACTCAGAAAAAAGTTGTTTAAAATTCGATACGGACATATTGCATATATTATTTGCATTGATATTCCAACATATTAATGATTGCTTTTCCATCTGACTAAATATCATCGCATTTATTTATAATTATTAAATGGAACGAAAATGTCAATATAAGATCCAACACAATAGATTTTGCAATAGTTTATAATATTTTTTTAAAATCTGATATGACATAACTATTATCATTTTTATACATGGATTATTAATGATTGATCATGATAAGCTCATTCTCTATTTAACAATTGGCCACAGTGTGCTTAGTAAGATTTATTTCAGGGTCAAAATAACTTTTTCAGCTATTTTATTATTAATATTTAGATATAATCACAGGGTATGATTTTATGCTGCATTTAAGAACTAGGTTAAATTTGTACACATTGAGCTTTGAAAACTTTCCCTGCTGCATTGATTGCTTTCATCCATCAAGGCAAATTATTAAATTGCCACTGAAGAATATTTAGGGCATGTAACCTAAATTCCAGATTGCAGACGATGCGAATTTTTGCTTTACCACTTTAAATTTTAAACCAATCACAATTTATTATTAATGAGCATACTTATAATTACTAATACAATCCCTAAACAATCAGTTAAACTGGATCTGGAAAATCAATAAATTCTAGTTGGATTTAAAATATCATCTGCTATTTATTATCAAATTCTATCATTTTAACCAAGGCTTTGAACCAGAACTGAACCGAAAACCAATAAAACCATAAAAAAACTGGTTTGGTACACGTCTTGATTTTTATGTTGACATAATATATGACATTCATCATTCTTATACAGAATTTATTCTATTGTATTCATCTAATAGTGCTATAATCTTTACTCTTTATTCAACTATCAGTCATTATTTTGCATTTTGTTTGGGTTATTTTTTCCTTTATATTTGATATGTACCCAGACTGGGACTCTCAGATTTCAATTTGTTTCCTAGTGCTATGTACTCCGAGCTGGAACTCCCAAACATCCAGCCAATAAGCATCAAGTCAGTATCCTTTCGTTTAATTAATTATGTTATTATATAGTTCTAGTTTTAATTATCAATTGTCGCCTACATGATAGATCTAAAACTATATATTTTTTTAGAAATAAATCGAAAATAATACATTAACTAACGAATCATCAATAGTCAAAGGGAGTAAATTCGACAAAATAACAATAAAATAAAATGATTTAAAAAAATAATCATTTAGAGCTAAATCAATAACTGAAAACCGGAAAAACCTTTATTTTTCTCAGAATAAAAATCGTAACTGGACTGATATAAATGTTTAGAACTAAACCGGAACGAAAACCGAAATAAAACAACGTTTCGAAGCCCTGATTTTAGCATTCCTTCTTTGAAGTCCTTATGACATCCATTAAAGCATAAATCTTAATGTGTCATATCCGATATCGGATATAGGGGATTTCCATAGGAGATCTCAATAGGGAAAGGATTTAATGTGGTGGTTTGTAAAGGTGTGGTGTTAAAGTAAAGATAAAATTATTTCGAAAGGTGGGAGAGGAGAGAATCTATGAATGAGTAGCGAAATTACCATTATATATAAACTATACTTTAATTATTCCCGATTTCCCGACAAATTATTTATTTCCGTTGCTGCATATGAATACATGTATACTATAATACTTTGATGTGATTTGTAATTATATTACGAAGGAACACAAAAATTCTGAACCCCGTATCTATTATATTTCATATCGATATTTCCATTATTAGAGTCGAGGTGTAGTAAATACATCACCGGTAGGGAAAGGTTAATATAACAATTTGACAAACAGTTAGATTATACAGTTACTGCCACTAGGCGTTGCCTAAGCTAGCCAATTAGTAGTTACGCCACTGTTTTCAAGCGTCCAGATTTCGTCGGGAATTTCTCGATTTAATAGCTTTCATCGTGCTAGTGATATGTACGATTTCTGTTAGATAGAAATTTCGCCTCAGCATTTACTTTTTCAAATCCAGGAAATCAGGGTAAACCTGGATCCAGATGATCGATCAGAAATACGAGGTACGGTTTTATTTTTTTTCCACAATCTGGATTTAAACCCGAATCTTAAAGATCTAAGCCACTTTACCAACACTTGGTCTATGATTTCATAATACCATAATAAATTTCATAATCTTTTTAAAAAATTGCTAAAAATATTAAGCCATTGCAATATACATCAACTTATTCATGAGACTTATAATAAATATTCATAGCAAGTGTTAAGCCTATGAATTATATCGGAAGCGCTTGAGATTGAACGCATAAGCGAGGTCAATATATATTAAATTTCATACAAAAAATATATAGATGAGACGTTCTGTCGGAGATTTTAAAATTCATAATATACTATTTGGTAAATGAGCACTTTTACATAATGTAAACCTGTAAAAAATAATTTTACCACAGCGGGAGTCGAACCCACGTCCTACGCTATCCGGGCGAAACTTTACCACTTTAACTGCAGGTTTCCAATTACTCATAGATCCAAACATTTATTAATTCCTATGATATATTTATTGAAATATTTTCATACTATACATTTGAGTATTGTCACGTTTTTTTAAGGCATTCGCTTGGTACCGTTTCAAGTCTCGTTTGCGAAATAAATTCGTCCCCTTTAAAAGCCCATTGAAGTGAAACCACTCTCTCCCGATTCCACTTCCACATTATTGTTCGACAAACAACATCGTAGACGTTAAAGTGTGGGGTTAATGACGTCCATTAACGACTCCAAGACATTTTTGGAGCGGGTCCTTGCCAAAATCGTCGGTTGCAATTGCATTGATGCGGTCGAAGCAAAACCCATTTCGACGCCCAACAATGCGTGTCATTTCATACTCATTTATTAGTCGGGGTCGTTCGAATAGAGCACACAGATATTCAATCAGTGTATGGCCGAATGAAATCCTTTTTTGTTAGTGTTTGATGAGTTCCTTACGTATAAAGTACAATAATCTCCAGACGACTAAATTATGTGACGTTCATACACGGTTCTAAATGTATTTACCAATAAATATGAGACACTCATGAATGGAATGGAATGCAATAAAAGCTTTTAAGCATATATTTTTTGTTCAATACGTTTATTTATATTTGATTGTGATCGTTCATCCTCTTTCGTTCTATTATCACTATCTTCCTATTCTAATTCGGTCCCATGGAGCAATGGGAAATGCACACACTTTTAATGGTGATGATTCACCTGATCCCTTTCTTATATCCATTTGACCCTGTGACTTGCTTTTAAGAGAAGAATCTTAGATTCATGGCGGTTGTCGGAATTGATTCTGCCTATCTTCGATTAACCTAAAAGCCACTATGTCGGATTAACCATTCATAAACACACCAAACGCTCCTTTCGAAAGTGTACCTTAGTTTAATAAAACTTTTACGATTTTACGGCTTTATATTTATTTAGAAATTAAGGACCGATCGAACTGATTCATTCTTCAGAATGAGGTGCGTCAGTTTGGTGATAAAAACTTCCGCCGATGTTTCATAGAGAATATTTTACAAAATGTCCTAATTTTGGATCAATTTTTGCGGTAATAATGATTCAAAATTGGATGACTAGAACTACATGGAATTTTAAATTAATCTGATTAACATACAATCATTATGATTTTATAGCAAACAGAATTGCTTTAACTAATTTAACATCAGGAAATCTTTAATTAACTTATTTTGAGTCAAATATTGAGATAAGTAAGAGTAAGATAAGACTGCGAAAGATTGAGAACCTTAGGCTAATAATGCATAACAAAAATATTGTATTTTGGCGAAAGCATGGTACATATGCAGCACCATCAGCTAATATCGGCAAACTAATGTTATTATAATTATCGTTTTAAAAAAATCAAAATATGCAAATTATGAGTAAAAATTATCTGGCTCGCATATTAACACTTTAAGACCCGGTGACGCCTTTTGTCATTGACTTCTCCCCATTCCCCACGTATAATGAAAATTTAACTTCAAACAAATTTATCGGCTTTTTTAAATTAAATATTTTAATTAGGCATTAATTATCATACGGTTTTCCTGAATTGAGTAAGTACGCACGTAATTTAATTATGATATATTTATAAATTGAATACTTTGAACTCGTGTTTATTGTATTTTTCTAAATTAAAATTTTGATTGAATCATCCGAATGACATAATTTCGCATCTCCATTACACATAAATAATAGCAAATATCCTTTTAGAGTCCTTATTTTCGTTTCTATGACCGCTTAACCGCAATGACCATTCACAGTTAAATATCATATTGCACACAAATGATGGTTTGGGCGTTTTTTATTTAATTTCCCAAGACGAAAACAACTGTTTTATCTAGTCATTATCATGTTCATATATTGTTTAGCTGAAGCAATTAGTTTTTTTTTTCAATGGATGATATCCTCAATACGTAACTAATGATTCATCCAGCGTTGAATTGAATTTGTAGCTTCCTATAATATGGTACAGAATCGTTGAATTTGCCTTGCAATACTGTCAATTAGCGTGAAAGCCTCCGACATGATCGTCGTTGTCTTATTCCACGAGGAAATGATTAATTCCACCTTAGCCATAATTTTAGCAGGTTCGTGGAGGACGGCCTTGGATTTGCAGGAAACATTAGTGATTACAAATCACGTTATGCAACAAAGTGAAAGGTTATCGTGACTGAAAACACTCTATCGTCCCTCGAGTCATCCAATTAATCGGATGGCTGAATCGAAACGTGCAACTTGGTTATCGTCTGTTCCGGTAACCCAAATCATCCTATAAACCACCATGGTCATTAAGAGCCTAATCTATAATTAAAGCCAGCTTTTCCCGTTTGACCCAAATTGGCTGTGAATTAATTTGTTTTGTTCACACCATTTGGAGGTTTTAAGAATTAGTCATAAGCACGATGGGTTTTAATGCATTGTTTACCATTAGTTACGATCAAGCTTGATTTTTTCCCCCTCAATCATTACTAACTACAACTATAATTTATTTCATGTGAGCTTTCATTCAATGCATTTTATCAAATAATATAAATTATATATAAGGATGACATTTGGAAGGCTTATACTATTCAATATTTCCTTGCATTTGGAAGACTTTAGGAAATACTTTATTAGTACCAAATAAATATCTTACTAAAGCATGCGGAGTGGATAGTTGATGCGGGCTTCGGCAGATTTTAGAGCGAATGCTTTCTTCACAAACATTTTACGCCATAACTAACAATTGCATGTTTTTAATATTTCACTTTTCAAAGAGATTTTGACACACAATTGAAACATTTTTTTTCAATTTAGGGACATATTTGCTATATTTTATAAAAAAATGATTGCTTATTTGACATTTTATTTTCCATTTATCTTTCTACTATAAGCGTTCATGAATTTCTAATTCATTAACATGTATATTTACTGACATATAAATATAATTAATTAATTAGGGGTATAATAAGTAGAACTAGAAGGGTACAATATCTAATGATAATACTATAATTTATGAAACCAGTGACGGATTTAGCACTTGAGAGACACCTTGGGCCAATTTGGTTTTTGGGCCTGAGACAAATTCTAACATTTAACTCTCTTTCGGCCTTTACTACCCTTTCGGGTTTAGGTATTTCAACTTTAATTTCTACATGCTATGTAAAAGAGATGAGAATGTCCCTTGAATTACGCGGTTGGTTAAAAATAACTACAAGTCTTCTTTAAGGGACGCTTCTGTTTTGATGGGTCTAAAAGTGATCGGCTTTTTAACATTTTTTTATGCGAAAAGTATTAAATATAGAATGTTGATATATAATGTGTTAACTGGACGATCTTTATTGAATATAAAAATATTTTTTAAGCTTTGGCAAAGTATGGTAGTGGGATTTAGGGGAGTCGCGTACGTATGGCATTCTTCACTACGGAAGTTCTAAGTCTTGAACAGGTAATTTTTAGCAAATAAATTAAACATATTATTACTTTGTATAATATTGTGCATAGTTTGAGTTATAATTAAGAAAAAATATTGGAAAATAAAAAATAGTAATCGATAGAAAAAAAAGTGTGTTTTTACTAACATTTTTTGTATTTTTTTGTTCATTAAACAAAAATATTTTTAGATAATTTTAGGTCAAACGATGAAAACGTATATTATACACGCATTTACCAAATTTCATTAATAATGCTCATCTAAGGCGTATGGGATCACTTCCGTGAGCTTGGAAAAAGGCTTTTAATTTTGCGAATTTTATTTATATCCACTTCTTCTTCTATCGATTGGTTCTTTCCGATAGACGAAGAAAAAATAATATTTTTTTGAACCAATAATGCAGAAACATCCCTTAAATGTATTAGGCCCGAGTCGTGCGTCTGCTGTATTTATAGGGAAATCTGTCACTGTATTAAACGGGACAAGTTCGTATATTCACGATTCTTTACTATATTTATAGTTGAAATCTTCCAATTTAAACTATTTTTAATGTCCTGTATAATGAACTTTAAATCAAAGAGGGATTAAATTTGTGTTGCTGGAGCTGATCCCGGATCAAAGAATTTTTTATCGCGTAAGACATGTCCTGAACCGAAATAACCGAATGAAACGATTTTCCGGGTTCAATTCCGGTTCGATGCTCTAATTTTGATTCATCGATTATAATCATTGTAACCTTGTTATCTTTCAACGTCGAATATTTTTGAGCGTTCCTACAGACTTACAGACGACATACAATGCATTATATATATATAAGATACCCTAGAATTATTGTTCCATATTTAAAACATATAGCTTTCAAATTTCACATTGAAATTGTATTTTGTAGTGTAAAAAGTATTTTGACCCTGTTTTCACTGCCTCCTCTCGCAATCATTCTTCCGCCTGCCAATGGATGCTCTTCGGCATTGACTCTGAGAAATGCAGAGTCAATACGGCATTTTCACTCATCCAAGAGGCTCTCCAACCACCAGTTCGTCTCCCAATCGGTTGACAAATGAGAAATAAGCCCATTGCGGTCAACCGAGATAGAAGTGTAAGTTTGGTATTGGAATGCATCTCGTGTTTGCACAGTGGCCGAGCAGGCGCCTCGTGTTGGTCCACCTCATTAGCACTCGGCCTCACACAGCCTCATCCTCATACCACTCACTACATTATTTTATGACCTTTAGATCATGATTTGCTTGTCTTTCACGGTACTAACATGCAGAACATCCCACATTAGCGGTACATCGCTGGCCATCCTCGTTACCGACAAATTTATGTCTTAGATAACGCCGTTTGCAACCCTCATTAAAGCCGCAATATTTCGTTATAAATAGAAGCTGAAGCGACATATGATTATCCTACCGTAAAATAAAGGCAATAAGATAATAATTTATCTTACAAATTTGTCCCATCTTTATGCTTAACTGCTTTTCTAGTTTACGAAGTAGACGCTAAAACAACTATTTTACAATGTATTTGTCGAAAATATTGATTTTCAACGTCGAACTCAAACAGCGTCCCAAAACATCAACAATTTTCTTGTTAATATTTAATTATTTACGATTTAATATCAAGCATTCCGCTGGAGTATATTTCATACGACATAATTGATAAATACAGATCATGCTCTAAGATAAATAGGCGATCGTATAAATATTATTGTGACCATGTCGATGGATTTTCCAACTGTTAAATCAACGCCGATGTTATGACCAGATCACTAAATCCTTATTTATCAAATTCAGACGGATATCCTAGAAGATTCCATCGATCGAATCTACTGCGATTCGTTCATAAAATGTGATGAATCTTCAATACATCAATTCGTTCATGAAATTCGAGAATCTTACAAATATTTGATCAGCGAGACGAAAAGCTTTTAAGCAATATGAATGAATTATGATTTTTTTTCTGCTAATTAACTTTTAATTGATAAGTTTTTTTCATTGACGACATTATACGCAATGTTTACGGTCCATTCATGCATATGCAATACAATTGATTGATCAATTCGTGCAATATAATAGGTTGTCGGAAAAGTTCTGTCCCTATTAGTTTTGATTTTCATCGAGTGAAATTGCATGCTTTAAAATGTGATATATAAACTAAAAAAATAATTAAATAGCATACAAAATATTTATCATCTTATTAAAATTGTGTTTTAATAAGATATATTTTTCATACGTTCGAATATAAGCTCTAATCTTGCAGAAAATTACATTTAACTGTTACATAATGATTGATCGATTATAGCCATTTGAGTCTTAATATCTAATAAATCTTCATTGGTAAGATCTTTTAAATAATTCAATTATTTCGCTTATGGATTTATCATTGCATTTTGTGCCTTTATGTGTACATAATGTGGCCATTTCTAATCGTCCTATAAAGATTTATATATTTTTTTAATTAAGGACAAACTCTAGATCGTCATCAAATTTGAATAAATACATTTAAACATGTGGTATGTGATCCATTTCATCTTAATTGAAGTTTGCCATGTGTGGCCCATAACCGCTAAATTAAATCTGACCCTCTCAACGCCGGAGGCTGTACGTTTCTCTCGTTTGCCATTTAAATATGCTGCTTTTAATTACCGACCTAAATTTTGCAAAACCTTTTATTAGAGGCTCCATCGTTTGAACCCTATATTGGTCCTGAGGTGATTCAATTAAAACGCGAACAGACCTATATTTATTAGCCGGCGATGAAGTCCGCTATTTGTACTTTATAGCAGATTTCATCTCGGCTTTTGCAATAAATAATATGGCATTCAACGAAATGAAGCCGTTCGCATACGACGCTTGTCAAGTTTGTTTGCTTTATAGTTAGTCGCCAATGTGTGAATAATAAATTGACAGTTATTACAGATTTGATTTACAATTGAATTGACCAGTGACATCTGCCTTGAAGCAGATCTGCTTATTGAAACATTATGTGCATAATTTATTTAATATTCATAATCCTATTGTTCGATTTTGAGTCTTGGTTTTATAGCAATTATTCGCATCCGAGGAAATCGCACCGGGTAGACCGATATGCAAATTTGCACAAGAGTTATTCGAGCGATGTCCAGATGATGGACTGATGATACATATGAATATTTCATGTGATTTTTATGCTAAGTGATATCATATTAATGCAAATCATAATGTCAATTGAGTTAAGAGGCATGACGTGTCATGGCTGACCAGACTGGGGTCGCAGGTCATGATCATCTGAGACAATAATCAGTCGTCGGGAATGCTGATCGAATGCTTTAAACTGGTTATAAGATAATTTTTACAGTCGGTGTACATTAGCGAAGTAGCGCTAGCAGAATTGCCTTTGAATGTTAGAATGTGTTTTGGGCAGGTGCTCGAGATAGAATGTGTGTCACACCGGTGGGTCCACTGCAAGTATTGCAAGTCGCTTCAATTTAAGCTCTTTGGCAACGATAACTGCATTTAATGTCTTTCATTGGGTGGTGGGAGACCAGCTCGGCACCGCCTCTCATCAAAACCAACACTGACTGGCTGACTGCTTCGATACAGCCTCCTGTAATTTACTTGTAATGACCGTAAGCCCCACTTACGTCGCTTATTACACAAATTTATACATCTGCTATTTGCATTAAGCTTCCATTTTTAAAAGACCCAAAAAATGCACAGCATCATGATGAAGAAACACATCCGCAATCTTAATATAATACATACTTTTAAATTGATTTGAAAACATAATCACACCAATTTTCTCGCATATATTTTAAATAATGGATTTGAGTTAATTGAGGCACTGGTTTATGGGGCATCGACTTATTTTGAACAAAATTAGAAACCAGATATAAAATGTCAACTAACGTGGTGATGAAGGTCGTGATTGAATAACAACTCTGATAGCTGATGCGGAATTAAGACGATCGAGTATTTGATGCTGTGAATTAGTTCCTGGGCACATGGAAACACATTTCACTGTATCAATACATTTAGGACATCTGAAATATTATTCTGATGATTTCCTGGATATAAAATTTTAAATATTGAAGCGATTAATAAAGTTGGACGAGGTCTGAGGTCGTCAATAAATTCAGATCGGATAAGATCATAGATCTTCTCTATATATAATATATATAAAATATACTATCCATGAAAAAATATCGCAAGTGTTTGATTAACATCAAATATGCGAATCAAACAATACATCAGGGTATTTATATAAATTCACGCTTTTCGCAAGATATATTCCTGAAATGTTTGAATCTCATGAAGTCTTCTGATTTTTTTAAACTAAATATTAATCCTCAGTATAGCCACGTAAAAAAATATATAATTTTTCCCTGAAAATCTAGATAAAGGGACGTTTAGTCATGTTTATGCTATTTATGGTGCTAGCTCTTGTAGGTCTTCATTCCCTAATAAAGACCTCCTGTTTATTAATTTGAATTTTTTTTGCAAGATTATGAATCATATATCTCATGTTTCAATGTGGCGTATACCATGGAACTTTGAACTGAAGCGTTGTATCTTCTAAGTTAGGTATCTTTCCGGTACAGAGATATTATAGAAGATGAAATAGGACGTACATCTCTTTATTGCGTCCATTTTTATTTTTATTTTTTTAATTGACCGGTATACAAGGTTTTGCACGTGGACCTACATATTTTTTTTGGGAGTTAAGGGGGTCATTTGCTACGTTTCACAAATTAGTCCTATGTAGTAAGTGTCAGGACGGCGCTTATTCCTTCAATTAGGATTTCTTTTGTGAGCAGCTCCATCATATAAATTAGTTCTTTTGGCTTGTACGGTCTCCAGACCTGACACCAATGGATTTCATCGTCTGTGGATGAGCCCCATTTCTTAGCTCCTACAGTCTTTTGATCTTACACCACTGAATATTTTTACCTGAGGACGTACCCTATTCCGTGGCTCGCACGGTCCCTAGATCTGACACCACTGGATCTTTGTCTAGGGACGTGCTCTGTTCCTGTGCTCGCATGGTCTGCAAACCTGACACTACTATATTTCTTTCTTCCTTAATTCACAATACAAATGTTTTCACAAAAGAAATCCTAATTGAAAGAATAATCGCCGTCCTTGTAAAAATAAAAGCAGCGAAAAATGAATGACCTTCTTAATCCCCCAAAAAATGTTGTCGATCCATGTTCATAACACCCTGTATAATGAATTTCTACTGATCTTGTTTGTGGATAAATATTCATACCTATTTTCTAATGCTATTGTACCCATATTGAAAATTACTGAAAGAAAAGCTCGTTTGTTTTTCTTCTTGTAGCGAAAATGGCAACATTCGTTCGCTAAAACTTAATATAATATAATTGAACAAATATACTAATATTGTTTAATATATTTCTTGAATTTTGTTGGTTTATAAAGGATCTGATTAAAATTAAGGCTGTGGAAATACTTTTTAGCAAACCAACAAATTTGCTTGAATATTATGCCGTTGGTATTTTTTTGATGGTAGTTTCATAACTATTCTAGTAAATTTAAAAACCATATTAATTTCTATCATTCCTAGAAAAGTTCTCTAAGGAGATCACGTATGTTTGATAATATTTATGGGTATAATATATATCAAAAATATTTGACCGACATTTTTTTTATTTAAGTATTTTTATACCGTATATACTAATCAAACATGGAAAGATCTTCAAAAATAACAATTTGTCAGATTTTCTAGCATCCAGCATTCTGCTTATGCGATTAATTTATGCATGTCTTCACAGACGCGAGGCAAAAAATGGCACAGCACTCTTGTCATTCATGTTCGTAACGTGAATGAAATTCGAAGACAAACATCCATGATCTGTTCAAATATTTGGACAAACTCGAATGCAAACAGAATATTACAGAATTTCGTATATAAGCCGTTAAGTCGACTTTCGCACAATGGAAAATCCTACAACACAATCCGGCGAATCGCTGCACGTCCGTATCAAATTGCGCTGCACTCCATAATAACGACAGCAGGGTCTTCCCGGTCATAATGCAATGTAGATGATGCAGTGACCCTAATTCGGAGTCAAACTGCACATTCATATGAGCTAGAATTTTGTCACAAGGTGCATTTATGTTCACATGATGAAACTGCATACCGCCAGGCTTTCCCCGGGCCTGTTCGGCCTTGTCGCGTTATAATAACTCGTTTCAGCCAATAGCCAAGCACCGCTCGCTTTGTTAATAACAATTTGTTGTTGGTATACAAATGTGATAAAGCTGCTGCAATAATTTATTGTGAAGGCACAGGCTGAGGATAAAGTGTGCCTCTGCATTTTGCTCGCAGGTTGAATTCATCAACAAGGCCGAATGTCGTGGGTATGAAAGAATGCGTTCCTGGAAAATGCATGCGAACTGGTCTATGGACTTCAGCATTGTTACAATTCTTTTAAACGTACTCTGAATATATTATACGCTCTGTGATTCCAACACAGGGAGAATACAAAGATACGCCATTAAGCGCTAGGGTGGTATGAAATTTAAGATGCTTGGATGCATCCCAAGATTGATTTCCAGTTTAAAGAAGAGCTTCATTCGAGCATTTAAATCTGTTGAATTTCATTAACATTAAGAATACTCGATATTAGGGTGCTCCATAAGTTTCTTTCGTTTTCATATTAAGAAAAAAATAAACAATAATTTGTATTACATCAACATTTATTGAATAATATATGATCCATCTTGTTTTATTACCTTTCTCCATCTCTCCGGAAGCCTCATAATGCCTTCTTGCCAAAATTTCCCAGATTTGTTGGCAAAATATTGATCAAGGTACATTTTTATATCATTTTTTGAATTAAAATTTTTACCACGTGAAGAATTTTTCAATGAAAGAAATAAATAATAATCTAAAGCAATGTCTGAAGAGTATGGAGGATGATGTAAAACATCCCAGTTAAATGGTAATAATTTATTTCTGACGAGTAAAGACACATTAGGCCTGGCGTTATCGTGATGAAAAACAACGCCTCGTCTGTTCGCTAATTCTGGCCGTTTTCTGGCATTTACATCCTTTAGATTGTCTAGTTGGAAACAATATTTTGTTGAATTGATCGTTTTACCTTGCTGAAGTAGCTCATAATAAACTACCCCCTTCCAGTCCCACCAAATGCATAGCAAAACTTTTTTTGGATGAAGTTCAGGTTTAGCTACAGTTAAAGTTTCTGTACCCTTGGTACAAGAACGTTTACGTTGGATATTCTCATAGAGTATCCAACTTTCATCTCCAGTGATAAGTCTTATCAAAAAAGATTGGCTATTATGTCGTTGGAGAAGAAGATCGCACATTTAGATGAAATATAAGCATTTAAGAAGTGATGACAAAAAAGTTCATACATAGTTTGTATCGTATGTGTACGGTCCATAGATTATTATGATTTTATGAAATATCACATCATAAAGAGAAGAGCTTTCAAAAAGTTTCTCATGAGCTTTAATAAAAAAATACTAAGAACATTTATTATGCATAGCTTTAAAGCAGCAAGCTTTTACTTTCTTCTTTTTTTGCAAGTCTTGTATTTATAGCGATTTTATTTTATAGCAATTTAGTCCGCTAATAGGATATTAACACATTCCCGTCGGGTTATGCATATGAAAACGTAGCTTCCCCCCTTAAATACAGATTTAATCATTATAGTCTATACATTATAAAATATTTTTTATCACGCTGTTTACATATTATATTTTACAGTCTAAATATTTTCTTCATTTTTTTCTAGAAACTATTTAAATTATAATAAAAAGAGTATTTGAAAGAGTAAGAGTATTTGATTTCAAATCCGCCAAAGTATTTTTAATGTAGACTTACTGATAGACGGCCTGATTTTCTGGTTCTAAAAAATTAAATACTAACTATTGGTTAAGTCGGGCAGGGCTTTCTTTGAATGATTTGTTTGATGATATGTAACAATCAATAAATTTTCATTTTAAAAATATGATAATTTCATCAATCACTCTGCCCAAAATTACCATACATAAAAGACAACGGGAGTCTTCCTTATAAAAATCACCTACGTTAAGCACCCCAAAAAGAAGAAATATTCCCTACAAGCCTTTCTCTAAAATATTAAAAAATATCTTCAACAAATTAGCATAAAAATAAATATTCGCAAATTATATATCATTGTAGAGTTGGCATGCCATTTTGTCTCGTGGGCAGAGTCTCATTTGTCGCTATTAAAATTAATCGCACTATGTTAAAAGGTACTTAGTACGCAATTGATACAGGGGCGGATCGGGCTCCGATCAACCGTATAACGAGGAATATTCATTCTGCGATGCATTTTATTAATGCGATAATTTATTATCGACGTCGGGGAACTGTTGGATTCAATTACCGGACATATTTTAAAAATCGAACCGCCGAGAGGCGATTTCGCTATTGGATACATTTCTGCATTATTTCTGACATATTGTTGCCACGATCATATAAATCGTTCCAACGTGAAATTAAAACCATCGGATCTGTTAAATGCCAGTTGAGGCTGTGTTATATGAGGCTGTAGCCATGAATGACATCACTTCGCAGCCACCTCATAATTACACCTCAAACGAGGCTCCGCACCAAACGGGGTTGAGATTAATAGCAAATATGCCATAATGATACGTTATCAAATGAGAAACAATTTGAGCTCGAAACGGAACCTAACTGCGCAGGTTCGATTTCCGTTCAATTAAATATACCAATTAATCCACGGGGCCAATATCAATGGGTGATCCGGTCGGTCGGCAAACATAAGTGCAGTGAATGCTATTCAGATTAACATGCTTTAATTGCACTTTGATTGGACGATAAAATTTTAATTTAATACCTCTGATAAATTGAATACTCTTCCCGAGCAATCGATACAAATTCATTGGCGCTCCCATTAAATAAGATGAAATTGTAGCGGGTGGCGCTAAAAAATCAGATTTTTTCGCATTCGTATGCTTAAGAACTGCATGTCGTAAATGTTCCGCAATTAAAGTCTTAAGACGCTTTTAAACATGATCGATGCACATCTTGTCTTTAATGCAATAATTAGAAGTACTATGCAACAATCGCACTAAAATCTTTATTGCGTGTGCAAAATTACTCCCGGGTAATATTATGGATAATTTCTTAATAGTCTGCTAATTACTTAATGGTTCAAATGGATTCACGAACATTAACAAATTTCTATAGACGCGAGAAACATCTCATAAAAGTAAAATTCTTATGATTTTGAAATTATTTAATAACCCAGGTAATATCTAACATAACTGAATATTGCCAATTTAAAACGCCATACATTTATTACAATACCAAATTATTTGTTGGTATAGTGCCTTAGATCTTGGACTCTTATTATAAAAGTTCGGGTTCAAATCCAGATTGTGGAAAAAAATTTAGGAGATTAGAAATATCAATATTTCTGATCGATCGTCTCGATCCAGGTTTACACCGATTTCCTGGATTTGGAAAAGTTTACCACATGTGGAAGGCAACAGAAAACCACGACATTGATGTTTTTCCCTTATAAGATCTCCTATGGAGATTGGATATATATTAAGAAGTTCTGCAACCCAAATCACTACTTTAACACTTCATCAACTACTGATTTGTAAATAATTATATGTCAACGTAATTTTGTAACATGTATATAAAGTGCTCGTTGTTATATTTTTAAGCAGATTTTTCGATGGCAGCTTTCAAGGTGATTTTGTGTAGTGACACTAAATGAAACGTCCGATGATTTAGAACACGATATCTAATATTTGCAGGTCTTAATTTTATCAATTTCTACTTTTATCATGTCTTTAAAAAAATATCCGCGTTAATTTATTGCTCTTGCGTTGCATTCTTGGATCTAAGTATGATTCGAACTAGATCGAATTCCAAAAAGAATCCCTTGATTTATTACATTCCAAAGTGTCAAACAATTTTTAGGCGCCAACTCTTCCAAGATGTATGCATTGATATGAACTTTGATTGTATTTTTTCAAGTTCGGATTTATATTATTTGCAGCAAGCTGAAAAACAATTAAATCCAATGCCATATCAATAACGGATGCTTCAGTTTATATAGGATAATTCAAATGTAACGCCTAGATATTTTTACCGTCCCAATAATTTTAAATTTCAAGACCCTACATTTAGTATTTGTTTTACGGCCATCAATGGTGAATTTGTAAACATGGAAAAATCGGTTATTGTTAAGTGATACAATACTTTTATTTGAAAAGTCTTAGTCGAACTAATATCAAATCCGAGCTAGATTCTAGCAGATATGGTAAGCCTTTCAAAAAATCCTACATCGCATATTGGCTGAAAATTTGAACATGAGAAAGCTGTGCGCAAAACGGGTGCCGTGTTTGCTCAAAATGGAACAAAAACAGCGTCGTCATAATGTTTCAACCGAGTGTTTGGCGATGTTTCACAGCATTAAAATTGAGTTTTTGCATCAATTCAGGATGAAACATGGATCTATCACTTCACATCTGCGACAAAGGAACAATGGGACCCTCGACTGACCCGAGCTGTTTATTAATCCCACTATTTGGGACCATACCAGCCCGCTCAATAAAAGTGTTTGCAAAGACATGCTCATTCTCAACTTCGAGTGGCTACTTGTGGTTTTGCGTCTCCAAAAGAGGACGGAGTGGCCACAAGATCTGTGTGTCTAATTGGTCCGTTTTTCGGATCGCTGATATGACGAATGAGCCCCTCGCGATCGATTATGAACTCTCATTACAAAACGAAGTTGTCCGAAAAATATCGTTTCGGGCGTCTGCTTTGCCACCCCCTTGTTACAAGCCTGGTAATACTGATGATAATAATCGATTATCTTGTAAAGCATATATTTTTTTAGTATTACCGAAAATACGTTAGACGATAATAAGAAATATTATGAACCCATTCATATGAAATACCACAAACTGTCCCGTTGGTAATTTTATCTATATTTGTTCATAAACAACAAGCAAATATGAATATTTGGCAATGATTTTCGACGTAATTTATGAAGAAGAAAAAACAAATTATTTTCTATAGGAATATTCGAGCGTATGTATTCAAACAATTATGTGTCATGTTACACCTCTATTGTGGCGGAAGAAAATAGTTTCTCCCATATGTGGTGACATTTAACATTTTCTTCAGGTTTACATCGGCAATTGTTGCCGACCGCAACAAGCATCGTATTTTTACTATGACAGTAGAAAAATAATAAATGCCAAAGCAATAATATACAATCATGATGTTATCTTTACGTTTAAAACATTATAAAATAAACGTCCAAAGTCTTCCAAGACCGTTATTCCAAACGTTTCGACACATTTAATAGATCGGAAGCATTCCTTTTATATGCGTTTTGATTGATTACAGAAATTACGTCCACATCTGATTAAAACCATAAGCATATATCAAACGCCATGTCCATTTTAATGAGAAGATAAGCACAAAACCAGAAATAAATATTTATCGTCATCAATTCCAATCAAATTACTCTTGCGATGATCGGAATGAGTTTTCTCGGAACTTTGGCCCGATTCGATCATCGAATTTAATCTTCGAGCGACCATAAAGACTTTCTCCAAGCTTATGCTAAATTTGGACGCTACCCGGAGATCCTTTCGTCGAGGATTGCTATTAAAAACGTATTAGCGGCGCCTTGGGTGGCTGACAAACTACAAATGAGACTTTTAATGAAGAAACATCGTCGTCGATTACGGCCGCATTAATAAAAACATTTATAATTCAGATCTGGAAGAGCGAAAGACGGACATCGATAAATCTTCATTCTGTTACAGGCCAAAAATTTTAATCCATCCGTCTTGCAAGAAAGCCTCATTTACAGCAAAAAAAAAAACATTTTTCTCCTAAAACCCTACCGCTGACAAAAACCAGTTTTTCTTTACTAATTCAATTAAAACCTCAAGGTGATCAAACATTTGCAAAAAACGGACATTAATGTATTGCGTCAATATGACACTATCCTCGGCTATAAAAGGGTCCAAAAGTATTCCACATGCGAAATGTTCAAATGAATTTTTCCTCGTATTTTTATCGCGTTGCCATGATATTTTTACGATGTTTATCATAAATGCAACTGCTGTTATGCAACAAAAATTCATATTTCAAAAATACTTTTCGGATCAAACTAGAGATCAAATCTTTCCGTGTCGTTTGCGTTATCGGCGAGATAATCGATATTAATTTGGCATCATTAAATTGCGATATTCTCTAAATGGTTATGATAAAGTAAAAACAATGAAAAACCAAACCTGCTGTTTAATAAAAAGAAACGTTGAGCGTATTTTAAATGCACCACACAAAGTGTTGCTTCATTTTGATTTAAGGCGTCTTCTCACTTTACAAATTTAAAAAAATCGATTTTTATTTTATTTTAAATTTTGAAAGTACATATCTTCAAAAATATTATATCGAAATTTCATAAAGATCGGACGAGTCTAACTACATTTTTGGGCGACCGTTAGGTGACTACCTGAGAGCACCATGATATTCAGACTCATGGTGCAAGTACAAGAAAGTGGTGAAAAACAATCAGAGAGAACTTTTAAACATCCTTCTGCTCTAGCTGAGGATGTTCACAAGGTTTTGAAACCGATTTATGAAGATCTTCGGAGGAAATACCCAAAATAACAACGAGTGTTTCAACAGCTGTGTCTGGGCAATTTTTCTGCAACCAAAACTTTAAACGCGTTTATCTCAAAACAAGGTTTTTCGGTGGCTTTTTGATGAAATTTCGGAAACTATCCGGCCGATTGTCATGAAATTTGAATGACATATTCTTCATAGTTATGGCTATAGCGCATATCATCAGATTTTTGAAATTTTGATTTTAAGTAATTTTTTTTACAAAAAACTGCAAAAAAAACGCGTTTTTTTTTACTTTTTCGTAAAACGTGCGCCATTTTGTTATTTTCGCAAATATCAAAAATCTGATGATATGCGCTATAGCCACTGATATACTGAATCTAAAACTGTTTTATTTTTTTGTTTCAAATGACCCATCTCGGAGATACCATCAACAAGCCACGAACATAACATTTCTACACGGGTTTTTCGATGCTACTGTTTTGTTATAATAATTGTTCAAAAAAATAAAAAAAATTTTTTTTCATTTACTTGAAAGATGTGTTTATTACATAAGATCCACTTTATCTCATAATTTTTAGCTAAAATCCTCGAAAAAAAATCGTGAAAATAGTCTATTTTAGAGGCGCCTAAAGTGAGAAGACGCCTTAAGCCTTTTCCAACAGTCATTGCGTCCCATTTTATGACCTTAACAGGTCTTATCATACTAATGAACACTTGTTGCTTCAAATTTTACGCATAATTGCTGTTTTATTTTTATGCTTTCACACGAATTTTAAGCCTAAAATGAGTTCCTATATAATTGAGCGAATCTGATAAAAATTGATCTGACTGTATGAAATCGAGATGTGAATAAAAATACGCTGAATTTATGAAATCAATAATTTCCAGATAGTTCTATTTAATATGAGCATGACAAATTGAAAGAAATGCCGGTGAAATCGAGAACTATCAATGGAATCGATCGATATCTTTAAATATAATCCATACAATGATTGTCTTATCGAAAAGAGCTATATCTTGTTGTATATATTTACAGGTATTTAAAAAAGGAATTTAATATATTTTTTAAATTTATACAATATTTTGTAAATAACTTCAACGCCAATTGTTGAATAATCAATGCAATTGTGTAACAAATATAATTTATGAATATTCTAAAATAATCTATTATTTATTTGGGCGTTTTTATGAATTGTGATGATTCCAATATTATATTTTGCTGCGAGATGAGAACTATGTTTAAGTACAATCTTAGAATTTAGTCTGGATTGCAACCGATGCATTTACAAAGAGGGGTCCAGATTTGATGCACTATTCTAACTCTTAATCGCAAAGATAAATTGCACTGTCATATTTAGTCCGATGGTGGCAATCATTGGACTGATTATAACGATTGCTCATAAAATAAATAGGTTGGATAAAACATTTCTCTTAATTATATTCCAAATAAAGAAATAAAACGATGATATCATTTTCAGCCGCCGTTAATCCGTTTATTTGTTGCACTCCTACATTCAATTAAATTACAATATTGCACTTTTTTATGTTGAAAATACCGCAGTTACATCATAGACATGCTCGAAGCGTATGAAGCGTTTTTCGTAACATTCCTTTTATGGGATGATAAAATTTCATGGGGATGACGCAAATTCGGCAAATATTTATTTTTTGCGCGCAGCAATTTATTCATTATCGCTTCTGGTGATTTTTTCGTATTTTTTGGTAGCCCCCCAAGGCGTCGATCTCTCGTATTTATTCCACTTGTTAGTCGGTACAGTGTCTGTATAATCTGACAAAAGTTAGTGATATCATATCCGGGTGTCGAAGATATCATCACTCTCGTGACGACGTCGTCGATGAATTATAGAGATTCGTGAAAACATTATGTACAAAGTTGGAGACGAGATAAAATCTGTTGCGACATACGTGGTGCCATTAAAATGATGATGGATTAGGAATATCAATGGTATGAGATTTTTGAGGAAATATAGAAAGATCGCCTGATTTGAATCGTTTTGAGCAGTTGAGATCTGAAGATTTAACAAGATTAATTTTGATGATACTCTGATCTTCATAAGTGTAGAACTTTAGCATACTTACCATGATAAATAATTATAATGTAAATTCCCCACAAGTATAACTATAACATCATTTTACAAAGTAAATCAGGGAAATACACATGTTTATGCAACTAAATATCATGTTTATTTATAAATTATATCTTAAAACAAGGATAGACAACCTTCGCCCCTCTGCCTTTTTTCAGTCCACTTCCCTAATATTTACACTGAAACTTTAGTATTTTTTAAAGTGGGAAACTCCAAAAGGAACTTATTTATGTCTTTTCTCTGACTTGAAGACAAAATGACAATTTAGCCTAAAAACCAAGAAAATTAACCTATTCTTGTCTCAAATTGAGATAGATTTTAAAGCAAAATTTGAACGAATACTTCAAGATATATGGATTTTTATGGATTTAATGACATTATTTGCAAAACAAAATGCATAATGAAGCATCCATTCCCGAACATAGCTCACTTATATGAGACAAGTATGGCAAAGTCACTTGTCATTATGCATAAATACTGAAAATTGATATCAAGTTATCATTATCTTGAGGAAAAAATGATGCATTAATTTGAAATCATATATCAATTCTTCATCAATAAAGTCTAGACTCTAGATGAACAGATTAAAGAAATCACACTTTAGAATGAGTTTAATTTCTATGTTTAGGGCTTGGGACAATTATTTTGAACAGTGACTGAGCATGATAAATCAAGCACTCGTTCAGGTCATAGTTTAAATCGTTATTAGCGGTTTGCTTGTGAATTTGAAGAACCTCGGTAATACGATATCCGCTTATCAATATAAATCATCCAAAAATGGCGTTTTTATGGGATATAATTAAGAAAATAGTACAAAATTGTACAGTTATAAAAATATATACCCAATGACTCGGCAGCACGTGTTTTCTTAGAAGATTAATGAAATGGCAATTAAAAATTTTCAGAAAGAAATGAATTCGAGATACTTCTTGTAAAACAACATTATCTTTTTTCATCGCAACACATCGCAAATCAATCATTCTGTCAAAGGTAGCTAACAAGCATATCGCCACTTCTGACGAAACCGGTTATGTTTCATATAATTGTCGCTGATACGGCAGATACTGTTCAATAAAACAATAGGCAGATAAACCGGACTGTCAATTTTGCGGAAATTGTTATGCTTTTGCATGATCAAATTTGGGGCCCCGATGAATAATTTATTTTTCAATAGAAAACGAATAGCATGCGGACGTATTCCCGAATCTTCAGCGGACTTTTCATCTGTATCCATGTAATCGAACCATGGAAATCTATTTTCTGAAAATCAATAATCCTTCCCGCGATAAACGATTTCGCAAACACATTATATATCGCTCCATAAAAAATTAACATTACAATGGACAGCATGACGTCAAACGGCGATTATCAACTCTTTTTTTAATATCACGATGAAAATAAGATTGAATGAAAATTTATGAGGAGCCACGTTTTGTATTAGTTTTTGGAAGCAATCATTTATTATATAAATATTTATTGTGTTCTCTGAATGGCACCAGCGCTGTGAAATCTTCAGACACTTGAAATAGTTGAATGCGCAAAAATGCTTTGCACGTTTTCCTATAAATGACTTCGGAGTATTTTGTTCAAGCACTTAAAGGATAATAGATAAACATTAAGGACGCAAGAAAATTCATGCGAAAACCTGTCCAATAATTTTCTTTTGACGCAAATCCATACTGGCTGAATCTGAATTCTCTATTGATTTTATGTCATTATGCACTCGTGAAGGAATCGTCATTATCATTGTGCAGACGCTTGCAATTTCTTAAAGGACCTCTTCAATGTTCATTGACGAGAAAAGGTCACATTTTAATTATTTCCATAAAAAATACACAACGTGATGTGCTTTATATTGAAGGAAACATGAATTTTATTGGTGAACGTTCACCTATCAGGCCATTTATCAAGTCAGTCCAAAAGTTCGTGCGCATTTTTGGGATTTTGACATCAAAAACAAATATTGCTTCCTTTATTAAGGCAACAACACATTCAGCAATATCATTCACTATCCGCATAAAATGGACGATTTTCTTTGCAGCCTTAAAATCAGAATCATCCTTCCAATTTCCAACATCTTTATTCAAAAACTGTGATGAGATACCAAGTATCTGGAAAAATCGTAAAGAGTTGCTAATCACAAAGTCTTCTATGCTTTTTTCGGTAATGTGTTCGACATCAATGCCTTTTATTTTCGGGCAATCTTCTACATCTTCGATTCTTAGTGCATTTACCATATTTTGCTTATCTTTAACTGAAAATTCGTCGTCAAAATATGCAAAAGACACCAACTCTTCCGATAAGTACCATAAATGGCCCAGTATTTTTTAATGGCAACTTTGGCCATTGTTTGGTTTATATTTTCAAATGATACCAGGTCTTTTAATAATTGTAAGTCGTTTTTTGGTGCTGAATATCCAACAGAGGCTTCAAACCAGTATTTTATATATATTACGACTGTGAAAAGAGCAACGCAAACGCATAGCTTTAGCCATCCATTTAGCACGGTGAAGATTAGCAGGTCTTCTAAATGAAACTCCCTTTTCAGGAATTCATCCCAAGTAAATGATGGAAAGATTCAGTAATTCTTTATAATAATCTCGAGTTTGATACACTTGAACTTGTTTTTGAGCAAAAGGAATCCTGTCTGCAGCAATATTTTCTATGATTTTTGAGGACATGGTATCATAAATTACTGTTTTATAATGATTTTAATCAATTTTGTCCCAGTTTTTCTTATAACTTTTAAACAATTGGATATCAGGAGCACTAGACGAACCGAGCGATTAACTCACTACAGCTTCTAATATAATTACCATGATATGATGGCGATAAGGCTAGGTAAAGCATATCTTTATCCATTTTCTGCTCCAGAAGAACACAAGTTCCATTTCTCAAGCCGGTATTTACAGCTGTAGTGTTAAAAACATAAATAGAAATTCATCAATAGAGGGTAACTTTGACTGATATAGATTTGGTGTTGATTGGTCGATAAGCCAAATATTGATTTTATTTTTAATTAATAAACTCCCGTCACTGCTTATGGATGATAAGTTGAAATAAGGACGTATAATTGGGGAAACAAAAATTGCGTGCTCTTGCGCTAATGACTGAATTTGAAGTGAGGAGCAGGGCAGGGCTCAATCTTAAAACGTACCCGCAGGAAATAATTAAGAAAAGGGGGAAAGAGAGGAAATTTGACTGTAGTGAAGTATTGAGTCTTTTTGCATGTTATTTCACTTCAAAATAGACAAATAAATATACCAGAATCAATAAGTCAGATTAATAGTTAAGTAGTCATACAATGTTTTTTCTAAAAATTCAACTTATGATAGCAACTTCTTAAATATTTTTATTTTTTTAAATTTAAAACACGTATTCATTTTTATAGGGCAGAAAATCATATAACGGGGTAACCGCCCAATTTTTTTAAAAGTCGAAAAATAAGACCACCTTAGTGTACACGGTGACTCAAAACCAGTGTCATTCTACGGCAATGGAATTGAAAAACTACCTGTAAGTTGGCGAGAAATTGTAGATAGTGGAGGAAAATATTTCATTGATTAAAATGATAAATTGTGTTTTATTTACACTATTTAAAAAAATGGAATAAAATTCTGGAATCCTTCCAGAAAATCATCCATGGTGCCTGAGTAAATCTGGATCATAACAGTTTAATCAGACCCACTCACCAATAAAAATATGCCGATGTCGAAAGCAAAGACGAAGAGTATCATTTTAAAAGACGAGTCTTTGCTTGAATTTCCAATTCATTTGACGCAAGTCATTACGACACTGCGAACATTTCATCGTCTTTCTATTATGAAAAGCTTTTATATTTTAAGATCGTTCAAGTGCGTTTTGCATGTACTGAAATCTAAACGAGGAAAATGTCCAATGTAAACAAATCATCGATTGAGTTAATTAGGATGTTAATATAACACGATTAAAAAATAAGGAAAATCACTCATGCTCATTGAATTTCATATGTAAATTCGACGTTTTTCCATTAATTGACATCCAGTTTTCATCGCTCAATTTATTATGAATGGAGTTTTTGTATTAATATAATCGAGTCACATCTTCATATTGTTATCTTTTGGACGTGAGATTGAATTTTTCAAACATCTTCATCACAAGAGGCAATGTTTGCTCGGAATACCACTGTCTTGTTTGATCCTCTTCGTGCTGAAATGCTCTTGAGATTTTGTGATTTATTTCGCATTTGGCTGTTTAATTTTGGAGAAGCTTTTAAAGGACACGCCCATTTTTAATGATTGTCCATTAGCAATTATTTCATCATCTTATTTTTATATATTGCATCATTATTTCGGTATAATGCAATTCAAACAGTGATATCCTTCAGAATTTGTTCTTCAACGGTCATTCTTATCTTCATTGACAATTTTAATGGTTGAACCCTACTATTTAAATTTTCTCATATTGTCAATATCCATTGCTATAGCTTCATGGCCTAGGTAAGTTCCAGAAAATTCGTACAACGGATAAACTAAAACTAAACAGAAGATCGTTAATATTACATTTTTGATCGTATAATGAAACATTGTAGACGGTAAATCCAAAAATGCCATAATTAAAAAAGGTCCGCTATGGTGAACAGCCGTATAGCGAGGTATAGATGTACAAAATGTCCATCAGTTAGGCCGCTATTTACATTACGCCCTCGGTTCTCATTTCTGAGCAAACATCAATGCGCGCGCATCAAAGTTTTAGACCCGAGCGCGCTTCGAAATCATAATAAAATTTGCAAATACTTTTATCGCTCAAATTTGAACACACAAGGCTCATTGATGGACTGGCTGTATTTGGATTTATATAAATATAAATAGATAGAAGCGTTAGTGTGTCAACACGTGTTTGCCAATAGCAGTCGGTTAATATTTGTGTTGGTGTTAGTCGCAGAGTAAATATTAATCTTCCCAGCCGCAATAAACAGAGTCTTGGTTGAATGGAGGTAACTTGAAGGCAAATATCGGGTGTCCATCCTAATGATTATGTGGTTATTCAAATTAGAGGATTACGGCGATAAATAAGTTTTGGCGCCAGTGTGAGGTGGCAGGCGCCCACGCCTTGTGTATCTAACTCATTATGAGCCGGTGCCGTTTTCCGATGCCGAGGAAAACCGCAATCGAGCATACAGCGCGAAAGGAGGACTCATTTTTAGCGCATTTATCCCAAGCAAAACACACGCGGCCTTTTGCTTATTTATCTTCGCCAAAGATAATATTGATGCGGGAAATAACTCGCACTGAGGCTTTCCGTTTCAGCGTTGATGCTTTCTCGTTCATCGAACTTGGATGCTTGATATACATACGACAAACTATGGATGAAACTTAACTTCGATCGATATTATATAATGAAATTAAATAACCCAATCATGCCGAAGCGGGATATTACGTGGCTCCATATTAATACATTGCGAACGTTTATACAGCAAAAACACCCACAATAATTATTCCCGCAATGGTATCAAATATCTGCTATAATGCATCAATCTAAGAAAAATACGATACAAGAGTCATTCAAAATATTTATTACATGACTCAACGACGATTCTCATGCTTTATTTGCTGCTTGTGCATTTGGCTTAAGCTATTTATATTATCAGCATTTACTATTGTAGCACATACACAACTCTTATTTTTCAATAAAATTGACAACCAAATATAGTTATAGAGCAGTGATGGTAAATATGTGGCATGAGTGCTAGATATAATGTATTTAGCGTTTAAAATACCGTTCCAACAGAAACAAAAATGACGATTCACATTACAGTTAACTTTTACGTGGACTGTATATTGTTGGACAGGATTTAAATTCGCTCTACTTTCCTATAAAATATATCCTTAGATACGTTAATCTGATTGAACTTCTGGGTGAGCTTTCATCTATAAAAGTCGGCGGAGATTCTAAAGTATTTAAATAAAATCAATATTTTCCAGCGTTCTTATAGTACAGCGATAGTGAACCTGTGGCGCGCGTTTTACAAAGAAAAATAATGTCACTATGAACAAGAGTACTAGCGAGATTGCTTTACTCACACTTATGGCTTATAAAAAACCGAAATTCTTCAAAACCGGTTTTCGGTTTTTGTTTTTCGAACGAAACCCGTTTCCACCGGTTTTCGGTTTTAAGAAATATAAAATTAAAATAACGGACTCCTCTTCAAAATGTATTTCTGCCGCGAGATTAGGATACATTCTTGTTAACTGTAATATAGATGCTATATTTGTATGTCCGCCACTTACTATCCGTGCAAATCCACTTATCTGTCAAGACCGTCGCAACGTGTATGAAGCTTGTACATAGATAAATAAAAACATTTATTTACGTAAACATAAATAATACGCTTGAAATCGATTAATTACATCATTCACATATTATTAGTTGATAAATTTGGGTTAATGATCTATACAATCGTACGATGTACGCAACATACTCTCTCCGTCTCTGTCTGCCTCCGAGCTCAGCGTGTAAGAATGCTCTTTCTGAATCATTGAAATTCGGACACAACTCTGTGTCTTACCTCTTTAAGGGGTTAATATACTTGCACTCATTTTAAGAATTCCATTTTTTTAATCAAATGCAAATATACCAGTTTTTTGATATGTTTTATTTTTATTTTTTATTTTGCAGCCTATTGTAAAGATAGGAATTTATTCCAAAAAAGGTTCAAAATTATCTTCCAAGAAGAACGTTTTGAAGAAGAACAAGTGCACAAGCACGTGACACCGTCAAGTGAACGATTCAAAAGAATTCTACAAAATTCTTAGATAATGAAAATATAATTTTTATATTCAAAACCGTATTTTCGAGATAAAAAGCGGTTTTCGAGAATAACATTTTTTGTCTAAAAACCGGGTTTCTAAAATCGGTTTAAATATCGCGCCTATTTAAGTTTCGCTTTTTTTACTAAAGCTACAAATATCGCAAATTATGGATACTTTTAGTGACACGGTATCAAAGTTGAATTAGTATTTTTGCAAATTTTGGCACACCAAGCTCAAATATTACTCCAACATATTTTAGAGATTGAAGTATTCATATTTCCGAATGATCGGTTTGATCCAGGTTTGAATTGATTTATTAGATGTATAAAAAGAAATATTAAACCGATTGATAAATTGCGCAGGACCGTCTTTAATTGACTGGATTTGCATCAAAAAATTGTATTTAAATAATCCCATTCTGACTAAAATACACATGGAAATCAATGGAAAATCATTGCATTGGAATTAATTTCCTTAGTAATCCCTTATGGAAATCGCCTACGTTTAATAAAGAATTGTACGCTTTTTTTAAATATATAAATATTATACTTATACTATGTTATTGACCCGAGTAAGATTTCTTTTTCTTTGGAATTTCTTAATGCAACCATAAATTTAAATGATTATTATTTAAGCAAGATCATGATTTTGGCTTATTGACGTTGCTTAAATACAACTCACGGAGTGATGCAGTGGATAAATATAGACTGTGTACATCGACTTAGAATTTCCATCTGAGAAATAGTTTTACGACCCAAAAAAAGAACAAAGAAGACCATTTGAAAATTGGAAAACATTGAACAATATGAAGATGGTCGAGTATGTCTTGGATGTTATGCAGCAAAGGCCTGCGTCGTTTCGCTGTACAATGGGAAAAAAACGACTTTTTAAAGCACTGTACATAGAAAAAATGGACCGTGTCGCAACAGCAACATTACGTACAATTATCCCAAATTATTCGATGGATCGAAGAAAAAGTTTAAGCGAAAAAACTATCCGGTAGACTCAATTGCACAAGCGGCGTAGACATATTACATTATAATTTATTCATAACATTTTAAATAATATTTATACGTCTGAGCATCAGATTTATAAACATATCCGATCAAACACAATTTATATTCATATGTGTCCAGCAGTATCAGGTTTCTAGCGGCAATAATTCATTGGCTTTTTGATATTAACAAAAAAGTGACATGTTATTTTTTCATTGTTTCTGTTTTGTAGGCGCTTTGGGTGATTGTTGAATGTACCGCCAAATGTGTACAAGCCGATATTAATCATCAACTTTGAGGAAAAACTTGTGAAAAACATATTTTTTGAGGATGGATATCAAATCTGTTTAAGATATTTGTCACTTGACATGCGGAAGGAATGACCAAGAAGCTTGAATAATTTCTCAAAGTTGTTTCTATGGCGGTAGAACAAGAGTTTTTTTTTATTGCTGTCAATAAGTGCTTTCACCAAGAAATTTGACACACGTTGAAGTATCTTAAAAACGATTAATCTGACTCCAATTTAAAATTTCATAAAAGCATTTAAGTGTTGTTCAATCAAAATAAGTGTCATTAAATTCTTAATACAACATAGTATAAAAACTTTCTTCTGCGAAAGGAAAACCGTATCAATGATCTTCATCGTAATAAAATCAATGTAAAATATTACATTACAATAAATAAAATAGCTCCAACATAATTTCATGCTTAAAAAATTGAAATATCAGCAATGGTGGGCGGTGATAAAATTATAAGCACAACTATAATAGTATGTATTGAATGACGCATATTAAACGTCTTGGCATAAATTGGATAATCCTTAAATAAATGTATCCGTTCCCATGATTTGATTGATGTAATTGACATCAAATTGTAATCCATGGATGTTAATGCAGCTCATTATTTTACATTATAAATTCAACACAATCACTGACCTTTTTCTAAATAAAATGAATGAGTTCTGAAACTCTCATTATAAAGGTCCGGGTTCATATTTACATTGCGAAAAAAATTATTATTCACTGTGAGGAAACTAGACTTGATTAAAAATTGAATTAAATATGATTTAATAAACATAAAAATGGACTTATAAGATCGTGTAGAGATCGAGAACAGACAGACATACATTCGATGGAATATTTGCCTGGAACTAGCTTACAATCGCTTTATCGATTGCGTAGAAAAATATTTACGTCATTCTATTATTTGAGCACATAAACTAATTTGAATTTTTATCTCAAAATAATCAACCTCTTGTGATAAATCAGTTTTTTTTTTGTATTTTTCATAATGACTTTTATGATCCATTCAAGGTCATATTTTAACCTTTTTAGAACATAAATATGGAATGAGATCACTAATATTGCTCAGACGTGGATTTGAGTCTCATAAATTTTCAATTAGTTAAAAAAATTAAATGTCGGGGATTATAAGGGTGTTGTAAAAGAAATAACATTGATAAATTTGATCAAAAATTACTAATAAATCCATTTGTTGTGAAGGCGAAAGTAATTTATTTATTTAAGAAAAGATAAAAATACAATTCCAAAATAGATAAATAAAACACTATAAAATTATTTTGAAAATATGTCCGAAGTAACATTAAAGCAACGAGTATTTCAGCCAGGTAACTCGCTGCTGAAAATTCACGCTCAACCTTCTAGCTCGTTGAAGGTATCGTCATCAGATATTTAAATGCTAGTTCGATTTGATGATTGAATGAACCCCCATTTTCGTATAACACCATCAATGTGGCTGTTAAAATTCCTTTCTGCTGAGACAAGGATTAAAATTCGCAAAATTCCCGATTTCCCGACAAATTATTTATTTCCGTCGCTGCAGATGAATACCTTTATACTATAATACTTTGATGTGATTCGTAATTATATAAAGGAGGAGCACAAAAATTTTGAACCCCAAATCTATTATATTTCATGTAGATATTCCCATTATTAGAGTCGGAGCGTAGTAAATACATCACCGGTAGGGAAAGGTTAATACAACAATTTGAAAAACATATATGTACTGTATATATGTATTATATAACTGTCCGGAATCCCGGGATTGGATCCTCTACTCCTGATAAAATGTTGAGGAATAATTCTTGCTGAAATATTATGCAAATTCCCTGTAACTACTCGTATTATGACCCATATGTTGATCGAGTGATATTTTCAATGTATTTTAATCTACCACTTCTGGATCTATCACCCAATTTGAAATGACCTTTTTTGAAGTTTCAAACGTATTTTCATACTTATTTGTCCAATTTAAGCTTTAATTACATGCTATGGCAAAAATTTGAGGAAATTTACTACAATACAATAAGAATTAAGAATTTATGCAGCAACTTAATAATATTATATTGATTATTTTTAACTAAATACATACTTACATTACATTGATCATTTATGTTCAAATCATTGGGTTTATGAGATAAATTTATCAAGATGAAAATGCAACCTTGTCGACTGAGCCATGAATAATTCGTTTTAGTGTCATTGCGAGGTTCACTCAGTTACCTGTTAATCCGAAAATATTTTGCGTTGATTTTCTACTTTTAAAATCGACAGAGGTCAATCAATTCAAAGATTATTAATGTTACACCTTAACAGTAATAAAAAATATAAATAACACCGAATGAATAAATCAAATTTACATTGGAAAGTATCCACAGGGAGCTATGTACTTGATCCGAATACAATCTTGTCGGTCGAGATTTGCGCCAATTTGTATCGGCCCTGGTTGTAGATTAATCATTCGACTGCTCCCAATATTAATAATAAATTAATTATGACATTTGTTTCGCGCCAATATACAACGGCAAAAAATGAATATTCAAGAGCTGACTCCGGAAACACTTCGAAGTGTCTCAACGTCAACGAATCTGCCACATCGATGTGGCGAAAAAATGCTAAGCATGAGCTCTTAATTGATAAAATAATAAATACAAATGCAATCAAAATGAAGTATAATAATATATATTTAAGCAATGCCGATGATGTAATGTATACATTATGATTTACAGAGCGCTATTGCGAATTATCTTCATCGGGCATAAATTTCGTCTTCCTCTATAATTATGAATGATGTAATGTATACTGTAATTAAAAGCAGTAATGATAGACTAAAACGCGAAATGTTTTATAATAATATTTAAGTTGGTTTTTAACTATTTTTTTCATGAGACTAACTAACCTAGGTCAAGTGGCGAATAGTAGCGGCCATGGACAAACCGTGACACCGTTCTTGGAGCGCTCTCCAAAGTGCTTTCCAGACACGCCGATGAATTATTTACTACTTTTTTTTTTGGAGTAGAATGAGATATCTTAATAATTAGTGTCTTATTTGCAAACCAGTTTAGTGGAAACTAATTTTTTCCGCATCGGGAAACGGACCGTGATGCAACCAGGCATAGTTTATTAGCCTATATCAATATACGGCCAACATAAATTTTATCATGGTTTCCACGATGGTTGTGTTATTTTTTTTATACGTGATAATTATAATAAATTTGCTAAAAAACGTCCACAATATGATTTATTTAAATTCATGAAAACGTACCGGTTTCGCTCGTTCAAAGATACAGTAATCTCGAAAAGCGGAATTTAATACTTCGATAAATTTTAATTTCAATGGAACAAGATCTCAACATTCGAAAACATTTGTCAGTTTGTTATTTCAATTAATTATTTTTAACAACTTAAACTAACATATACAAGACTAATTAATTGATTATCATCCATCATTATCGCCTAAATTTATTATGTAGAATGCCACACATGGAAAGCTTTGTAGATAGTGGAAGAAAATATATCATTGATTAAAATGTTAAATTGTATTTTATTTACATTATTTAAAAATTTCCCAAAAATGCGCATGAACTTTTGGACTGACCTGATATATTTATACATTTTTTCATAAACACGTAAAAGCTATTTTCAATATTTTAAATACAAATTATTCTGGAAATATTTCATACCACTATCCTAAAAAAAATCCTCATAATTTGTGAACAATTCGATTTTATGCAGATTTTCGACATTTACGAGTTATGGCTATTAAATAACGAGACTGATCTATCCGTCGGCTTATTTCTTAATTTATATAATGCTACATTCTGATATTCTACTGATCAAAGCAGACTTAATAATTCATATATAATTGGAATGAATGAATATGAATATTCAAATATTGTGAATGATTTTGTTGATCAAAAATGATTTTGTACAATTATTTTTTTAAAATCATTTTTACGCTTAAAACACCTTCCAAATGGATAGCAATCGTTATTAATATTTGCAGAGATTTTATATTCGTATTCCTAGATCAATATCATTTAAATATATTCAATGAATGTCTTTAAGTTTGCTCCATATAAGCCCAGTCTCGTTATTTAATAGCCACAATCTCATCCATCATATAAAATGCAATACAATGAGATATTTTATTAATGATTGATTAAGAATAAATTATCCACCGTAGGGTCACGTAATACTTTCTTAAGTGCGCATATTTGTCCACTCATTTTCAATCACCGAAAGTCATACAATAAAAATGTCCATAAACAACTTGTAATACAACATTTTTAACGTTAAACTCAAACGTCCTCGATTTGCTTCTTAATTTAATGAAATTCTTCGGAGAAGTCTTGTTGCAATTCAGAATTACGGCCATGGAGACTGGTTCGATAATGTCCATAACTTCAGCGTTATCGCGCCGGAAATGTAAAAGTGCATTAATTAATATAATAGCCTGTTGCTACTGGATAATTTTGATGGGATTTTCAACTTGTGATAAAATATGAACGCTCGACATTGGATTGAGTTCTTGGATTATCGTCTGAATAAGCGAAAAATGTTCAAATTTAAACACATATCTTACGGCGCCTTAGATCCATGTTTGGATACTTTGTTGGATTTTCATTTTATTGTACGTCACTTGAATTTATTGCACTTTAAACACGTAACATTTTCATCTTCAATAAAAATATTTCATACGCTAGAAGTTAAACGCTCGTAAAAGCCTAAGTGGTAATAAATACAAGTTATTCCTCATGTATATACGCTTGTAAAGCGATTTTTCTTAGAAGCAAGTCAATTTCAAAGCGAGAATAAAATCCACTTGAATTTCGCATACTTTATGTATACTTGGAGATTCTTTGCATTCTTCTGTTCGTCATTGTGTATATTCCGCCATGACATTTGCGACATACTTCTCTCAACACCATAAAACGCTTGAATACATATCTCCGCATTGTTTTGAGAAAACGTCAAAGCTTTCAGATATCCGAGGAATTTGTCTCGCCCAAAGGGCCCTGCCTATCCATAATCATTAAGCTCTATGAATACTCCAAAGCACCCACATTCACATACATATTCCATGTTATCATACATTATTCAAAATAATGATCATTACGTCTGTTAATTGTCCATATAATAATTTAAGCAATTAAAAATAGAAAGTCATCGCATAGCAGATGAAAGCTCGCAAAAAGCTCATCTGCCTTCTTGCATGATTATTCAACGATCACCATCAACTTTCCACATACATTTATAAATTATTCAATACAAAACTATACAAACAAACGATTTTCATACGAATTCATTACAAATTTCACATTAAACGTAAAAAGCTCTAATGTATTACATATTATTGTCACGCATTTCGACTATTTGAACTTTTACTTCATCATTACACTTAACACATTGACTTATATATGAATCTTCAAAAATCACTCATCTGTAATTTCACTTTTAAATCTGCTCAAAAATCCATTATGCTAAATTTCAAAGAGCTTCTCTTTTGGTGGCGGTTGGATGCAGACTCATCATCTGAATAATAATATGCCTTTTTAAAATTTTCCCATTTGGATTTAAATATTCATCGATTTCATCTTCAAATATGTTAATTGCTTAAATTATTTGATATCATAAATTTATGAAGGAAGCGTGTAATGTTTACATATTGATCCTCCCTTGTTCGGCACCCATTCGGAATGATCCATTTTTCTATTATTTTAGTGAATTCTGTTGATTTTATGGTTCCCAAACACCAGAAGCTCATCAACAACCCTCGCCCAAGTAAATATCAATTTGTGAGCATACGTTAGTATTAATCACCATGGACGCATTAGCTGCAGCGAGCGCATCCGTATGCAGTCTCCGGACGAGGTGCATCGATATGCCCGTCGAGATAATGCTATCCTAATTAAAGCAGCGGTTTCTTAACCGCGTCCCCGGAGACCAACTACACAATACTCAATTAAAAAGAACAAGAACAGATTATTTAATACGAAAAACCAGAAATATTAGATATTAATTCGGGCGGCCGTGTACACAGGGATGTGAGATCCTAAGCCAGCTCGGGCTTCTTGGACCAGTTTGACTGCATTTTTATCAACGATGTCCAATGGGTAATAATTTTCGAGTCCCCAATATTATTATCTCATCGTTTTATTCCCACAAGTGTGCTTTTTTTGGTGTTATTTTCGACGCACTGTGAAATGCAATTGACGCACCCGCCGTGAGAACCATCCGGGTCGAACGGAACCTGCGAAGTGAAAATGCATATAAATGCATCGGCGAGTGCAATCGTTCCATGGGCGTGCTGAATGTTATGAAGAAATTAAAATAAATATTGAGATTCCTCAAAGACTGGTTTGCCTAGTTGTTGGCATTTCCTCTGACATCACAATTTTTCATCTGGGAAGCATGCGGTTCAACTAGTTTATATTGATATTTAACTGTCTCGATCCTTATTGAAAGATTATACCATAATTATGTCAAACTACAATTGATTCAACATCAATTCTCTTATTTTATGATAGATTCAATTGGTTTATCAGCTTTGAAATTAACATACTAATGAAGACTATGCGTGCATATAAATGGTTGTTCAATACGTTTCCAATATTAAAATTAATTCAAAGCAACCAAGTGCGTCAACAAATATATCACCCGATGTTTATTTAACAGCTGAAAGAGAAATGTTATTGCGGGATTCGATATATAACCTTCTCTTCTGAAGTGGGGTAAAAATAAGCCCCATATATTATTTTTCTTCACGAATATAAATATAAATGCTTAGACAATTTTATAGATTATAATTATCATTAGATAAGAAGGGCGGAATTCCATGTACTCCAGAAAACTTTTTCCAATAAAATCGACATGATATCAATCAAAGAAAATTACTCAGTATTTAAGAAACAATTCATACTCGAGCTAATCGAGCTGTCTGCAAAAGCACTCTTCGATACGTTCACCCAGATAGCCCGCTGGATGAGCTTTCACAAATAAAACTCTAATGTTATGCCGCCTTCAATTAATATTTTATTTTTCTACTTCAATATTAAATCTATATTATTATATTTACAAGCTTAAGACCAAAAACTTATTGACATATCTCATGTATAAAAATGATTTTTTGTTTGTTCGTATGCAATGCGCTGCCATACCGTTCATCAAATTGCAATAAAACTTCATCCACTTATTTCTAAAGACTACGCGAGTAACATAGGTATAGTTTAATAAACAAAAACAAAAAATTGTTTGTTCGTATTTTATGCGCTGCCATACCGTTTATTCGATTGCGATAAAACTTTTCCAACTTATTGTTTGCACTTTCTCAAATAATATAGGCATAGTACAATCAACTTACAGTAGATCTTATATATAAAAATCGACTTTTGTATAACAACAAAATAAAATAAATTTCATTATTTATATCATTCCTAATCAAACAAGATAACTCTTTCAAATTTCAAACGATATTTTTAGAATTATTACTTCAAATATTTGCCAAATTGTCAATATAAATTTTGCGATGAAACGCATATACTTACTTCTAAATAAACTATAATTCTCTCCAGATTTGACCTAATAATCTCCTGAATTCGATCTAGGCTTCAACTGGGCATTTTCCATTAGTCCAAATTAGAAGCGCCGTGGTTTCAAAACTAAGGAGATCCAAAAAAACTCCATCTGAAATGATTAAAAATGATGTTATAAAGCATTTAAATGTAATCTGAGTTTGAAAATATCGAATATAAATAGCCATATTATAGCTTAGAGTCTATTTTTGGCAGTCATCTACAGTAAATGCATGTCAATCTAATAGTTAAAGCCTTCATCGATTCCTTTTAGTCATCTATTTGTACGAAAACCAATCTACTACCCTCTTGAATATTGTGAATGATCCCATATTAGATCCATTGGGATCTTTGAAAATCTTTGTTTCACTAGGGGTGCTCGTATCACACATTTTTATATATTCTTATTAAAATATTACTAATGGTAAACAATAAGATTTTGGAACATGATTATGTAATTATATTTCAAAAATCGATAAATTTGATCATATTTCATGTAATTTAAGTCATATTAAACGTACATTTTACAGGTATTTTCTGATATAAACGTATCGGAACTTGTAAGCTCAGATAAAGCCGATAAATTTTGAAATCAATTACGTCGACTCTTATTTACCAACGGTCTTATTAAGGATAAATCCTTATTAAGAAGCCACATCTAGCGAGGATATTAAAAAAGAAAGAGTCTCCCTCTGATAACGTCGCTAAACCACTCAATCATGTTACCGTCGAATATTCCCAGTATTTAATACCCAATTAATTTTTAATGTTCATGAATCCCAAGAGTAGATGTTCTATACGTATGAGATGTAAAAAAAATGAAAAAATATTAGAATATTATGCTTTATGGCATTGCATTTAGTATGTCGTGACACGTATTTGTTAATAGTTATCACGTTTCTATGTTTGAGTCAAATTAAAGACTGAAATCAATTTATAACCATGAACAAACAATAGATATCGATGGTGGATACAAAAAAATATTTATTGGATTATTTTTATTTATTCCATGACCTTTATATATGTGAATTGAATTTTAATCAATTCACACGTTTGTCAAATATATTCGTCTTTCATTTTGCAGCCTTTTATATCCAATGATTAATTAATGTTCTTTCAGCCATTGACAAAATAAAATGTCTTCCATCGCCGGATTAATTCAGATTTAGATTATTCAAAAGAGTAGGAAGCCATAGATCTAATGAATTTGCTCACCGAAGGCTTATCGGGACGATCGCATTTGTTCCACTTAAAATAATCCTTCTTTGTATTTGATCCATTGTATTTTTCGGTCTGTCCGGTCGTCTGTCCCATGGATTGACCCCACTGTTATAAACCGATTGCGGTTTGAATAACAGGGTATTAGTGTCAAATACATGTCACTGTCAAACGCTATTTATAAGGAATCAGGACCGACGATTATGGAACAATCGTAGACAAACAACTTCATCATCTCCATGACCGATATTCCATCCAAAAAAATAACCTCAAGTCCGAACAAAATTAATAAATATTGATCTATTAAAATAGCGTGAGAATCTACAACGAAAAATCAATTTCAAAAACGGCGTCCATACATAAATAATACAAGCATTCGACTAATTCACTCCGTAGATGAATAACGCTCATCGAATTTTTCCCATATAAAATCCCATAAACCGGTCCTAGAAAATATCTTTTCGTAAAAAAATCGAATTTCATCTTCAATGGCACATCAGCTGTCACATTATTATGATTTATGCAATAAAAATATTTGTTTTATTGCCAAAAAGACTTAATAAAAACATGTCTCGTATCAATTTGTCAATATTTTTAAACACCTCACCTTCACATATAAATATCCGTAAAATCATACCTAAATATTATTTCCAGTTTTTTTCTTAAATATTTGCCATCGTATTCGGCTCAACATTTCCCAGCATGAAAGTGAATAATTAATAAAAAGTTATAATTGCTGCTTATATGAGTTAATCTTAACGGGTAATCTGAGACTCGAGTCCCATATGGACACACGAAAATTCATGAATATTCGTGTGGATGTATCTTAATTGCACGGATCTAAAAGTGTTTATATACAGATCAATTAAGATTTTACAACCCCAAGCTGTTTGAAAGTATTAACCGTTTGCAGAAATTGAATAAAACGGGAACAATGGATCATCGATAACTGTCAAAATCAACTTTTATTATGAAAGGTCATTATTTTCGTATTTATTATTATAATATTTGACATTTTATATATTGTCCTTAGTACAGAATGATGATTTATTGTCGATGTAATAAATAATGAAATTTGGGGAACTAGAGCCATTTAAACATACATTCATGGGAAAGATCACATCTATATCATCTCTATCAAATATTAACCTCCTCATCTGAGTGAACATATCGAAGGGTGATTTTACGGCCATTTAAATAGGATGGATGATTTTTAAAAGCTGAGTAGCTTTTTTGACACAACATATGTGCCATCGCCCTGATAACGATTTACAGCCAATCTGTACATGCGAAGTGTCAAGACGTGTGCCATGTTTCCACCAATGGTTGCATTCCGTCGACACAAACCCTGTACCAAACTTTTCATCAACTTTTTCAATATATTAAAATTTAAAAAAATCCTAATTCCAGTGAAGCTTACCAGTATAACTTTGCCACTTTTAAAAGTATTAATAAAAAATGGACTATTATCATCATAAAGCTCATCTTTTGGTCTGTTTGATATAAAAACATAGGGTGCGACATTGAAACTTCCTTATTTGAAATTCGCGCCCTATAACGGCTATTATTTCAAAAATATGTGAAGTGGCACTCATTCAAAAAAACAGGACTTAACATTTTCTTTTATGTAGGTTTAGTAGTAAATATAATCAGAGCCATAACTAGGGTATGAAGCGCCCGTGGCAAGTATCTAACTTAACACCCCCTCTTAGAAATCCAAATTACTATTATAATGTATGTTTTAAAATAATATACATAGATCCCAAAAATACCCGACCTAACGTATAAGTGGTTACTGTTTTTTAAAAAAAGTCTATGATATAAATTGTCTTAACGCTACGTTGCTTTTTTGATCGAACAGATCATAGAAAATGCCGCAAAAAACCCCAAAAAGAGAACGGATGTTCAATCGGTCCGCTTTTTGGACCGCTGCTATGACGAGTGAGCACTTCGGATGCCATATCTGAACATGTCTATAGAACGATTACAAACACTCATTATGAAACGAAATTGTGCGAAGAAGACTGGTTGGGTGGATTGTTTAAATTTTACAATCGGTCGAAAATATTGTTGTCTTTATTTTATTGAGGGCTTATTCCAGCTGAGTCGGCCCAGTGTTTAAACGATAACGAAGAAAAAGAGGGATTAGAAAACTTGGTATATATTATAAAAACGGACAATGAGTATTGATTCATGTAAAGTAGAATGGTCAAGTAAAATAAAAACCACGTGAAACTCTCAACCGGGTCGGTATTCTACGTTTGCGCCCCAAGCCCAGTTGCGCCCGTGGCGAGCGCCTTGCTTTGCCACGCCCTTGTTACGGCCCTCAATATAATGCAATTGACTGTCTTTAAATGTCTCTTTGTAACATGGAAAAATAAATTAAGCTGATTTATCCTGTACTGTTTGTGTTGTTCAGTTTTTAAAATAAGGTAGTTTCCCTGCCGCATCCTTTATTTTTATAAATTTATCTTCGTATTGCCTAGAAACATTCCTGAAAGCTATTCTTGATTTCACCTCCTCATGAATTTACTAAAAATATAAAATGTTAAAGTCATTATGAACCAATTTATATTTAAACTGAGTAAGTATTTATTGAGATATACTTTGACTTTGCTTAATCGTTAAGGGATATGAACCACCCCCTGAAAAACAAACTATTTTGAAACATCTCCAATCATGATTTTTAATTAAATGCATGCAGCTTTAATAGTTTTTAATTTGACGTCAATTCAAAATGGAATTATTTACGCCTGGCGAATCATTACAGAGGCTTTAAGCAGGGATACCGATCTGTCTACTGCATGTCTACCGTAAGTAGATACACTCAAGTACAAGACATAATACCCGGTTGCGACCCCATTTTCAATTTATAAAATTTCCACATCACCCACCATTTCGAATGTTCTATTTGAGCATACATTTAAGTTTTAATTAAGGTGAAAACGTGGCGGCGGGCGCACGATCGAAAATGATAGGATAGAGTTCTCACCCAATCGGTCACCCGTGTAATTTAGTGTGATCATAAGGTTTCTTCCGTGAATTAATGACTGTCTGACTATCATATGATGGGATCGATAAATACAACACGATAAGCCTTATTGATTGCCCAAGGAAGTGTCTTTACTTGTTTGTCGCTAGGGTATGGTCGTATATAATTTTTTGAATACGCCCACGGAACTTAAGAATGTTTTCTTTATTACGGATATCTATTACCGTAGACCTTTCTCGGAATATTCCACTTTCCATCACGAGCCTCACAAAATACATATATGTGGAAATTTATTCGTTATCGATATTAATTTAAATCCCACATTAGATATCCGGACGTGAATTATAACAACGTATACGTGAAAAGTTATGGTATTCCCATAACTCAAAGAGGCATCTCTCCCAATGATATTCGAGGATGAAAGCAATTTTTAAGTCTGTTTTATTATTATTACATTATAAGTAGTTATTGATTTTTCAAGTGAAATTTAGTATCAAATGATACATCTACAATTACAAATATGTGATCTACGAGACATATCCCGAAAGTAAGTGTACTCATTCTTTATATATATTTTAGAATAAATATATTTGGAAAAAAATACAGAATATTGTTAATACACAAGATATTGTTGAAAATTTAATTCCATGTGATCTTTCAGGGTGGTGGTTCAAAACATCCCAATCAAATAAGTCCAAGCGCGCCTTGGACATGCATTGTCGTGCAACAAACACTCCTTTCGTCAGCATACTCCTCTTTTTATTTTGAATGCTTCTTTTGAGTTATTTTAGCATCTCACAACATCGTTGTGCATTTATGATTGCTCCGTGAGGTAGAAATATATTTTTGACTCAGACATGTAATGAGTCACCTACTTTTTATCTCCAGTCACAATAGAGCTCAGAAAATCCTCACCTTCTAACTCAAGTCGCGTAAGAACCTTGCGGGCACTATTGACCCGCTCGTACTTGGTGGGATTTCTTATCGACATCTTTCACGCAACTGGACTCTACAGCGTGAATTTAAGTATTACCGTATTCCTGATATGCTCACTTTGTCAGGAAATCCCCCTCTATCGCTCAGTATGGCCAACCCTTAAAAAAAACACAGCCCGTTATTGTTACAGTACACTTACTTTCGGGATATTCTTGATACATGCAAAAATAAAGTAAATTGGTTTTTAATAATATGGTCGATAACTAAATCTCCAGTTTATCTAACCAAAGATGTTTAACTACAAAATCCCACAATATATTTTTTAAGATTTGCGCGAATCCTGTTTATATAATTGTTATTCGAAGTCAAACAAACAAGATTTTTCTATTGTTAAATAATTTATAATACTTGTGATTCCTTCCACATATGATCAAACCAGGATCAGTAGGATAATTTCATCGTCTTTCTGTCTGAATCATCCAATATCGAAACATTCATCCTAATGGAATTAGCAAGATTGCTCGATACAAATCTCGAATAAGATGAAGCCATCAGGCACAAAATTATGATTTCATATACGACTTTGAAGAAAGCAAATCGTAATTAGCTTAAAGCCATCATCGTGAAGCGAATTGGCGATGCATCGTGATCTCACGAAGTGAGAAACTAGAACCTCGCTTCCCAAAGTCGTGAATACGACTATGTATATCACGCAAAGTTCAACTTTCATTTAATCAGGATGAATAATAAGCAAATAGAAGAAAAAAACATCTGAAAGTGAAGCCCGCGTGTGTGCACTGAGAATCTCCATAAGTTGGCGGTCAACACTGCCTAAGACGCTCTACAAACAAGTTTTGTTTGAGTTAATAATATTATAGCGTTTATAATGGCCATATAATAGTTAACTAAATAAACAGCGGGTTAACTCCTTGTATAGTTAACTCATTTCGACGGATCATAAAACTATATGGCGCACTCACTCAAATCGGATGAGCAGCTACATTATGTACGATCGTATCTACGAGATTCATCTCAATTATGAGAGCCATCTTGTTTCAATTTCGAAGAGCCCGAGCTTCGATTAGGTGTAATGAAGAGCTCTCAGGACCCTTTCACAGCTAAATACTAGAGGCTGTAAAATTGTTTATGAACGATTATGAGGCTTTTCTGTGTTTATGGACTTATGCTGACTATGACCACCAATGCACTTAAATTAATTACATCATATAAAATCAGGATAACTAATTTATGCTTAATTATTATTGATCGATAACATGTATGTTGCTGTATTCTAAAAAAACACCAAAATACTACTAAATAAATACCAACTAATACCAGCAATAAATACTATTTTTCATTGATTAAGGTTCAAATAATCAAATTTTATCATGTGTTGTTATAATGGTCATGGAATTTTATTATAAAGGCATAGTTTAAGCTATGTAGGCATAAGACATTTATATACAGATCTCAATTTTTTTATAGATGTCGACAATAACATCATCGCTGCCATTTTGTTTGATTACAATATTAAATCAGCTCTGTAGGAATTATTACACAAATAATGTCGCTGACTTCCGTACTATTACTAGAATAATATAGCTGTTAATTTTTTTCCTGTAGGAGGGGAATCTTGCACAAGACATCCTGGGTTTGATCCCAGGATAGTGTCAGATTCTTACTGACTAAACTCCTCCCTTGCCCTTCTCTGCCCCTCTGGTATTGTTTTCTACATTGTTTCAGGAGGATAGGTAGTCTGGCCTTGGGTAATTGGCCCTATTCTAGTATCTCTTCTTCACTGCCCTCTTTGGCGCTCAAAATTTCTTCAACGTAATCACGCCAAAGGTCACAGTACTTTTTGCTTGCCATCATGCTATGGACCATATTGTCGACGTTGAGCTCAACTACCCAGAGTGCTAGTTTCAGCAGTTTTCTCTGGGGTGCTCAAGCCTCACAGCCAGTGATGGTGTGCTCTGCGCCATCGACCTCAGCTTGGCAGTGGTGGCACGTTGCGGATGGTTCTTTGCCAATCCGCTTCAGATACGCACCGAAGCATCCATGTCCAGTGAGTCAAGCGGTAGGTCATTTCGCCGTGTTTCCTGGCCCTCCACCGACTTATGACCGGTCGAAGTCGGTGGGTCCATCTTCTCTTGCTGGACTGATCCCATCTCCGTTGCCAGGCTTCCCTTGGTTTCTGGCCATGTTCGTTGCGATTTTTAGGATCTTAGTCCAAGGCCCTCTTCTTTACCTGGAGGTCCAACGGGGGAATTCCAGCGATCACGAGCACCGCTTTTTCATATACAGTTCTGTATGCTGCGGTTACCTCCGTTTTCTCTGCCGCCAGCTGCAGGCGATTTCCTCACATCCACGCGTTGATTCTGACGAGGACTTCATTGCCCGTCGCCTCCATTTCTCATGGATGTCGAGCTGTCACCAACAGTGCGACGTCATCCACGAAGGCAATGAGCTCTGCTCCGTTTGGCATCTTTATTGTCAGTAGACTGTTGTAGAGGACGTTCCACAGAGTGGGCCCCAGGACGGATCCCTGCGGAACGCCCATTTCTAGCTTCTTGGTCGTGCTCGTCTCATAATGATGGTCACGTCGATCTTTAAAGTAGTCGCTGACGAGCTCGATTATGTATTCGGGATCTTCGAAGTTATTCCTGAGCGCGTTAACGATCAGCTCCCATCTGGCGCTGTTAAATGCGTGCTTTATGTCGAGCGTGTCCATCACGACGTCTTGCTCTGTTTAACCGGGCCTTTCCACGCCTTCCGGATTATTTCGATCGCCTTCTGCGCAGCTCCAAGCGTGGATCGGCCCGGTCCGAAGCCGTAATGTCTGTCTGACAACTTGTCCTTGATGTTGGACCGCATCCTCTTGAGGAGCAGGGTCTCTAAGGTCTTTCCAAGACCGTCCAGCTTGCACAGCGGTCTCATTGTAGCCTTACCCGATTTTGGTACTAGCGCCAGTCTGATCGTTTTTCATTTTTGGATAAATTTCCTCTCTGCCAGGCAGGCATTGAGTGCTCCCAGCACTATACCTGGGTACTTGGCAATCATCAGGTCCGCCGACGGTCCTGGTGCCTTCCTTGTCTTCATTTTTCTTCCTACTATGAGGAGCTCTTCTGTGGTGAATGGGGCGGGTGGTGCAGGTGGTGCGGCGCTAACTCGTTTTACCGTGCGCACTTTCGCTTTCCCCGCAGTGTCGGGCTTATCTGGGAAGAAGCTGTTTGATCTGCTGAGCAACTTGCTGTTTGTTGTGTATTTCTACTTCTCTTCCCCGTAGCTTCCCCTGTACACACCCAATCTAGTACGGTAGTTCCCACGGGTTGGAGTTGAGCGTACAGCAGAGCTCCTCCCAGCAGCGCGCCTTGGATGCCTGGATCGTTTTTCTCAGGTTTTTTCGGTCCACTGGATTTCATCCTCCCTAGCTCTTGTTACGCGGCGCCTACTGGCGAGGCAGAGTCTCCTTTGTTCGGCTATTTCCTCTGTCCACCAGTACACGCCGGGTCTGCTCTTGTGGCTTGCAAATTTGCTTTCTTCGTTTATATCTGCTAATTATGCCCTATTTTTTTGGGTTTATCCATTGTTTGATGATCATCAAACGGAAGGATGTGATTTATAAGAATTAAGATTAAATTATTATCGGAAGAGCTATCATATGACTAATAGATTTCCGACGGATGAGTCATACAGACTATCTTTAAGATTTACATCTATTTCGTAGAAATCACATCAATATATAATCGAATAATTTACATTCTTTAAAAATTATGTGATATTATAAGACATTATCGACTTTAAGCCTGAATTATAAAAGTTCCGGTTCAGATACAGATTGTGTAAAAAATGATTGCTTTTAAAGGCTGATTCATCACTCTCTAAAATATCCTATCCTATCCTATCCTAAAAAATCCTTTTCAAATAGTTTTATCCTTGTTTAATCACACGGGGAATTACATTTGTGCTAAATCCTTAATCTTTAAAAAATATCATATGGGGATTATCAATTTTGACGTCATTTTTAGCTTTTTTTTGTATGCTCATCCCTTGTATCATCAGTGAATTTATCGAATATATTATTGCAATAGTTATAGTCCAAAATATATTATGACGTGGATACAATCAGTTGGAAATCATTTTCATACAACTGTTCATCAAAAATGAATGGTTGTTTTATGTGATAAAATCATCTATCTGACCTTACGCTCTATGCAATATGCATGCTCAATAAGTGCAATACTCTTCCTGTACAATTCAAAGGCATTTTATTGCGTTTGTATAATAGCAATTCATCATACACAATGGCACATAATAATCATAAGAAATGTAAAACCCCCTTTTCAAAAATAATGTTCTGGCTGTGCTAAGCAATGACAGCTTTCCCATGAACGTTATAACCGATATACAGTGTCATTCGTTCCATAACTTTATAGCGCATTTACAACCCGCTCTGTCACATTCAATAATTAATTAGATTCTAATAAGTATTGTTGGCTATCCATGATTTAATTATGACGATCCTATGATTAGCTGCAATTTGTCGATAATTGAATGCATATTTTGCGGTCAGTTGTTCGCTGGACGCATAATGACAGCCGTCATTCGTTGTTTTGTCGATATTTAGACACGTTTATGCGATAATCAGAATATCAATACTCATCAGGCTTGTGTGTTTTACAAATTAACATAAATATTCATAAACTTTGTTTACGAGACAGAACACGTTCAAATCAAGCCGGAATAAATATTATGGATGTGTGAACAACAAAAATAATGCACTCAATGTGACAAATTCAATTCAAATCAATCAATAATGCGGAATTATTTGCTATTTATCAAATAATTCAAATTTAAATACATATAAATTTTGCATCGAATGAGGGTCTTATACGACCCACAATTTATAAATAATACAAATCGTTCAATTCCCAAACGCATCTCAGATGATCATCAAAAATATAAAACAAATTTATTGCATAAGAACATTTTTAATGCAATAAAGCGTGCATGTTAAAATTTACGATCTTTCAGATTAACCATACACTGAGTTAATTTCGATCGGAATGCCTTTTAAAGTGACTTTAAATCTTCAATATCCAGTACAATTGAAATATAATCTTAGCACGTGCTCATTGGTCTTAAGATTAACATCTTATAATTGGATCAGATAAATTTGTCGATATGCAACATTTTCAAGTTATATAAATGGATCATCCGATGCATTTTTCCGATGATACCAAATTTTTGGAATACCACAGCTGATTCACATCGATGAAGATCAGCACCGCTATAAAATATGTATAGATTATATATTTTTGGATAAATTAATACGAATCCATTGACATACAGATTATTCAATAATTTGTTTAAAATTTATCCCCTTTTTTCTAACAATATATCCTGAAATGCATCGTCGGAATTGTTGTGTCGTAATGATTTCATAAACTATAATTCTTTACCCTGTTGTACGATGATATATTTCTATTAATACGATTTCGAGAATCCATATCAACCTTTAAAAACACCTTTTAAATCAGTCAATGATAGCTTATCGCATGGAACGTGCTGCATGTTTTGAGCATTATTATAGTCTATCAAACGTTTTGCAATAATACTTTTCCATTCAAAAATATCATCAATTGCTTATCTTCTATCAAGATCTATTTTTTCTTTTGTGATATGAGCATTTTCAGATGTTATGAGAGATTTTATTTCAACGTCGCATTCTTGTTATAGATATGCTTATGAGGTGGTATAACATATAAACCATCGTTGTATTGTGTCAACTAATGCGGTAAAAAACAGATGCAACTAATTTCTTCTGCGAAATACCGTTTTGAATTATAATACATCAAATAAAAATCCAATCCACCATATATTTTAAGAAAATGACAATACTGACGGCAAATTATGAATTAAAACATGCATTAAGATCTGTATTTCATAAGCAGCATTTTATCAACGGATAAATATGCAAAATTAAAAAACACTATAACGAAGCATGACTAGGGTTTAACCAACCAAAACCAACTTTCTTCAAAACCGGTTTTCGGTTTTTTGTTTTCGAACGAAACCGGTTTTCGGTTTTGAGAAATACATGAAATATAAAAATTATTCTGCCAAGTTTAGGAAATATGTTCTCAGAAACCATCAAAACAAACAGAAAACATTGATATGTTGTCAAAACCGGATTTTTAGGTTTAAAAACCCGGTTTTCGAATGTCACAATTTTTGCCTAAAAATCATGTTTTCAAAACCGGTTTTTGAAAACCTACAAGCCCTAAGTATGATGATTTAACTCAATCTATCACCATATGCATTTCGCAAATATTTACTATGTTATAAATATCAGACGTTATCGTCGATTTTTTCACCCTTTATGTTATCGTTATAAGCTAATAAATTTGCCAAGCAATATGCTTCGATCAATATTACAGTTATTGAATAAGATGCACTGGATAAAGTACATAGATTGATCAATAAGTTCATTTTATAAAAGATCCTTGAAGTGTTTTCTGAGAAACATTCAATATGTCAGTATATTATTAGTTATTAAAAGATAGCATAATTCATAAAAAATGTGCTCTCTTTATGTAATAATCAGTCGAAATAGAATATATTACTATGCTTCCCGTACGTCATGTGTTAAAAAGCTGATTAAATCATATTACTTGTTCACAATATGTTGAAAGTTAAATCCCTTTCAGCTAATAATAAACTCTTTAGTAAGCGCCCTCCAAGATATTCTTAAACAAATACAGGTAGTCGCCATTTAACTACTTATTTTTACATTTTACCCCCTCCCCCGTTAAATTTGCATTGTATTTTATTATAATTATTATATTTTTCGATTGTGTTTATATAAGTTGTATACAGGGTGTGAAACAATGTACCTTTAAGAGTTGTGCAAATTCCTTTGTTACCTTGCGACGAATTTTAACGATTGCATTTTGGGTTCGCCCATAAAACTTTCAACAATACCTCAGTTATATAATAATTGAAAGAACTCATTTACAACGGCCATAAAAGCCTTTTTTATTGTGAAATAATTGAGTTTTTTGTATGTGTGGTCATGTCTCAGAATTTAATCTCCGCCAAAGCGCCTCGTAGCTTTCATCGTTCTGAATCGCTGATTCTTATTCAAACATTCGCCATAATCTCGTTCAAACAAGCCATAAATACGCGTAAAGGAGAAATTTTAATTTCTCGGAATGAAACCTAAAGTATGCGATCATTTCTCGGTTAAATGCGGATCTTAATGTTTGATTTGATTTATCCTCCTGTATGCACATCTTATTCGCGGAATTTGCATGTCTTACGCTCATCCGGACAAAGATACATTTCCTATTGAATTATAAATATACTGCGACAATAATGCTTTCCCCACGAGCTATTCTTACAAATTGAATAATAAAATCTTGCGTCGGAACTTTGCGTGCTCCCTTTTCTACGGTAGAAATGGGTTTGCGACGAAAATATGACCTTACATAACAATAAAAGTTCTCCAATAAACTTCGCCCGCTGTCGACAAATGTCGGGAAATAAAGTCGAAATCTTTAGGTTAACGGAAAAAGGCTGCTTACATGTAAATTTTATGGTCGACAAATCGTAAAGTCGACAAATCTCCCCGATCGAATCGCATCTGATGAAAATGCCAGACTGAAAACCACATAAAACCGTTCACCCGTCATACGACTCAATTAGTCATTCAAATTCATCATATTCAAAGCAACAATGTTTGCACAAAAGCAGGAAGAACATAAAACGTGATCAAAGGCAAAAATTTACCCATGATTTTTAGATTTAATCCGCCGCCACGCTGATAAAATCCATCGTGAAATTTCGCCTTAACTACGGTCGTAAATCTACAATTTTGTGCAAATATCATCAGCATATCCAACGCGATATCGTCTTTGATAAGGCGTCGACTACATTCCTAATATAATCTACAGGATATGAATAATGACACGGAAAATTCAATTTTGAATATAAATCGTAACGCAATTACATATCTACCCTATTACAAATAGATTTACTATCTTTGCTGTATTTAAAGGCTATCAAATGTACACCTTATTCGTAGTTTATTGTCGTTATTGGCTACTTTAATAGCTACTGATGATTTTTTTACATCAATTTTAATACCATATAAGTCTGTATGAGCTTGTCGAGTGATTATGACGTAAGATTTTTTTTACTTTTATTACATTAGACATAATTTAATTTCATCAGTTATCGTGAAATTCCTTAAATTTCTCAATTTTATTGCTTATTCTGGCTTATCTTTCGGCTATATTTATTGTTTGTTCATGTTTATGTAAAACACTACATTCTTAATTTAATTTTACTATTTAAAATAATGAAAGATCTATATGTACTTATCTAGGGCTTGTCGATTTCCAAAAATCGATTTTGAAAACCCGGTTTTTTATGCAAAAATATTGTAATTAAAAACCGTTTTTTTTATCCCTAAAATCCGGTTTTGAATATAAAAATTAAATTATCATTATTTTAGAATTTTGGACAACTCCTATGTTGAGATTATATTTACATTTGCTTATTCCTTATAATACGAAAACCATTGAAACATAAAAAAACATTGTTGCCAAAAGTTGTTGATGGAACTCATCGAAAATTTTCGAGTACCATAGTTCAAATCAGGAAGACAAGGAACATCGCTTGGATAAGAACGAGCATTTTATATACAATCCTAATCAATAAATTAATAAACCTAAAAATTGCTCTAATCGCGGTGCTCTAATGTGCGGTATTTTTTGAAACAATCACCTGGATGGAGGCTTGGTTTCCTATCGGTTTCATGTTTTCCTCCGCAAAATTCCCAGTGGAAAACATGAAAATATCTACTATTATGTTCTTAAAACCGAAAACCGGTAGAAACTGGTTTCATTCAAAAACCGAAAACTGGTTTTGAAGGATGTCGGTTTTCGTATCTTTGTAAACTTTTTGGAATACATAGATTCCAAATGTATTTGTAAATAATATTAATAAATAAAAGCACACAAATACAGTTTATTCCCTATAATATTGCTGAAATTACCTTTTTTTTACATAACTATATTATTTAATTTGCAATTTATTATTTCCAAAACTTTTCATGAAATTGAATAAAATTGGTCTAAATAATGCAAATTTTCTTGCTCTTCATTATCTTCAACAAAATACCGTCGATTAAAAATCGCACATAAAATAATGATATTATTCATGTCTGAGCGTTCTCACGGATACATAAACGACAAAAATGCAATAAAAAGGATACGAATACTTCTCCCGCCTTAATGAATCCATCCTTATGATTCATTCATTTGGTCAGATATTTCAGCAGAAAATTAACACATGCACATAAATTGTCATAATTTGTCCTGTATGACCCATATGCTTCTGTGTGGAATTCAAAAATAGATATTCGTAATCCAAGGCTGCCAAATAAAAATATGTTTTCCAAAAGCTTCAAGGACATCCGTTCCAGCTGCTAAATCCATCTTCGTGATTAGATACAAGTGACACATCGCGTCTGGGTCTATTTCGGTAATATGTGGCAAAAATAGGAGGATTGTGCAATGGCACCGTCGGACGCCCCGCGACCCAAAAAAACACATCATGATGTGACCACTCATCACCGGAGCCGAAAGTGATTGTACCACTTGAGGCATGGATTATTTGGAGCAATGGTGACTCAAGTGGACACTTTTCCTATAAAAATCTTCTGGGAGTGCCACGGAGAAGATCAGCGACCGATAATCCCAAGCAGTCATATAATAAACGACCCGTGTTCGACGCTGATCCTGAGTAACGCCACAGATGACAAATTTCTGTCCAGTGGTTGCCAACATTCTTCAATTCGGATTTAATCTGATTGTCTGATACTGAGATACTTTGAATCCCTAAAGCGAATTTATAAATCAACCAAATCCGCCTTTAAATGATTAATATGCAATAATGTCTTATTGCAGTCTTATGTTAGTTATCATGTTGAACCCTTTTTTAACCTTTTGAGGAGCGAGCAAAATTAAAATCGATGAAGTCGTTGATGCCATAATCACTTAACACCGATTACTCTCTGTGAACTCCTATCAGCGTAAGACAATCTTCAATTCGAGGCAGAATCAATTACAAATAAGCACTGTGGATAACATACAAGACCACGTCATTTTTTACATAAACAATACACAAGAAATCGATTCATTTGCTCCTGCTTTAGAAACGATGAACAGGAAGCAATTAAATAAATAAACACTGTCGATAGCACACAATATTCAGTAATTTATTTGCGTAAACAAATAACAAACTTGAAATCGAAATCATTATTAGTCGATAAATTTGAGCTAACGATCTATACAATCGTACGATGTATGCGAGGAAGCTCTCTGTCTCTGTCTGTCTCCGAGCCCAATGTACAAGAATGCTCTTTCTGAATAGTGGAGTCCCAGGCCCTGGGATAGTACTCCTTTAGGGGGCTAAAGCCAGTAATTACATGGCTTAAGACGCATTTATCGATACTACCCGAAAGACATAATAATACATATGCGTAACCCGTCGAGTACCTGTCGTATTAGACCTATTTTTAAAGCCAATGAATCACATGGTCAAAGACGCACAGGCGAGTCTCTCGCGTCTACCGATAATACATGAAAGACGCGCATAGACGCAACCCGACGGGAATGTGTTAATAAGAGAAAAAATAATCGATAGGATAATAAAGTTATATCTTAAGAAGTTCATCAAAGTGTTACAAATATTATATTCCGTATCTTCTTAGAAATATTTTTCTTTTAGAACTGGTCCGTTAATCAGTCCATAATTCGCATGGAATTCCGATTAATATGAAGGCTACTATGGCGTCCCAAAAATATTGTAATGCATTAAATTGCATGCCCTTGGTTTTTGTGGACCGCGTAAAAGTGAAACCGCACAAAATGAATATCGCGCATTTCGAGGTATGAGACGTTAAATTTTGAAAAAAAAAAATTAAATGTTAATCTTTCTCATATCAGATTTTATTAATCGTCTCAGTATTTATGGTTTGAAATCCAAAACATTAAGATGAACCTCAATAAAAATGATAGTTCTGCTGAAATTCCAAATTTATTGTTGTGGTGAGTTTTTCGTCATCCAATCTAATTTTGAACCCAAATCTTTATAATCTAACACATCACTCAATAAGTTCGTAGGATTTTTCTAGAAGATATTGCGAAAAATCGAGCCCAAATGAACAAAAAAATTAGACAATGCATTATAACCCTTAGCGTCCCATTCGATGGAAATTTTCAGAAATGTATGAAATAAATATTGTGTAAATATATATTTGTATACTTTTTTTTGTTTATATTGTTTGTAAGCCCGATATAAAGTATTACAAAAATATGGAATCGAAATATGAATTCAAACCTTCAATAATTGGTTCCAAGATGCGATTTTTTTAAATGCATTGATTAAAATGTTGTTTTGCTGATATTGCTTATGGATTAATATTCAAACTTATTTTTCTATTGACTTCTATAAAATTAACGTATCTATTTGTCAAAGCTCACCTGATAATAGTGTTATCTTAATGGGCATTTGTGGCCATCAAATGGTTCAAAGCTCTGTCAATGCCGCCCAACAAGCAGGGTGGAAGAACCACCGCCAGAGGTGTGACAATAGCTCCGTTATGCTCTGCATCGGCCAATACTCGAGTAACACCAAAGTAAGAAACTAGGTGGCATGGCAACCTGTCTCCTCCAACAAAGTAGGGAGATATTAACGAGGAAGGCAAACTTTGCCTTCTTGGAATTCAAAAAGCATGTATACTGTTTGCGGCGTTTAAATGTTTGAACAACATGTTAAAGGAAGACGTTTACGTCTTCTTCGTACCCGCAGTGCAGTATATCACCCATCCGTCTATGACAATGCGCTTGTAATACAAGGAAAATTACAACTGGATATTTGCGCGAATGTTTCGAAATGAATAAGATGTTACAGGCGTGCTTCTTGCCGATTGTTACAAGCACAAGAAGTACAATCCTCATCCGCAGTGCGTGCTTCAAACGGCAATTACAAGTAGCGTTTCGTGTCAACGTTTAACGACCAGTTTTCATCGCCGCGATAGATAAAATTATTTCAAATTTAAAGGCCTTCCCTCTTCTAAAATCCATCGAATTTATATCGCAACTGCGAAGATATCGCGAACTATTAAAAATAGTTTATCTGCCACCTCGTACGTTCTACTGTTTGTGATTATTAGCAAAATAAAATCGTAATCCCAAAATAATCCCTTGATTTGTATACATTGATTATGTTAACAAGATAACATCAACAGCGCAAGCGATAATCCTCTAAATAAATCTAAATTGCTAGAAAGATAAATTTATTTTCGGAATGTCCAAATATAAATTTACAAATGCGATATAAAATGGCGCCAGAAGCGTCTTTTCTTTGTTGTAAATCTGAAATTTTGTCAATCTCGAATGTTAATTGAGTCGTTATGTCAATTGGTTCCATTTCGAAAATATCAGATTTATGACATCAGCTTTGTCCAGCATCACATTGCTGTGAATCAAACTGAAAACAGATGTCGAAGAATACGAGATTATTCAGCACTTAACATTCAATTAGTCGCGGCATTTCCTTTTTAACAACTTTAAATAAGTGCATCGAATGGAATTGGGCGACAAATTATTGAGATGTGCTTTAAAAGCTTTCGCTGTTGCATAACGCTTTGATGTGCGCTTTCGAAAGAAATTGCTCTTTAACGATCGATGGATTGAACTTAATTGCCTCCCTTGGGCTGCCTTTATATTCAAAGAACATTGTTATTCCACAAATTTAGCAGATTTGACCAAAAATACTCGACGAAACAAGTTGTATTTTTAAGAAATTAAACGTGACATTCATTGCCTTATCCTATGTCACCTTAAACACTCCAGACAACAATACTAGCAATAAATGATAGAATGCAATAAATAAACTTCCATCATTTAGATCCATAATTAATTAATTGTAATTTATTTGGCTTTCCAATGTCTATCACGTGTTAAAAATGTACTTTTGATCACCCGATTTTTTTGCTATAAGCTACCATATATCAGCAACGGTTGCAAGTCGATATAAATTGGCACAATTATAAATCACACAAATGCAAAAGATACGATCCTATTTAAGGCTTGAGCGCATTTTACAAAATCATTGTTTCCATAGCCGGTAGGAAATCAATGAGATGTCATTCCGGGAGTGTTTGTATCGTGCGCATATGCATATTATCAATTTCCTACCAATTACCACATAAGAGGTAGGCGGTTGTAAAAACAAACCATGGGAGGTCGATGGACGACCATGCGGCCATGACAGCTCATGCTGAGCAAGTGTCAGCAAGATTTTATACATTTAATAAGGTTCTCGATGTGTCTTGAGCCATTCGCGGGTCAAATTGCGCCTATTCGGATAACAAGTGTTACGTCAGAGAACTGTTTTACGATCGCCCATTTAGATCTTGACGTAAGTCCGAAGATTTGGCGAATAGCACCTCCAGCCATTGAGAATTGACATAATCGTCAACATGGCCCAAAATAATTACGTCGAAGCACACGAAATCGCAATTATCAAATATCACAATATAAAATCTCGGCGCTAAATGTGAAAACATCACGTGGTGAACCTTGGAAATTCAAAATTACTGGACTATCTATTCTCGATTTTAAATTTGGCTTTATAAGCCTCTTTATTATAATCAATCGGGTATATTATCTCAAAATTCTAATCGCTAATCGCCTGTCAATCCAGATATTACCTTAATAGTACATATATTATTATAATAATTAAGGTATTTGATGTTGAAAGTAAGCTAATTTCAACAATATCTAATTCTTTCTCATATACTCTTAGATTTTGCCATAGTATGCTTGTAAATTCTTCTCCGTTAAATATTTCAAAATTAATTTAATTTGCTGGATGAAACTTAATTTTGGTGTCATTTATTTGGAAAGTTTTGGATAACGACTCTATTAACACATTCCCGACGGATCAACTATGCGTTTATAGTCATGTGTTTCATTTATAAAATAAGAGTCTAATGCAGCGATTTTAACATTTTTAGTCTTGTTATCCCTATGGCATATCAGGAAAACTGTTTTTACCCTCCTTTAAAATCTGTACCCAGCAGCTGTAGTACTATATGTTTTTCAAATTGTTATATCAACCTTTCCCCACCGGTGATGTATTTAATACACATCGACTCTAATAATGGGAATATCGATATGAAATATAATAGATACAGGGTTCAGATTTTTTGTATTCCTCCGTAATATAATTACGAATCACATCAAAGTATTATAGTATATAAATATTCATTTACAGCGGAGGAAATAAATAATTTGTTGGGAAATCGGGAATTTTCCGAGTTTAAGTCCGTGTCTCGGCAGAATGGAATTTTATCAGTAACATTGATGGTGTTATATAAAATGGGGGCTCACGTTGTCATCAACTCAAACTAGCATTTAAATATCTGATGACAATACCCCCAACGAGTGTGGAGGCTGAGCGTTCATTTTCAGCAGTAAATTGCCTGGCAACCAAAATCAGATCCAGACTAAATGACGAAACACTCGATGCTTTAATGTTACTTTGAGCATATTTTCAAAATAATATTTGAATTTTTTAGTGTTTTATTTATCTATTTTTGAATCGTATTTTTATCTTTTCTTAAATAAATAAAATTCTTTCGCCTTCACCTATTTTTTATATTAAACAAATGGACTTATTAGTAATTTTTGATCAAATTTCTCTTCAAAAAACTATTGAAAATCCCTATCCCAGAACTGATCCCAGGATGGTCTAATGCAATGCCGAATTCCCGTGATCGAAATTTTGGCTCGGGGTTGGTTTTTTTAGGTTTGCTTGAAAGCAGGGCTACACTCTGTTCTCAGCTATTCGGTATTCGAATCATTATAAATTTGAACACTGAAGAATTCCACAAATATTGTTCGTTTTAAATGGTGCAATGGTGTGCTATCAAATTCATATATGATTGGGCCAAATGGACCAAAATGTGGTCATTGATTGATTGATTGCCTCAAATTCATCTTAATTAAACTCCAACTGCTTAAAAAAAGCAATAGCATAAGATAAAAAGCGTATGTTCACTCGAATATCATGCACGCCCATTAATAGATGCGTCGCGCATTGAAAGGATTAAGCGATCATATCATCGATAATATCGGTTAGAAAATAATCGTTCTGTATGTCATAAATCATAATTAGTTTATATTACATTTTGTCCCATGCGAGCTAAATTTTCTTCGTTGAATTGCTATTGAAAAGGAACAGGATTGATAATTAACCATGCATCGAAGTCCATATTGCCTATACTAGATTGCACGAATGCATTCATCGAGCGTTATAATATTGCCCATATAATTGAATTCAATGGCAATTTTAGCTCCAAGTCGATTCTTCTCGTGGAAAAAACTGGTAGTGTAAAATTGCCAGCTTGCGGTCTCTCCAGCGGTGTTTACAATATACTTACCGCAACCCAGACGAATCTTCAGATTTAACATCAGACATGGATGTCCGATGTTGAATATTGTGTAAACACGTGGTAAAATCACCGAAGAATGATGCCCTAAAAGTTGATGATCACGAATTTTTATTTCAATATAATCGATATCCTCGCTTCAGTAGCCTTCGTTTTGTATTCGAAAGGCAATAATCGTAACTTCTTCGGTGTGTTTTTTTCAATATAAAACCTTAGCATATGCGGCGGGGTCATCGCTAAATGGAAAGATTAAAAACGTGAACGTTTATTCAAACAATTTTTTGTGCATAATTCATCAAAATAATTCCTATTTGTTCCTATTAAAGCAATTATTGCCTCGCTCGTGTATGCTCGTTCGGCGATTTGAGCTCTTGGGAAACTGCCATAAATTACAGTACGTAACTAATTGCATTTTGGCGCATGATGTACATAGATCTTGTGATTTTTTTGACCGGTGCAGGTGCATATTGGATCTGTACTACCGTACCGATTTTTTTCTGTATGCTTAAAAATTATCATCATTCGTAGTTTCCACATTGACCGCGGATACAGCCTTAAACAAACAAGGCAAATATTACACATCAAATAACATTAACATAAGCACGTCTCATAGTTCAAATAGTGCCTTGGCTTCGTCGACTTTAGCTTTCTACTGAGGCTTGATCAAACTTTATCCGTACCGAATGGTGCATTCTCGGCGATCGTATATTTTTATGTATTTTATATTGGACGTAGAAGGCTGAAAAATACAAATAAGCAATGCATTACAACATAATTGCGCAACAACTCAATGCTGGCTACGATCTTGAATGAAATCCAAAGCGTAAAAGTGCATATATACATATATGGCTCATATAACCCTGTCAGAGAGTTCTATCCATCAACAACGCCTAACGCCATTTACATATGTCCTGTACCTTTCTTCTCAAATTATTCATATTTTTGAACTTGGGCATTCTTTTCAATATGATCAAATTTATGCTAGACCATCTAACCAGTGAAGATAGCGCCAAAAATCAAGTCGAAAGATTGAAACTTTACGGTAAATGTCTTTACGGTCTCGCCAAGATGATCTATAAGAGTTTTTATTGGTCGATTCTTAAGAACCATTTGTATGCCACTGTTGAAATATCAGGTCATTCCAAAAGTTTGAGCGCATTTTTGAGATTTTTTTAAAATAGTGTAAATAGTGTTTCAATCAATGACATATTTTCCTCCACCATCAACAATTTCTCGCCATCTCACAGATAGATTTTCAATTGCATTGCTGTAGAAAGACACTGATTTTGAGTCAAAAAAGCTTGAAAGTCCATTTTGTACATCCTGTTTATATAACTTATTTTAAATCTTGGATGAATTTTTATTTTCAAACTAGTTGGGTGTCACACACGTTGAGTCACGGAATAGGGAACTTCCCTAGAGAAATAAATCTAGTGGTGTCAGATCTGGAGACCGTGCGAGACACAAAAGAGGGTACGCCCCCAAACAAAGAAATCTAGTGGCGTTAGGTTTGGAGACCGTGCGAGCCACGGAGTAGAGCACGTCTCTAGACAAAGAAATCCAGTGGTGTCAGGAGACCGTGTGAGCTACGTAATAGGGCTGCCAAAATAATTAATTTACATGACAGAAGTGCACACAATAAATATTATTTTCTTAACTCTGACCCTAGCAAACTCGTACCTCTTTAAGTTTAACGACTCATTGAATGATTTGTATGACATGTAGCATATGGTTGGAAAGGGTATAAACTAGAAAACATTTTAAATCTAAACTTTGTTCAAAATAGTTTAAAATTTAGAAGTTAACATTTCTCATTCGTTTGCACATTTTATACAACTTTGGAAGCTCAGAAGTAATTTTTTTAGTACTAATTGCATACAATAATGATTTATTTAGATTAAAAATACATTTCAAAATACAAAAACCGTTATTTCGTGCTATTTCGACTATAGATTAAAAAGTAATGGCGATTTGAAGCTGAAATTTTAGGTTTTTTTTTTTAAATGTTGAAGCACATAGGGCCTATGTGTGACTAGAGAGTCCCCTAATATTTTGTATTGGTCCATATGCCAAACACCCATTATATAGAAAATATTTGAATACTCGAATATTCGAATATTTGACCAATTTCATAGTCGTTATTCAAATAATTGATTTTATGAATACTTGGGACCCCTAAGCAGACACCTTCGTTGTTGGAATTAGCTGCTTATCTTTATCTGTCCACTGTCTTTTTCTTGTGACGTTATGAGAAATAATACATTTTTCGTCACCTGTTACCAAACTGTCTAAAAATGATAAATGGATTCGGATAACTCATACGGTGCCCACTTTTCCAGCTGGGATCCCAATGTGGCTCTGACTCCAAAAAAATTTTAAGAGTGTCGTTATCAAAAATTTTAAACCATTTCTGGGTAATTCTTACATTAAAAGTGTATTTCATTTTCCACAAATGCGCACGAACTTTTGGACTGACCTGATAAATATGCTCCTGTATAAAAATGTGCAAAATATAAACAAATAGAAAAAATCACCTTGAACATTCACAAATCCTCCATATAATATTGGATGGAAATCTCTTAATAATTTGAAACAAAGAGTTACCATGTAGAATCGAGGAGTTGCTCGGGCCATAATTTAAATCGTCTTTGCAGCTGAATGACTTGATGATCAGCAACTGATTTTTTAAATAATTTGTGCGGGCACCATTCGTTTGCTCAAAGGCTTTTATAGTCCCCGTCGATTTATTATATACAATGATTTAATCAGCATGTGCATCATAGCATTTATTATAAATAGGGCACACTTAAACCGACTGACCGATAAATAATAGTTCAATATAAGGTTAAGTTGCAGTCGAGTGCATACATGCACGTGCTCGTGATATGCAAGTATTCGATCGAAGTAGCGTGACTGCCAATCTGTCATGTTTTCAACACATTGTTCTTGTGCAGCAGTTTCTTAAGTTGCACGAAAGCTTAACTGTGTATTTTTAATATTTAAATTGACATGAAATATCAAATTATCTACGTTTTGGATCTCCATCTGTACTTTAATAATTATTTAGAAACAACCCCTAAAGCGCATGGGGGCACAATTACCATAAATCATAATTAAGCACACATAATATTGCTTCCGACTGGTCATTTTGGTCATAATTAAGAAAACGAATTAATTGTTTTAATACGAAACTATATTGGATTGTCAGTAATTATATAAATTTAATGAATTTACTGCCTTTTTAAATATTCTAACGAGGCATATTTACAATGTTATATCAAAATTTTTCCCCAATCTGATCAAGGATGGATATTTTTCATCTTCAAGAACAAAGCCTCAATCTTAGATCCATATAAATTTTACATGTATTCGAAAATCCTTTCAATGGCACTATCAACTTTCAGTATGATCATCCAAAGGCGCTGAAACTGCCTTTTGTTCAGATGATTCTCCGAACTTGCAAATTTAACGAGCACATTGTGAAAGGCGATCTTACTGCAACATATCGTCTCAATGATCTCAATTTGTATCCTCTATGAGTGTCTCTGATTACGAAATTGTATACTCGTAATTTTTGTATTCATAATAAAAATGTACGAGATATCGTGCATGTGATAAAAATTCAGCAGTTGTCTCTGTAATTTATTAACTGATATTGATATTGAATTTCTGACAAAATCCCCTGATCGACGATCGATATCGATAGATTCTGCGTAAATTATATAGTTAGATATTTGATTCTAATTGCCATAGATAAATCTTGTATATTATCACAATGAGCTAGATGACTTTATGATATTGCAGACTTTAAAATAGATTGAATATTAACACTTAATTTACCGCATCAATCTGACTCGTGAATTTCAACTTCATGAGCAATATTACGACTTAAAAATACAGAACTAATCAGGTTCTAAATAATTAAATAAAATCATTGTTCCATGAAGAAAATCATTCAAATGTGTTGAACAAAATATCAACACGCCCCATGTAAATTGCTCTGATACAAAAAACAACGAAATCGAACTGTGTTAACCTCTTAAAGAGGTAAGACACAGAGATGTGTTCAAATTTCATTGATTCAGAAAAAGCATTCTTACACGTTGAGCTTGGAAACAGACAGAGACGGAGAGAGTATCTTGCGTACATCATGCGATTGTATAGATCGTTAAACTAAATTTATCGACTAATAATGATATGTGAATGATATAATTAATCGATTTCAATTGCATTGTTTATGTTTACTTGAAGAAATTACTGAATATTATGTGCTATCGATAGTGTTTATTTATTTATATACAAGATTCATACACGCTGCGACGGTCTTGATAGATAAGTGGCGGACATATAAATATAGCATCTAAATTTATGATGATTTAAAATTAGCTAAATACTCAAAGAGTAAAAGCGAAGATGAAATTAAGATTCCCGAATCTGTAAGTAAAGAGATAAATAAATATTTACATCAAGAAATACAAAATTTTCGAAATATCGTGTCAAAAAAAGGGTTGCATTTTTGGTTCATGCGTTTTGATAAGAAAAGCTCGATGCCAATTTACACAATGTATGCCAAATAAGTCACATAAATTTGGCATAAAGCTTTGGCTAATAGTCAAGGTTAGTTAGATTAGTGCAAGGTTGGACGTTTAGGAAGGCTTTATTGATTTAGTTTACATCTAACATATAACATAAGTTTTTAGGAAAACACTTGAGCTTCCATCACCCTTCCATTATGAGTCAGAATGAAGACGATTCCCAGTTTCTATCCTCTTAGAAAAACTTTGCATTCTTGCTTGCTGCTTCGCATTAACTTTGTCCAAGCTATTGCCCATTGAAGTGCTTTTGTGTGATTGAGTCAGACAAATGATCAAACTCTTATTTGAGATGTAAAGACTACATGGTACTCCGATGGCATTTTTCTATGATATTGAAACATGAATGGAATGTTTTGCCTATTATATCACTTATTTGAATCCATTCTGACACGGTATATGATCTAAGCTTTAAACACTGAAAACATGATTTCATTCCATCAAAGCTTTTTATTGATAGCATTTGCAAAATGGCCAACAATTTGATGATTAAGTTAACCCCTATATGGCGTCTTATGATCATCGTACATTGATTTTTACATAATGTGTAATCTAAAAACATTGTTAATATCTAGAGGTCGCATACTATCCACAAAAATAAATACCACAATTATACTTGTACGTTAGTAAAACGCAGTTAAAATTCATGTTTACACAACCCTACTCGCTAAGGCTAGGTGATAAGTCGGAAATGATAAAAAAAATATTTACACTATTATCAAGATGACCGATAATGCGTTAGAAATGCACTTTCGACATGACGAAACAGAAGCACTCAACATTTTCTTGAATTGTTAATACCCTGTTATGTAAATCGCTAAAAATCGGATCTGGCCTAACCTCCTTTGACGGATTATCTTTTTTTAGCGTTACGTGATTTTATGCGTTTTTTTTAACTTTATACACAAGAGTTTATTGCCGAAATACGATTAGGCAATGAATTATATGACTGAAACATTGTGGAACAAAATAGCGTGATAATTGGCATTTAAAACTAAAAGCTACGGTACGAGGCAGTATGATAATTGACATTTATAACATTCGGACTTGGTCATTAAACGTGAGCTTGAGTCCAAACAAAAAAATATAATTACGCTTTTTTATGGCGTAGGTGAATGCCTTTTTTATTGTATTTCTGTGATATCGGGAGTGCTTGATTGCCTCCTTAGTTTAATTCTATAATTGGACATTTTGGCGGTCGGGTTTAATATAACTAGAGGCTAATTCTTGGACACTTTTTATTATAGATTTTCCAAAATGATTTCACTGTACCAATAAATTTGAGATAGCATAAGTATTGATATTTCTAAATAGATCGTTTCGATCCAGGTTCATTTTAATTATGTAAATCGGAAAATAAATGATGAGACCGAAGATGACAATTATTTCGCTATTCACTCAAAGATCCTTTTAATAAATCCTTGGAAAATGTAGTCATTAACGCTGAAAGACCGGAATGCATAAATTTCCTCACCACTCAAATAGGGACTAAATCTTTGACATTTTGTAAATGACATCGGATGAAGTGTTAGTACAGTAAGCCAAAAACTAGTAATGTAGGGAAATGTAGAAAATTAAGATACTCCTACTCTATATATCACTAATAAATTTGTACAGCAAAATTCCGGGTTATATTTGAATCACCTTTGTATTTCACCAAAACACATTAAGTTTTACTCCACCTAAGAGCGACTGGATTTATGATAAAAATCTTAATAGCATTTAAAAATAGTGATTTTGCTATTGGAAAATCATCAGATGAAAATCCTTTACCTTTTTAAATGAAAATTTGACACCAAATAAAAACTAATGTTATTGATCCAATTTTTATATTAAACATTAATGCCGAATTTATCAATAAAAATATCTAAGTGGGCGCATCGTTTACTAATTTTTTTCCATATTAAGATAAAGAGACTTGTTTAATCGCATTATATCCTCGTACTAATCCTACCGGCTCCAAAAAGAAAAATTACAAGAGTGAATTGTTTGACATCCATATCAGATTTTACGATACACATTTTCATCATCAGATCTCGCCGAAATGATTTTGGTCTTGCATTATATTTTTACAATCAATTGCGTATCTACTTTCGTTGAACCAACAGCGATGAGTCCATTGTTGCGATGCCAATTTGTATCTCAGTCCTTATTCTTGCCAATAATATTGTGAGGGATTTTTTTCCAAATATGACCAATTTAGAAGATCACATCACACCTTAACTGACATGCATCAACGTCATCTGCCGTTACCAAGTGATAATAATACAATAACTTCCATGAAATTTTCAATGTGCCATACGTATTATATAATTTTATCATTTCTCAAGACTATTATTTTCGCGTATTTTATCAATTTTCCCAGACACATGAAGTGTTAAATAGATTATACCAGACTTATTTTCTTTAGCTTAAAATAGAAAACATTGGAAATGATTATACATTACATAATTCCATCATATCAGCAGATATAAAACATTTTAATTTTGAGCTATTGTAATAAGTATACAAAGGCAATACTTACAATATTTCTGACATGGAAATAATTTTAGGAAAACTTTGATTATAATTGAATTCCTGTTAAAAAAACATGACGAAATTATATTATGAATCGGTTGATTGGTTGAATCGCTTGATAAATTAGAACTTCTTTTTAATGAAAATAGGCCCTGGAATTTTGTTAGAGGTTTAAATTAGATACAGAAAAACGATCTGAAAATATTTTGAACTTGATAACTGTTAGAAAGTAGATATGTAATATTTCCAAAAGAGGCGACCTCCGTATTTTCTTTGCGAAAATTGAACCAGATATCAAATATTCCACAGCATCTCATTAATGGGTTGATGCAAAAGTGTCTGTGTATTTCTGTTTAAAGAGATGGGGGAAAAAATCCGAATTGATGAGTGGCATCTTTTCCCTGTTTGTGGATAAAACGTCATTATTTCCTTTATGAATTGCATTCATTTGACAACCAAAAATATTTGCGAAGTATATACGATATTGTTGCAAATAAAGTTCGCTTGATTCAAATTTATAAATCAACCAACCATCCATGGGACAAAATTTGCATTGCATGGGGATGATTTTTCCAAGTTCAACGTTTGGGTTCCTCCATACGCTAGCAATCTTAATTTTATTTATTAATGGACTCAACGTATTTCAAGACAAAAACATTAATCATTTTTGCACAAATTAGTAAAAGATGATCATAAATGAATCAGACCTGGACAATCCGTTAATCACCTCCAAAGCCAATATGCATGAAAAAAGTGATTTGTTTTATTGAGATAAAAATGGGATTCAAATATAGCCCGGAATTTTCCTGTACAAATTTATTCCAAAGAGTAGGAGTATCTTATTTTTCTACATACATCCTATCAGATAAGAAGCTTCTTGATCCCATCGCTGAAGAAAGAAGGCAAAAATAGTACCATCTGTTGCGCAACGCGTAATTATTATTTTTCTCGTAAACGAAGACGTGAAATCAAGTAAAATTTTGATGTGACTTGAGACAGTTCAGTGATGCTACTCTTTTTAATCCTGTGGGAGGGGAATCTTCACACCCATAGTTGCCTATGGATGGGCTCGGCCATAGGTGAGCGCAAGACACCCTTTTCGAGTAGTGTAGAATTGCTACTCACTAAACCACCTCCCTTGTCCTTCTCTGGCACCCTGGTGTTGTTTTCTACGTTGCTTCAGGAGGACAGGTAGTCTGGCCTTTTAGTTGGCCCTATTCTAGTGTTGGAGAGGCTGTTGCACTCTGCGTCTCTCTCTTTCACTGCCCTCTTTGGCGCTCAGAATCTCGTCTACGTAGTCGCGCCAAAGGTCCCAGTTCTTCTTGCTTTCCGTCATACTATGGACCATATTGTCAACGTTGATCTCGGCTACCCCGAGTGTTTGTTTCAGTAGTTTACTTTGGGGTGTCCAAGCCTCACAGCCGATGATGGTGTGTTCTGTGTGGTCGACCTCCGCTTAGCAATGTTGGCACGTAATGATGCTACTCTAAGTAAGACTTAAATATAAGAGTAGAGGTACGCAAAAGCAGCCTCGTCGGCTTGTTTATCAAACGCTACTGGGGTAGCCCAGCTATTATGAGTTAAATACGCAGGTCACCCTGTGCTGCGTACCCGTAAAGGGGTGTATAGGACTGCTGATTACAGAAAATGATGGAGTCTGTGTCAAAGATATAACCACTATCCTTAACAGAGGAGAACGGCTTTATGCTGCTTCTCGTCGAACGGCGACTCGTCTCCGTGGCTAGATACTTTAAATGATCGAACCGATGCGAGTACCATGAGGAAGTGTAGTCATCAAACTGAGATTGGACTCGTGGTGGCAATTAACTCACATAGTAGTTCCCTTAAATTTAGAACAACCTTAGTCCTTCTTCCTCCAACGCACATTTGGGTGCATGTAGTCTGAAGCTGGTCTTCCTGCGGAAAGGGGTAGGCACCTGAACGCCCTGCGAGTAGCGTTTCTCGTTAGATCAAAGATCAGTGGAAGACACTCTCTGTGTGACTAGTCCGGGGAAACCCGGAACAGATCGCACAACAGCGCCGGCAATAGGGTCGTTTAAAAGACCCTACAAGCCTACATTAGAAGGGCAAAGGTTTCAAAATATGTGCGCAACTCCCTCGTATAAAGGGAATAGTTAAATTATACGCAGTTGAAACACAACCAAACAATTACAACAGATAGTTGCTTGCGTCCAAGTCTCACGATTTTTATACCGATGGAATAAATAAGCCAATAATTTTGCATGAATACGGATTTACAGTACACGACGTTTGTACGGACGCCATATAAACGCGTTGTACGAGACCCGAGCGTAATCAAATGCGATTATGATAATTTGATATATTTTTTATACTTTGGCGCCATCTATTGATCGAAATTCACACTGTAAATAATGCAGAGTCGTTTATGACACATTTCGCTCTCGTTTCAAAGGCAACATTAAATATGCAACCTATGCAAATTCTCGATCCAAATCTGCACTGCGTTTGCTGCAATTAATCGATGCTGATATGGCCGTAGACCGAGTGCAAACATTTCAGGCCAATCTCGATGATGAAGAATCGATCTTGCGATGTGATAGTGATGGGATCGCACATGGTGTTGTTATCGGATGGATGAAATTCAACACTGTCATTTCGGGCAGGCCGTCTCCGGTGGTCGCATTGCAGAAAGCGCGGCCAGCCTTTTGTCGTCGATGCGGAATCGATATTTGATCTTGTACGTCAAATATGAATGCATTCACACAAATACGTATACATTTCATATTAGTCTAGTGTTGAGTGTATATAAGGTGTATTGTACGTTTTTACCGCGAGATTCGTATGGCAGCACGTTTTTACTTTAGTATGCGCTTGACCACAGTCGTGGTGAGACGCTCACACCGAGCGGACGGCATCCACCGCACATCGCGATTTTTCCTAGTAAAATATCAATGTGTGCTTTGTAAATAATACTACAAGATCTCACCGTCGATCGATCGATAGATCGCATGAAAGGCGCAAAAGTGTCGGGAAAATCTCGGCGCGGATCTCAAAAAACTTCAGATCGCCTGCGATTTTTCGACGTTTTGTTATGATTCCTCGTACGTTGTTGGATCTATGATTTCGGATCTCAGTGTCAGTGTAAAGGGCGACGTTTCGATATTTCCGTGTTTTATTTCCGTATTGTAACGCCGCATTTAGTATTGACAATCGATTCAATTGTTGACGATCAAATCGCTTGAATATTTGGATATTGAAATTGTGTTCGGATCTGTGACAGTTCAGTTTTGATGAGTGATTGCAGACTTCGACCTTAGAAGAGAGCGCAACATGACGGCAACATTCTGCTATGTATGTAATCTTCATCGACAAAATCACGGCAATTCGGGCATAGAATCACTCCACGGCGACAAATCATGCTCGTTTCTATCCGAGACATGATTTAAATTAAATTTATCGCCACGGCGTTTATCGTGCCAAAATAATGTATAAAAATATTTGCGCTTCTGATAAATATAATCGACACCCAATTACGTACGATTACCATACTGTGCGAAATGTTCATATTCGCTCGGATTTGAATATGAACGCCTTCGTCTGATCGGATATCATGCACCTAGATACAATATCTTCTCTAAATAATTCTTATCGCAATTTATCAACAATCATACAAAAGAAAATATACGGCGATATCGACAATCGCCATAATCATTTTATTATGATTTTTTAACGCCAGACGTTATAACTGTGCCAAAATATAAGTTAATTTATCTTCAACGCCATCGATCTTCACCCAACAATTTAAAAATGGCCTCATCATGAACAACACATTCAGAACAACATCTGAAGAATGAAAAGCGGCACAAATGAATGAAGTCTTATCGCCATGACCTATATACTTAAGAATCGATAATAAAGCAGGACCACCCAATTTATTAATGATTTCCCAATGTGCTATAATCGCATAACGGCGATAAGCCCACGCCGAAAATCGTGGAAAAATTCCGCCATTCCCGATGGATTTCTGTTTGTTTTTCGCGGGGCATTTATCGGAAGTTTTATGGATTTAATCTCGTCTCGTTTTATCGCATTTTACTGTCGAAAAATATAAAATCCTAAGTTATTTAATCTTTTCGTACGCGTGTTGCTGCACTTCACAAAAGGCTAATCCTTTTATCGAAATTTATAACTGATTGACATTTCCAATAATTCATTAAGCAAACTGTTCGCCATTGGATGCCGACGCTTATGTAATGCAAAATAAATGTTCATCGAGGCGATCAGTATTTTTATTGCTTTATTATGAATAGGTGGGTCTTTCGGGGGAAAAAAATGCGCCCTTGTCATTCGTACAGTACTTGACATTCATTCGATACGGCAGTCTATTAACACATCCCCGTCGGGTTGCGTATATATGCCTCTTTCGGGCACTCTTAGTAAATACGGGAGACCCACTTGTATGTCTTAACACGCTGATAGCGGGACACGCGTGTTTACGAATGAGTATCGAATCTTGAGACATGTGTTTCGAATTCGAACACGGTGACATTTTTTTTCACCCACGACACCCATCTTTTTCGTGGTCGTGTCTTTCGTTTCGGTCATTTAAAATAACAATTTAAACTTTAATTTGTATTATAAGATGATTTTTAAGAACATAATAATAATTAAGTGTTTAAAGAGTTTAAATATTTTTTTCGTATTCTAGTACCTATGCAAAAATTATTGCAAAAATTTGCCAGCGCTAAAGCATGTGCCGTCCGCACAAATAGCCCGCCAATAATGTGTTAAGCGGTCCATCGCGATAAATATTTCAATTTTTGGTAACTTATATCTCCACACATATAACCCAAACGATAATTTGATTTATCATTTAGATTTGATTCTAATTCAAACACAATTACACTCAAATCTATTTTTGTGCGATTTCGAAGTTATGCGGTTTTTTTTAAATGCATTTTTTTTATTTCATAAAGAGTACGTATTAAGATATTTTGGATAAAATAGGAAATAAATCATCAACACTAACCGAAATTTGGAATAAAATTATAATTTGGGACTGTGCAAATCATATTGCATCTGCTATCGCTGAATTACGATAACGCCCTTTATTCTGGTTTAGATTTTTGAAAAATTGATTTCGTTTTTTCCCCATTTTTCTAATGTTTCGACTTTTAAAAATACATTCACCAAAGAAATTTCCAAAATTCCAACTACTTATGGAGTTATAGCTAATTTAGTAAAGCGCCAACTTGGCCAATCCTACCGTAATGAAATCTTTTAACGCGTTTTTCTCGAAACTCCTTTTTTAAACACGGTTGACATCATATCTCAACTTTAAATTAATTAATTTACTTCAAACTGGGTATGAAACATTTCTACATAACCCTCTATTATTTCTACGAGATTTATGCCAAAATTTATTTTTTAACCATTTAAAAAAAATTATAACACCAAAAATAAGGCCAAAATATTACTTGCCTGATTTTTTTTAAACAGTCGCCATTTTATGATTTATTTATTTTTTTGAGCTAGGAATATATTGACTTCTTTACTAATTATGAATTATATTGTTGGATAGAGAAAATCTACGCAGAACAATGATGACATTGACACTGGATATACTACTATTGTTACTATTGTACTTATTGTTTTCCTGTTTTTTTTTTATGCGATTTTGGGTATATTTTATGTAGCCGTTTCAATGTTATGCGATTATTTTAGTGCGATTTCTTTTTGTGCGATTTTCCGCGGAACGCATCTACCGCACAAAAAAAGGTTTAAATGTGGTATTAACAAAAGACACGGGAAACGTATATGTGCGTCTTTGGCTATTATGCGCTACTTAAAGACATATATTTAATCATTATATTTTATGAATTATATAATATTTTTATCGTTCTGGTACGCTCATTGCAGTTAAAAAACCATTACTTTATTTACATATTTCTATACAGTGAGATGTCTTAAAGATTATCTCTATTTATTTATTTTTTTGTGCTAGAAACTACTTGATAGTTAAAAAGTTGGAGCAATTTTTTTGACCGAAAGATAATACTATGCGTAACCCGACGGGAATGTGTTAATATGCCTACATAATTAATCAAGCTATTTAACATCAATATAATTATTTTTTTGAATTTACTATGAATTAATATCATAATAATTAATACCTTAATCCACCCTTACACTTGGATTCCGCGGAAAATTACAATTCTATTGTAAAATGATTTTTAAAAAATATGTCAATAATTTAGTTATTTTGCTTTGGAAGTGCTTAATAAATAATATAGTTGAATTTCACTTTACAATAATATACATATACCTCGCTATACGGCCTTATTTTAATTATGGCACTTTTCTTACGACACATATCATAAGGCTTCCGAAGTTAATGAAAGCTTAAAGAACCCTGCTCTAATCGCTTTTTAAACGTCGTTTAAATGGATTTTATGCAAAATTATAATATGAACAAATAACCATATTTCATTCATAATGTTAATCGATTTTATTTCTTTGAATCAACAGGTTACCACAGCTTGCCGTGCCAGCGAAGATATTGTTCCTCCTGATGGTGGTAAGCATTTTTCATTATTCAAATGTTGAAATTTCAGATATTTTTCATCTACATATCGCATAATCTTATAATTCTAAGATAATTCAAATCGTGCGGGATAAACACAAAACACGCTGTATTAAACAAAACATGGGTTCCATTGTTAAAAAAATTATATCGTTGCGCTATCAGATCAATAAATTTTCAGCGCTATGAAGTGGATCTCTAGATCTCGTATGATATATTACCTAACGAATAATCGTACAAATTAAATTAATTATGTAAAGCTCGGATTAAAGGTCTGATATTAAAGCGTTCTTTTGCCTATGATAAATATTTATCGTCTCGCAGAGATCACAACAAGCGATTAAAGGATGAAGATCAAAGTCGTTGGGGATTTTAAAAATCGAGGGTTTATGCCGTTTTTAAATCCAGCCGACCGATATTATTTATTCCTCCGCAAATCGTCTTTAAATTATGAACCAAATGGCTTTTCGTTTTGAGATATAATTGCAAATTGCCACATTTCTATGATTTCGTCCGTTCAAATAAGGCGTAAAAGTCATTATCGAGAAGAAAAAAATGAATATTCGATTCTTCCAAATATTAAAACGACCATAACTTACGTATTTGTATAGCTTAAATTATACGGCGCGTCGATTCGAACAAAAGTTTACTTACATCAAATCGAGTATCAAATGTTGCGACGTCCGCTTCGCAAAGGATATAAAATTACCATTTTTCCAAAACGAGAAAAGGTCATCGATTAATCGACGCTTAATCTGTGTCTAAATAAGAAATCGATCCTCTCATACAAACAGAGCGAATTTCATCGGCGGCCATAGCCGTGTACTTGACGAAATTAAATTATAAACTGTCCAATTACAGAGATTTATGGTGTCTCATAAATCAATGCGTTTTTAAAAATCGACCCGCATTACGGTCGCCAGCCTCCGGGCTTTTCTGCTAACTGCAGCGAATTTTCCCCCCCACATAATGCATAATTAACGGTGGGCTTATAAAGTTCCGAGACCCGGGTTATAAAAAAAAAATCATCCGTCCCAATAGCTCGATCTGTTTAATGGCGCCTAATAAAATTTGATATAAAACTGATTCGACATTGTCCCGGGCCATCTTGGAGGAAAATCTTTATGAGACGTTTTTAATTGTCTATTAAATCTTAGTCGATAATATTGATCTGTGAAATAGTATTTTATCTCCGCAGGAATCGTAAAAGTCGTCTGATACCGAAAGCATCTTTATGGAGCACGTTTATTATATCTGTACGTAATTATCTCTATCTCCAAAATCAAAATATAAACATTATGCTCGGGCATAGTATGTGTAAAAAATGTATACAATGGCGTAAAATTGTGCTGTGTCAGATTTGCATGGATGGAAACTGGTTCCAGAATGAAAATTGTATTTTATGATCAACGTTGATTGTTGTTGTATAAGATCAAAGGAAATGATTTTCTTAATGTCAAATGGATGCTTTATAGCGCATGCAAATTTAGCGCTAATATTAGGATGATGCATAAGTTTTTAACTTCTCGTCTTCATTGCTATACAGGGCATTTTCCACATGGATCGACATTTTTGACATAGGGCCTAACACATTTTTTTTAGAAGAAACTCAAGAGAAATGTCAACTTCTAAATTCTATAAATAAAAAAAAAAACTAACAACTATTTTGAATTTAGTTGTCTGGATTAGCATTTCTTCTTTCATTTTTGCAAAAGTGGCGTTTATTACTTCAATTAGAATTTCTTTTGTGGGCACATCTGTTGTGTAATTTCTTTAGTGACCTTATTCAGTGGCTCGCACGATTTCCAGACCTGACACCACTGGATTTCTCTGTCAAATGATAGGTTCAGCTCAATCTCACAATTCAATAGTTCAAGGATGAAGTACGCATTATCGATTTCAAACTATCAAAGTCTAATTTTTTTTCCATTGGTGATATTTGAATATTGCCTGAAAATGATACGAGATCATAAATTTAAATGGACGCTTTTTTGAGGAATCATTTAGTTTATATTTCAAAAGATTTTCTTCTGAAGTGAACAATGATTGTCATTGCTTCAAATCGAATAATTGCTTCTCTATAGGCCATTGCTGATCCATTTCTTAGTGCCTTCGTAAATTAATAGATGTATACATTTTTTTTTTTTGGTGTATGACTTCTTCGGGTAATTATTACGACTCAGAATACTCATCTGCAAATTTGAAAACATAAACATTCGGTATCGACTTCGACGCTTCGCATATCTTATTATGACATTAAATTGACAGTTTGGCGCGCTGCTTGCTTTATCGATTTTTTTCAAATGCCGGCGATAATCGAACACTTTTTTTACGGTCTCGTTGAGGTATAAATTGGTTGGTTTCGGTAGCCGGTCGTAACGAAGAACAGCGCGATAAGACGAAGACCCACAGAAAGCTTCGGGCAGTTCATAATTTACACTTAAGCGAGATGTTTCACAGTTTCAAAGGCGGACATTTTCATTTTCTCGGTGAGTCAAAGCCTCGCGGTGGTATTCGCGGGAACCGCAAAGAGTAGCCAACTTTTCTGGCGTCGGTCGTCAATTTTAATAATCGCGGTTTGAGTGGCGTCAAGTCCATAAAATTCCATGAATTATGATCCCCATGGATTTGAAGAGAATAGCAATAAAATAGAAACATGTGTTTTAACGTACATACGCCCTCAACTTCAGTGCTTTTAACCTCTTGCACGATAAAGTCGATTAACGACAAATCATTGAATAAGAACATTCCAATAGAAAATGGCGAATAGTACAACTATATCTCGCTATACAGACCTATTTTTTTTTAATTATGACACTTTCGATTTATAACCCACAATATGTTACATGTCATGTAAATTATTCAATAATTTGTCACGATTTAGAAAATACTTTTTTTTATGTTTAAGGTGTTTTTATTAAATTTATTTACAAATTTGTTCAAATTGGCCACTTCCAGGGAATCCAATTCCGAGCCAAAATTTCGATCCGGGGATTTCATTAGAAAATCCCGGGATCCCGGGGCCTTGATTTCAACAGTTTAAGAAATTACATTGATAAATTTGATCAAAAACTCGCAAAATTCCCGATTTCCCGACAAATTATTTATTTCCGTCGCTGCAGATGAATATTTATACACTATAACACTTCGATGTGATTCCTAATTATATTACGGAGGAACACAAAAATTCTAAACCCTGTATCTATTATATTTCATATCGATATTCCCATTATTAGAGCCGAGGTGTAGTAAATACATCACCGGTAGGGAAAGGTTAATATAACAATTTGAAAAACATACATATAATCGCGAATTAATCGTTATGCCACTGTTTCCAAGCGTCCAGATTTAGCTAGTAATCTTTTTGCAATTCAATAAAATCGATGAATTTCTGGAATCGAATTACCTCCAAAAATAGAGCATCGAGGAGAATTTATCGCAATCAATCCATAATAACGATCCAGATCGAATACATGCATAGCGTAGCTATCTTATCGTATAGATACGATCGACCCTTTTCAAACAAATCGATATCGGCAAATCGAATCCTTTTTTTCGCAACGGCAATAAGAAAAATCGTTGCAAGTTTGTATGAACGATGATGTGAAAATTTCCCCATCAGTCGACTCTACGGAAGATAAGGCTTCTTTATTGGGTTGGCAAAATGCAGAGAGGCATGAACGCTTCTTTTGTATGAAATGCGCTCTATTTGTACACAAATATTCCCAATAGTATAGAGATTTCTTTACAATTATGACCCACAAACGATATATACGCGGCGCCAAATATAAGATAAGATATGACTGATAAAGAACAATGCTGGCAATAATTTTTACATTTTTACAAAATTAACACGAGGGGATCTTCAATAGTCGATGTGATACCTGTGTACACACTATTGTCTCCTTGTTTTCTATTTGTGTTGCTATGTGCCCTCGTTTTGTATTTATTAGGTATTGTTAGCCTATTTATAACATATTGGATAGATAGTCTTTTTTTAAACACAATTAATTTCTATTACATTATGTAAGAATACAATCTTGAAACGTTCGGCCATTACAGAAACCACGAATAGCACTTCAAAACGAGACCAATAAATACTCCTCCTTAGAATATCATATTATTGAATCAACATTGATTCCTATTATTTTCCAATTTGTTTATATTTTTCATACAATTGTTTACATCAAGATTATGTTGATGTAAATAATGTCCGAGTTTCATTTTGACATTCATTTTTATTTTTAAATTTCATTTCAAACATCTTTTCATATAAATAAAATGAAAAAAACATCATTCTTCATACAAAACCACGTGCAATGAATATTTGGATGTAAATTATGATCATGAGTCAATCCTTTTGCATTATGCAAATGAGTGCACCACGTAAGCCTCAGGCATATCATTTGCTTCAACAAATTAATATATTTATTTTTGCAAATTGTCTGCTTCATAATTAAGTCATATTAACACCATGTCTTCTTGCTTATCGCAAGAGAAAACCTTCAGGATATTTGCATGCGAAATAAGTCAAAACCGAGACGTTTCTTATAGCCTGGATGAGTTTTCACAATTATAATTTTATCAAACCCATAAAATAAAGAAACCCGTGCCATTTATGCCGCACGAGTTAATCGCCAGCAAAAAAAATGTATAAAACATTTAGATAACCGGAAAATTCCGCTTGCAATCTTTATGGCACAATTTCGTTCTCACGACCAACTAATTACATAACGTTTAGCATACGATTAACTAAAACTTGGAATTTAAATTTTACAATCGATTATAAATTAGTATAAAGTATTAGCATATTAATATGACAGACGAATGGCGTTTTACAGCCTCCATCAACCGAACTACATAGATCCCAATTGATTATTTATGCCGATTTTTTTTAAAATTCAAAAATAGCAAATAAAACCGTGATTTTTATGCATTTTTAATGACCGTGTTTATTGACGTAGGAAGAATATTAAACGCTGTAGAAACACGGTAGTTTCGTCTATTATTCAATTTTACAACCATAATCTGATTGTAAATGTATGTGGTAGTATTTTTTGTCACATTTCCGGGTTTTGCTAAATAAAATGAAACATTCATAATTTCTATATGTATGTTTATCCTGATTTCCTAGATCTAAAATAGTGACTGGATTTGCAATAATAATCAGAATATCTATTAAAAATAATGATAATTTCGCTAGTCAATCATAGATCCTCTTCTACTTGAAATTCATTTTCAAATACTCCTATCACAATATAACCACGCATGGAAGACAATGTGCATAAAAAAACATTATTTTGTGTAATTATTAATACACTCAGCCCTCGTATAACACGAATCTTTTATAACACCGCTTCAATTTTACACGGGTAATGATTTTTTTGTAGAATCGACATAATTTTTTTGGAGGTTAAGAGGGTCATTTGCTATGTTTCACACATAGACCCTATGTCCTAAGTATCAGGGTTGTCGAAATTTTTTTTTTTTTTAAAGATTTTGAAAAATACATAAAATCTCACCTTTAAATCGTCTGTTAATAACTGTTTTTGTATTTTACTATGTATTTTCGATCTAAAAAAATAAGTATTTTATGCAATTGGCTTAAAAAAAATTACTAATGCGCTTCCAAAGTCAAATAAAATGTGCAAACGAATGAGAAATGTCGACTTTTAAATTCTATAAATAAAAAACTAACGGCTATTTTGAATTTAGTTTAGCTTTAAAAAGTTCTCTAGATTATACCCTTTCCAACGATATGCTACATGTCATACAAATCATTTAAAAAGTCGTCAAATTTGAAGAAATACCAGTTTTCTAAGGTCAGGGTTAAGTAAATACTTTTTTTATGTTTAAGATGTTTTTATTAGATTTACAAAATTTGTTCAAATTGGCCACCTCTACTTCATATACACGCAAGACAACCTTTTCTTATTTCAACTGTAATTGTCTGCATTAGCATTTCTTCTTTCGTTTTTGCAAAGGTGGCTCTTATTACTACAATTAGGAATTCTTTTGTAGATAACCAGAACAAGAAATCCAGTGGTGTCAGATCTGAAGACCGTACAAGCTATATAATAGGGTCACCAAAAGAATTAATACACACAACAGAGGTACCCACAAAAAAATCCTTATTGAAGAAATAAACGCCGCCTTTGCAAAAAATGAAAAAAAAAATGCTCTAGTAATGTTATTGTTTCATTTTTAGATGTTATCTTTAGATAACTACAGTTGAAATAAGGAAAAGGTTGCATTCGTGCATTCGTTCGAAGCAGAGGTGACCAATTTGAACAAATCTTGTAAATAAATTAAATAAAAACATCTTAAGCATAAAATTATTTTCCTAACCCTGACCCTGGCAAACTGGTACTTAATTGTCGTAATTTCACTGGAACTGGAACTATCCAAATATCTGAATCTATAAGACTGTCTATATTGATCTATATTTCTATCATTTATCGCTGATATTCCCACTTTCTTGACGCTGCGATAAATCTGATGCTAATTACCCATAAATGCTTTTCCTGTTTATAATATGTTTTAATGACTGTTTTGTGTGTATATTATAATTGATATTTAATTTTTGAATTAATCGTTTAGGTGATCACGCCTTTTGCGTCAACCACGGTTATTTCCGTGAAGCTGTACAACGAAAATTCCAAAGGATATTTGCGAATTCATTCCAACGGCACAGTTTCGGCAAGGCAGAGCAATTACACCCGTAAGTATTTTCATTTAATCCTTTAACAATATTTTTCAAAATATCGCATTTTTTTAGTTGCGTGATTATTATGCATGTCACGCACTTTTCACGAATGTCCTAATGAAATTTCACATCGAATGTTTGCATTGAAACTGTTTCGTCACTACCACTATAATTGATCTCAAACAATATCACGTGTCTAAGTCGGACTTAATGAATTCATAAGCAAATACGAATCAATATCCATTTTTTTGTTGATGTCAAAAGAATCGAATCTACTGTTTACTAGGCAGCGCATTTACATATTTTATACGATGTCATTTCAAAGCGTTCCAGAACACGTTGGACCTTGATGAATCGCATTTTAGCGGATTCGCCCATGAAATGTCATCCATTAAATATTGCAATGGTTTAGGAATCGGTGCCTGAAAAACATGCATAAGAACCATGACCGCGGACAATACACCATTCAAGAACTACGTCCGTGTTGAGTTTCAATCACCCACTTGCTCATATGACTGACGCAGATCTCTCATATCTCATTTATAAACTGTAAAATATATAAAGCTATAAGGTTTCGATAGATATAACATAAATATAACCACTATATCCATAAATATATTTTATTGTTTGACTAATTTGCAGTTCAAATTGCGTCAATTTTGGTTTCATAGTCTCAAATCTTCAATAGAGATTAAGCATTGAAACATTATCACAGATCTAATAGGATGGGTATTTAAACACCGCATGAACTATTGGAGTATAACAAAAATAACTCAGAAAACACATGCAATTATTTGATGTCCAGACAAATAAATCGTTTTTATACCAAATTGTAACTAGGGACTGAAAATTGGATCGTTTATGACAATATACACTAAAACAAAGGGTTTCTCTGAATCCAACTCCCGCTCTTCCTTTTTCTTTTTTAACTATTAATATGTTGATAGAATAAAAGACAAGTTGAAAGTTAAATATTAATTCAACAGAAAAAAGCAAGAAAAATCAGCAATTAAACGGAAGGTTCTGCCAAACATAAACAGAACATAGATTTAAAACAACGCGGGAGATTGTTGCGGCAGCGTTTACTTCAAATGCAGATAAATCAACTTATTTTCACTTTCTCCTTCATACATTTTCTGCAAACTTATATTTTAGAAATCGTATAAAATTTAGCTAATGTATTATCTTTGCAAAATAGTATTATTTTGTTGGTTTGTTTATCTGATAAGATACTTGATGCCAATTTTATCGTGCTTACTTGGTATGTATTGTATAAATTCGCTATATTTTTCTAGGAATCGAACCGTTATTTTTTTTCTTTTGGATTATTGTTCCGGTTCTATTTCAAATAATTATATCGGTTCGGTTTCGGTTTACGTTCCAGTAAATTTTATGATCAATTTAAATAAACTGTTTCTTCAAAGAACAGTTAATTTATGTAGTTATTCTGTGTCTGGTAAGTTAACTCTTTCAGACCTGAATATAATGGAATTTACAAAATCCATTGGATGAAAAAAATAATTCAGGTCTGAAAGGCTTGTGCACAATTGTAGACAATATAATAATTGACTGAAAATACAGGAATCTCAGGTTAACCCCTAAAGGAGTACTATCCCAGGGCCTGTGATCCCCCCTCCACTTTTCAGAAAGAGCACTCTTGTACATTGAGCTCAGAGACAGACGTAGCGCAGTTCGGGAGACAGTAGGAGCTGACAGAAAATAATCGGTGTAAAGCGATTATGGCATCAACGACTTCATCGATTTTAAATTTGCTCACTCCTCAGTACAACTTTAAATTAAATTTTGCAACCGGTCATTTGACTGCTCTCGGTGAGGTTAGTGTTAAAAATGCGCGATTTCTTTTCGGTCCCCCCAATATGCTTACATATTGCGCAGCGTTCTCGATGCATTTGAAATGTTTATTGATTTATTGCCCTTTAAATTACGTGTTGGTCGACACGTGTGTATCGAAAACTTTGACCCTTCAACAACGAAAATATTACGTCAAGCGACAAAACATCGCACGCTCGATAATCGACATCAGATTTAAAAGAATCTGACAAACACTTTGACGATTTCCGCTTTTACGATATTCGAGTATTGAAGAGATCGCGATCGATTCGATAGACGTGGCTGACGAAATTCGAAACGTCATCTATCTATCTATCGTTGTGCTGAAATCGGCGGAATCGGATGCCTTCTGCCTGCATCAGGCTTTCATCTTGGGCTTATTAGTCACTCGCTAGTTCGTCAACATGCCTCGTTTTACTATTGACCGTGACGTCAGAGAGCGTTGACCGTAGGAAATAAATAACGTTCTGTGAGTAAATATTGAAAAGTTAACTGAGAGTCGCATAAGCAGCAATATGCAACTGACGGTCTTCGACGACGAGCTTCTTCGATATATGCACAAATAATCCAACAATTTGAGCTTGATGACCTTAACCGAATTAGCATAAATAAGATGCAACACGAAAACAGTCAAATTTCTTCGGATGGATTCAAACAAACGACCCCTCACTGTCCGGATGCCTGTTCTCTCCGTATAAAATTGTGAACTTTTTAAATAAAGACACTTTGTAAACAGTACAAAACTATGAAATGTTGTAATAGTACATTTGGATTTGCTTACTTTTCCTGAAAAGCTGAAAAAAGACTTGCAATCTAAATGAATAAATTCACTAGGAAACCATTTAGGTGGGTTATTTTTTGCACACGCTTAATTAATACGACCAAAATTTAAACGCATTGTCTTACTCGTTAAGAATATATTTTAAGAGCAAGTCCTCAAAACTCAATAGAAAATCATATCCATACACTTAGAGGTCTTTCAATCGAAGGTATCGGTGTGTGAACACTGTGCGTTGAGAGTATTAAATATCCTTTAAATAAGTAGCATTAAAATAGCCTTTTAATCACCTGATTCACACAACATGCTTATATTAGCACCAACCAGTGTTGTTGGAATAGTGCGTTGGATTCTGATCTCTTTTTTCTGGATCTTGAATCTATAAAAGTAAATACTGAGATAATTCAAAAATGACCGTATTTGTTCGGATTAAAACTCGCAAAAATCCCCGATTTCCCGAAAAATTATTTATTTCCGTCGCTGCAGATGATTACTTATATACTATAATACTTTGATGTGATTCGTAATTATATTGCAGAGGAATACAAAAATTCTGAATCCCGTATCTGTTATATTTCATATCGATATTCTCATTATTAGAGTCGAGGTGTAGTAAATACATCACCGATAGAGAAAGATAAATATAACAATTTGAAAAACATATATGTACTGATTAGACAGTTACAGCCCCTAGGAGTCGCCTAAGCTCGCCAATTAGTATTTACGCCACTGTTTCCAAGCGTCCAGATTTCGGCGGGAATGTATCGATTTAGTAGCCTTCATCGCGCTGGTGATGTGTACGATTTATGTTTGGATATTTTTCGGGATTACGTTTACTAATCCCGGGGTTGGATTCCCTAGCCACAACGATTTCAAATATGTATGGAAACAGCTAAGTTTTTCCATAAGAAATTAAGATTAAAACACAATTTTAATGCTTCGTCTGGCTGGTTGACTAGATTCAAACAACTACACAGGATTCGAGTACTTACGATTCAGGGAGAATGTCTCTGTTCCTGTGCTGAAACTGCTGATGAATTCTGCATCGAATTTCGAAATTATTCACAAAGAGAACATTTTAAACCCGATCAAATCTATAATGCTGATGGGATAGAACTGTGTTAAAAATGCATGCCGACAAAAACCCTGTCTTCAATGAGAGAAAAGTCTGCTCTTGTACATAAATCATCCAAAAAAGGATAATGATCATGTGTTGCGGAAACGCATCAAGAACTCATAAAAAGAAATGTCGATTTTCAAAGTGAACTGAAATGAAAAATCTTCCTGTCGATTTTTATAGCCAAAAAATACATGTCAAACAGTCAGTAGTCTTCAATAGAAAAAGGTACGGTATTTTGAATGAGACCTACTACTGCTAGATGACGTTAAAACTTCTTAAATAAAAACGAATAATTACACGTTGCGCAACATTTTTTTTAATGAGAAGAATAAGAGTATTTCTATTCGCTATTGTATTCGCGCAAAAAATATACGAAAACGTATGCGATTTAGTCTCTATCTAGGATCGCTTGTTTATTACGTCTGTAATTCATTTGCCACCGGCAGATATTGATAGCTCTGCAAACGAACGAGACAATCCGCATATCTTATTCGTGACAATATATGATCTTTCTTCTCTAAAACCATTGACTGGCAACGCTAACTGGGATGTATCCGATATCGACGACGTAAGCACATAAAGATGTACCGTTAAACATTTTTTTTCAAATAGATATAATAGATAGAAGTTATTTACCCCTGAATTCCAAACTTAAATTAATTTTTGTTTGAACTATTGTGGTATCGTCAACTGTCCATTAATTGAATCAATGCAGACCGTACTCGATATAATAACAATATCTATAATTAACGTATTAAATTGGCGGAGGATCACTCGACTGCAAATAGATGCAAAACAAACACAAATAGATTAACAGATTATCTATCATTATGTTCGCACTGAATTTGTTACAATAATAAGCAAATGAAGCAAATACAAGACATCAATGCTCATTGTTGATTAATTTTTATTGATCTTACAAGACAATGGCCATCAAGTTTGCGTCATAAAGTTGTGTGATAAGGATTGTCATTCTGCTTCCGCAAGCCGTTTATTTTCTAACATATACGGGATGCTATCTTAAATAAATTTGATAAAGGCGCTCTATTTCAAATAGCTTAGATCGCTTTTATAATCGATACTGTCAAATATTAGGGTGATGCATAAGTTATTAGCTCTTTATTTTGCGTGCTAACAACCCAGAAAGTCAATTTTCATTTGGACCAGTATCATAGAACAAATTCGAAAATGAAATGCCTATTATCCTATTAATTGATTATATTCGCTATATGATCTATTAAAAATTAATACAGTCGTAGCACGATGACGCTACAAATCCAAGTTTGAATGTGGAAAACGATAAATTTTGATAAAATTTTCAAGGATAGCGACTTTTCGTTAAACCATATTGATTTATCATTTGAATTATCCGCGCGGATATAATATCACATTGAAAATTAATTTTCACACCTTTTTTTGCATATTTTGGAGACCGGGTATTTGATTTATTAAGATCCTTCAAAATTATGGACAGGTTTTTTTTCCTGCGACCATTTGCGACTGGCGCCAAGACGAAGTCGAGTCGCGAATGGGATTTTAATTTTAGCAATGATTGAATCCTCATGCGAATTCGAAAAGCCTCAGAATCTTGCGAGACCCCAGTGTTGGAAGTATGTGATGCAATTATCGCGACCACAAATCGTCAAGCGACTCGCAGAGTCGAAGTCTTATCGAACACAGTTCAAATGCATAACATTTTTTCATGTTAGCACATACCAAGAACAAACATTCGTATCAGATTACGGTAAAACAATGGACTTGCAGTGTACGGAATCAGTTCTTGGCACCTCGCTCTAGCAAGGTTAGCTGGCACTCCTCGGACCTTATGCTCAATACATCGACTCAAACAAAATTATACAAGAAACGAGATAATATGTATAATAAGTGGATTTAAATTATGACCTGGACAAGTCTTTTTTTCATCATGGCCATTCGCTGTTTCAAATTGGGCGGCTTCTTTAATAATCGAAAAAAAAAATACTGATTCTCCTTAGACTCTAGAAAAGACTTTCCAAATAAACCACTCAGCCTACGAGATATATCCCGAAAGTAAGTGTACTAAATTTTTATATTTTTTATAAAAAAGTGTATTTGAATATAAAATACAGAATATTGTTAAAACACTTGTTAAGTACTTTTCAACATAATCGCCATCTCGTTCAATGCATTTGGTGAGCCGTGATACAAACGGTTGAAAATTTAATTCCACCTATGCGTGCCTTCAGAGAGGAGAAAAGATGATAATCTGAAGGCGCCAAGTCAGGGGAATACAGGGGGTGGTTCAAAACATCCCAAATACATAAATCCAAGAGTCTATTGGTGGCTAAGGCTGTGTAAGGATGGGCGCAAAACGATGCCTTTTCGGTCCCAAAACACTGAGGCCTTCATTTTTTTGCTATAAATTGTGGTTTTGAATTTTTTGACATATGGAAAATTGGTATGACACCACTGTGACGACTGTCTTTTTGACTCGGACGTGTATTGAGCCACTTACTTTTTATCTCCAGTCACAGTCCCGTTATTATCACAGTACACTTACTTTCGGGATATGCCTCGTATTTAAATCATTCACACGCCCTACCAAAATTCGACAAGATGAGCAAACTGCGTGACTAGGATTTGATGATAATAAATATTTATTTTTAAAAAACTATGTTGAGACGAGCTTTCTATATTTGGTCGTTTAAATTATTTGATATTATTTTTAATTAATCATAATCAACATGTTTATCAAAAAAAAAGTATTGTTCAAAGATTTCATCGTCTATGTGATTACGTCAAATATGGCTTGTTGCTATCCAGACACATAGGAAATTAATATCAGTGTGTGAGGGAAGAAAACCAGATTACTCGAATAACCAACGAATTCATTGAAATTGTATTTTTTTATAAGAAAAATTGCAATACTTTCAAATAGCAACCTTATCATTGTGTACTATGGATTCAAGTACTATAGGAGTCAATAAATCAAATTCCATCCACACAAAAATGAGCTTGTGTGAATGTTAATAATTCCCATCTCGTCCAAATGTTGTTTGTGCTTCCATGAGAACGATCTAAAAAAAAGCCTAAATAGTATCAAAACTGGATGTGATACATTTCATAGACATGTTGCGATCCATTACAAGCAATCTTGTTTTATGAAAAAACGTAATGGTTGGGTTGAGAGCCTCTGACCGCGAGGTATATCGCCTGTTCGCCTTCCCTCAATTTTAGAACTATTAACTCTATTTACCCGCCAAGCAATAAATCACGAATGAATAAATACCACAGGGGATGAATGCATCCAAGCGTCCAGTTTCGAGACCGCAAAAATCCTATTAATTGTGGTCAATAAATAATCATACAGAAAAATAGTAGGAAAATAGGATGCATCGCTATTCAATAAAAGGACCACCCTCACGAAGCCCAGCGTGTAACATATTGCAAAGCATTCGACAATTATGCTTTCTAAACATCCGATTCAGATTTATCTATATTCACGGCGTGGTTATTTATATTTATTCGATTCTTTCCGTATAAAAAAAATATATTCAAAATATTGAGCATCGTTATGAGGGCGCTTTAGGGGTGGTCTTCGCAATTTTACCCCCCGTGCGTTAATCATCGGGTATCGGAAGCTATACATTATGGACTCTTTCAAACTGGGGTAACCCTCCTAATTGAATGAACGCGTGCAATTAAAAGCGGTTAATATTTCATCCAGGATCGAATGATGGCCGCGAACGATTGCAGATACTGCACAGAAATGCGATATCTTCGAAATTTATTGGCGCCAATTATATCGTGAGATGATATTTTCAAATTGCTTCGGGAGTTAAAATTCAAGATCTATATATGCCGTTCGTTAAAATCATTGACGCCATTGTATGAAATCCAAATACAATCGATGTCGTCTATTCGCGACTTAAACGATTAATGAAAAAACAAACTTATTGCGAGGCCATTGTATTGCTTATCGGAATTTCGCAAAAATCGCTTAAGCTATAGCGACGACGTGCATTTTTTCTAGACGATCATCTCTCGTCTAGAAAATGCATATTGTTTGAAGGATGATAGTGTGGTGACCATTCAAGTTTGGATGAATTAGAAGATCCCCAGCTATCAATCTTCATTCGAAAGGTTCGATGACATATCGTCGATCAAGTTTGATCGACGGGTCTATTGTCGACCGGTGTTATTGTGGTGAGCACGCGCTCTGCACAACCATTATTAAGGTTCTCGATGGCACACAATAGTGCCTAAACGATACATCATCGACAAAAGATGTCGAGCTTCTCTTGCAACACTATCCAGTTGCATCTTCTAAAGCAGTGATGGCGAACCTATAAAGATAACAAGCCAAAAAAAATAGTTGACAGGCATTGTACTTTAGGATTAAATGGTTGCCAATGGATAATTTATAGATGCAACTTACAAAATATAGAAATTGTAGCATAAAGCAAGCATAAGACCAGTAGCTTACCTATTTTATTATGTATTACACAAACACATTTTTGTATAAATATTGACGCATCGAGCTCAAAATGTTCACAATCACTATTCTAGGCCATGCGGCCTTATAACGACATAAATTTTATGCTCGAAACGTTCGAAACGAATAAATAATTCCAGCTATTGTAAACCAATCCATCCATAAGCATTGCTAGGGATCGACAATTTGCGTTACGCTGGAAAATATTCTTTAAGCATTTCAACGGCAATATCTCCTAATCTAAGACAGATAAAGTAAAAATTATTGTATGTCAGAATTAAATCTTGATAAAGATGTCTTATATTTAATAGAGAAAATACTCGAAGAGTTCGATAAAAGGACAGTTATACCAGGCGACTGGATGAAGACGTTCTAATTATTAATCAACAGATAAGGCACATTCCAAAAAATCGAAAGGCGCCATAGCACTATAGATTTCAAAGATAAAAAAGGAATTTCTCCACGGTATCAAATATCAGCGATCGTTCATATCTCGTACAAATTCGTTAATAAGCTATCCCTTTTTAACAGTGGGCTCGATGAGCGAAATTGCATCGGCAAAAAATTTCATAATATTTTTTGCTGATTATGCAAAGATGAAATTGAGCTTCTTGAATCTGAAAGTGAAGAGATTGAGGCATCTTTTTTATATTGAAAAAAAAAATCTCATATCAGAAAATGGATGCATTTTTGTCCAAGAAATGGGGTTCAGATTTATGCAAATCCTTTTTTTTTTAAGAAACAACGCGCTTTTCTTCGTCAATTTGTTAGGCGTTCGTATTTAAAATATCGGCAAACCAAATCTGATCGATATAAAATTCGAACATCGGGGTGCTTCTGTGCGAAGAAAGCGCTCGCGAAGACATTGTGCAATTTGACTCGTTAATATTCGCAATGCATGAACATAACGTCGGGCAAAACGCATAACGGTGGAAGGTACAAACGATTTTTACGCCTCGTTAAACTTTATTCGCAGATATTCGTTACGTTGCGACGTTAGGGTGTATTTCCGTTTTGCCCTTGTCGTCTAGCCGCCATTATGCGGTTTGACAAATTGCGTGTTAACTCGACGCTTGGATGATTCTTTTGAATTGTACCGAAATTAAAGTGGTCGCAATGCTGCGATCCGACATGCTCCAGGATCTGAATATCCCATTTCTGCACGATGACCGCGTGTCCCGAACCGAATAACTGCACCACGGACCATTGAACAAACCGTGACCATAAAATTGACGCCCTCGCCATGATATATCATCGAGAAAGATCGAAAATTGCACATTATGCTAATGTGTCGAATGATATAATGGACGAAATAAGGACTCGGCGGAAACAAAAGGACTCGCTTATGGATTGAGGGCAACTTCAACATATATACTTTATATCGAGCTAAATCATGACCAGAACAAAGTCTTGCTCTCATATGACCACTCACTTATTCAAATTTTTAAATTAAATAAACTTTTCAGTAGGTCATTCATCTTTCAAAATGCGATGATTATAAAACAAATTTAAGATGTTTCTTTGCTTTTAAACATGAGAGATGCACAAATTTAATATACAATGATTGTAAGCACTATGCAACAATTGCAATAAAGGGTTTATTGTGTGCTAAAAATTACTCCCAAGTAGTATTATAGATAAATTCTTAATGGTATGCTAATTGTTTAATGTTTTCATTGCGTCATATATATCAATAAATTTATATAGTTGCAAGAAGCACAAATAGGACTTCGAACAGCAATTGAACCTAAAACTAAAAACCAATAAAATAGTTATATTTGTCAGAATTAAACTCTGAACTGAACCGGTTCAAAAAAATCGTTTTTTCGTCCTGTTGTTTATAATGTTAAATCAAGACTTCAGATAATACACTTTTTTGTGCGGTAGATGCGTTCCGCGAAAAATCGCACAAAAAAGCTATGACTTGCATAGAAAAAGTGAAGATGCGATCCATGGATTTTAAAAATCGCATAACTTTGAAACAGCTATATAAAATATATCAAAAATCGCATAAAAAAAGTTAATAAAAACACAGGAAAAAAATAAAACAATTAAAAAATAACTTTTTTGCTAACATTTAAAGGACGTCTTGCATCATTAGTAAAATTTTAAGGATAGGATAGTATACCCAGTGTGAATTTCATCATTGTTCTGTGTAGATTTCCTCTACCCAACAATATAATTCCAAGTTACCAAGTAGTTGGAATTTTGGAAAATCCTTTGGAGGATGTATTTTTAAAAGTCGAAACATTGAAAAAATGCAAAGAAAACGAAATCATTTTTTTCAAAAATCTAAACCAGAATAAAGGGCGTGGTCAACGTGGATTCAACGATAGCAGATGCAATATGATTTACGCAGTCCCAAATTATATTTCAAATTTCGGTTGGTGTTGATGATTTATTTCCTATTTTATCCAAAATATCTCGATATGTACATATTATGAAGAAAAAAATGCTTTGAAAAAACCGCATAACTTCGAAATCGCACAAAAAGAGGTTTGAGCCTATTTATATTTTCTCTTCCTATATATTTACTATTTACCCAGACTGGAACTTTCAGATTTCATTTTTTTTTCTAGTGCTATATACTTTAAAATGGGACTGCTGAATTTCTAACCATAAAAATCCAGTCAAGTCAAATAAAACACGAAAAGCAATTTCGAAGAAATCTAATATCACCGGAACTGGATTGCATAAAAATGAATTATTTAAAGGTCGATAACGGACAATGGATTGATATGAGATTCTGATCATATGCGATTGTTTCAGGCCCGAAGAAAGATGGCATCAGAAGATGGATTTATTACATCCTAAACCAATTACTCATTTCCGCCTTACTTTGATATTATTGTTGGATTGTCTACCCTTTGGAGTTTGGATTTTGATGATTTCATTGTGTAATCTTTGCACGTTGCTTACTTTATTGATCAATTTCATTAGGTTTATTCCAAAACGATTGGAAAAAAAAGAACAAGAACCATTTAATGTGTTCTTCCTGACACTTGCAAATTTTCTCGGAAAACTCTTTCTCTTTTTTCGGCGGAAATATTTCTAACAGTAATTACTTTTAAATTTAATCCAAGGTAAACCTCTGGATCTGACAGGATAATTATAACCTTTTTTAAACTGTATTTCCAGACAAAGATATTGCTTGAAAGGGCTTCATATTTCCTGGATAAATAGTTTATGCAGCTTAGCTTAATTTGGCATTTTTGTATATATTTTGTTAGCTGGGCCGCAAGTTTGATACCCTCGCCCTAAGATAACCTTCGTTGACTTAATCCAAATAATTCAAAAATCACGAAAAACGTCATTTTATCGTCGAAATTGCTATCGCTAGAATCGACACTCGTACTATTTTTATAGGGCGTCCGATTTCGATCCGATCGATTATATTCCCTCCAGACGTCAGATTATATCGAGTGTTATTTTACGATCTTTATCGGCAATTTCGCTCAACACGCGACAATTCCTCATCAAAAAAAGGATAACGAGGATTTACATCGAAGATATATGAACATTCCAAAGTAAAACCAGATATGAGATTTGTGTCGCAATTTAATCAGTTCACCAACGCACGCCTAACTAAATCAGTTTCGATTCGATTGTATAACAATTTTACCAAATTTTTAAAATCACCCATACTGGAAAATCGTATTGAACAACAATCACGATGATCGATAAAAATCGACTGGTAATAAATATATTTCCGCCGATATTATTCATCGATGTGCATACCGTCGATTGAAACTATCGTCATGAGATTTACCGTCTTACGAAAGGATTTTTATGGCAATCGTAAATAAATTTAATGGATTTCCATAATACTTATTCAGATAAAGGAATCTATTTGTTCGATGAAAATCAAACAAACGGATTTTATTGTGTAACATATACGACGTCTTTGCTCCAAAGTAACAATCCCACTATCTTTTCATCAAATGTTACATACGCCCTACAATAATACATTTCCTTTAATGTAACACGCGAATAATACGTGATTTTAAGGCTTATCTTAAATTTATTTTAATTTGATATTTACGTTCTAAGATAAGAAGGCAAAAATATATTTATTCCAACCTAGGCCAACATTTTTGCTTTTGACATTTGAAAATTATCAATATAAAAACAAAATCAATGCGAGTACTCTTTATTCATTGACTTATTCGTTAACACATTCCCATCGGGCTACGCATATATACGTCTTTTGATATGGTGTACCAAATACATATCATCGGAGCGTGCGAGTGTTTTTAGTACAGTAAGTGAAAGATTAAAAAAGCGTTTGAATTAAAACCTCAAATTAAGCTTTTATTTACTGCAGTATCAATATTAATCACAGAGTGTAAAGACAAGAAACCAAAAAAATACGATAAACATTCGATTTGCAATCAGATAAATTATGTCTATTTATGACAACAAATTATACTTTTATAAGCAATCGACATAATATCAAATTAGCAGCAATCATATGCTTTATTTATATCGACGGATTCTAAAACGAATCCCGATCTAAATCATTTTCGGCAGATGTTATCCACTGAATGCCAACGATAGTATCGCATTTGTGATCCATCGAAACCTGCCCATGTTTTTGTGATTCCGACATCGAAACGTCGAATATCGAAGTAATCTAAAAAACATATCGGCAAACATTTCGGAGCTATTTGAGGTCATCCTTAAATAGGTCTCACACGAGTGTTAATTGTCTTAAAAACGCGCACGGTGCGAGTGTCCATTCACTAATCTAATATTTTGTGGCACTCGTCGCTAGTTAGCATAGAACTGGTCTAGACAATGTCAGCTTGGAAAGAAACCGACGCTAATTAGAGCCGAAAGGTAGCCAAGAGTTGAGAGATCGGTCCATACGATAGAGATGGTACAGACGCGTTGATAAGACACCATCTTCAACGGCGCTTTCGAATCCGCCCCAACACAATGATAACGACCAATCAATCAAACTGTCTAATCTCAAATTTCCAACGAATACTGTATTAAGATACATACAGTCAGTTCTCAACTTAAAACCACGTTCTGTTATGCATATGCTATAATTTACCATCGAGATCCATTGATTACTGAGATTTTTCAGCGATTACAGTGATAGTCCTTGTTTTAATCCTTTATTTATCTTTTATTCCATGTTCTTTCTTAATTCTAATAAAGTCTTGTTTTGTGACCCTCAACATCATTTTTCATTATCAATTTCCAGATTAAATTATGCAATAATTGCTTCTCTATTTCTGCAATTGTTTAGGTAATCGATTCCTTAATGATGTACTTTAAAACATATTTTAAAAACTATGTCTTTTTCATCACTATTGCATCATCTTGCCGGCAGAAAATGTTATGACAAAAATTGAAAACAACGGATTTTTCTATGATTTTTCTTGAAGTGCGATATACGAGTATGCAGGAATCAAAAACACGAAGAACGCTCCGATTTGTGATGAGTCAAGCATACAAATCAAATCAACTGTTGTTTTGAATACGTCCGTGAATCTATTTAACAAATTTGTTAGACTGAAAAAATATGGGCACAAATATGAATATTTGTACCAAGAATTTGACCTCTCGTTGCTTCTAGAACAACCTCATAGATCAGAAATCTACTTGAAGTAAATAATACGACCTTCAACCTTTCGGCATCCTGTTTAGGCAATTCACACATGCAATGAGTACCTTGATATTCCGATCAAGATATCGATGTAAAAATTTGGATTTATTACAAAATAAACGAATCCGTTTATGTCGGAAAATGGACTCCATTTCGCCATCAAAACTTAATACATAAGATAAAATTATGATATTTCCATGGGAATACTTGGAAAATAAAAAAAATTATAAATGCTTAGGTCAATTCTAAAATCATAGTACAGAGTGCGGCAGGGAACTACCTTATTTATACATTGAATAACACAAACAGTGTAAGTAGTGTTTCTTCTCGAAATTTATTTCTCAAGATTTTTTGGAGAAATGTGTAAAATCGAAAATTCTCATTTCTCAAGAAATTTTATAAATTTATTTTTATTGAATACAATAAATTCTGTAGAACTATTTTTGATAATAATCAAAAATTTCTGCAAAAACGCATTCTGTTTAAAAAATATTATTAGGGTTACTGTATCTGTATCTGTTGTTTAATAATATTAAACAACAGATACGTCCTGAACATTTTCATTTCGTCAAAAACTTTCTAAGAAAGTCGAATACCGATAACCGATAAAATCGTCATTTTTCCCGAAGCGAAAACCGTAACCGAAATGAAGAAAATAACGGTTCGATGTCCTGGTTTTTAAAGGTTTATTCAAAAAAAAAACAATATGAAGTGGTTTAATTGAATTTTAAATGTAGTTACTAACTATATTTGTAGTTGTTTTATTTCAATTACAAACTAAGATACATTTTTTGTCAATCAAAATTTCTCGAGAAATTTGAGAAATGAAATTTTCTTTTCTTTTTCTTCTTCTTCTTTTTTCTTCTATTATTTTTTCTCGCTTTTCACATTTCTCCTAACGCACCCTATTCTATATAGTAATATTAGAATAGAAACTAAAATTGCAAAAAAAAATGTTTATTAAATTGTATTCTTCGCTCACATGATAACTCTAAAATTCTGGATATTTTTAAAGATTCTCTAGGAAATTGAAAATGATATGTTAACCAACAAATCATCAATTATTAAAGAGAGCTAGTTGATTCGGAAATATTTTTCACGTAGTATATTTTTAACACAATTATGGCGGGCATATTTTCGCAATGCTGCTTTTTTTTAAATTCTCATTAAAATACTCATAGCTTTCAAATTTTATATATATCTCAATAGTTTTTTTCTGAATTTGTGCTCACCGATATCCGCAAATTACATCCATAAGTACCAAAATACAAAAAAAATATTTACACTCTTATAATACTTAATTACTTCATTTTAAGTCATAGCTTTTTTTATGCGGTAGATGCGTTCCGCATTAAATCGCACAAAAAAACCTATGACTATTATAGAAAAAGTGAAGATGCGTTCCATAGATTTTAAAAACCGCATAATTTTGAAACAGCTATATAAAATCGCATAAAAAAAGTTAATAAAAAACAAGAAGGCAATTAAAAATTAACAGAGCATCTTGCATTATTGGTAAAATTTAAAAGATGTCTGACATCTTGCATCTCAAATGCCAGAAATCCACTAGAATAGAAATACTAATTATTTTAATTAAAACTATCATCGCTGTATGATCATTTAAATAGTATACACAGTGTCAAAGTCATCATTGTTCTGTTTAGAATTTTTCTTTCCAACAATATAATTTATAATTAGTAAAGATGTCACTTTAGTCCTTAACTCAAAATTTAAAAAAAAATCACAAAATGGCGACTTTTTAAAAATAAATTCAGTCAAGCCATTTTTTGGCCTTATTTTGTCACAGTTTTAATTTTTTTTTAAATAGTTAACAAATAAATTTTGACATAAATCTTGTAGGAATAATAGATGGTTAAATAGAGAAGATTCGTATCTAGTTTGAAGTAAATTAGTTAATTAAAACTTGAGATATGATATCAACCATGTTGAATAAAGTAGTTTGGAGAAAAACGCGTTAAAATATTTCATTATGGTAGGACCGGCCAACTTGCCGCGTCACTAAAATAACTATAATCCCAAATATTATAATCCCAAATTATAATATTTTTTCTAAATTTCGGTTAGTGTTGATGATTTATTTCCTATTTTATCTAAAATATCTCTCGCATAACTTCGAAATCGCACAAAAAGGGGTTTGAGTGTATATGTAAATTTTAGCTAATAAGTAAACTTTGTAAATGAATCAAAATCAATCACTCTTCGATACATACTTCGATATTTACATCCACGAAAGTGTTAAATTGAACACAATTTAAACGCTGATGAAGATATAAAATCGCTTTCATCAACGGCCAACATCCACATATAGTACTCGAGCAATTAGCGTTTGAAAGCCTCATACATTTAAAATATCGAGGCTTAATTTGGTTCGTAGTTGATCGCGTTTATAACCGCTAATAACAGGGCGCTTCGCCGTACACCAAGTAATAAGGGTAGCCTACGTGCGCCGATAACTTATTTTTTGCTAGACCTCGAGGAAATTCTTTGGCACTATTACTTACATCAGAGTGCATTTACTCAAATTGACGTCTTTATCGAGGTTGCTGATAAGCGCCGATTTGCGCTCGAGCTGCTGACCCGAAGAACATTGGACGAAGAGCATCGGACTAAGCCGAGAAATGTGCACACTATGTCCAAAAAACTGTTTATCAGACTAATTATCTCAATTACCGTGGCTAAATCAGTAGATGGAGAGATCACGAGCGCAAGAACAGATGCTGTCGACTCCCCCCATTAACACCTAAGGGGCCGATTTACTTTCACGCAGAACCTGCGCCCGTCGTATACATACATCCGTTCTAATCCGGTGATTAATAATATCAACAAATCGGCCTTATTGACAAGTAAACAAGTTTTCGGCTATCGCATGCATAACTCGCTCGAATTTGAATATTTTTTAATTGACTATTAAACCGTTCCTTTGAATCGAGCCGCCGGGTGCATAATTATTGTGCAGTTAATGTTTTAGCCAATTTCGTAACCGGCGCGTTTTACTTTTTAACAGCCAAGCGCATACATAAAAATGGAACGAAATAAGTCATCAGAGACAGCGTACGACGTGTAGAGATAATCTCTAATTAAAACTCATATCGATGCCGAGAAACGACTATATTCATTAAAAACCGAATCGGTAATTTATTACTGCCTCTATCAGTTATAGACAATCAATCGAAATCGACGATGCTCTATAGAGCATTTTTGTATGAAATTTGATTTAAATACGCAGTCAATTTTTACTTACCTTCTGAATTTCAAAAAATATGCATAAAACGTACGTTAAGCCTTATCTCACGACCTAGTTTTTCAAAATTATCGCCATTTTGACGCCTGTATTTTGACTAATTTTTGAAAATTTGAAAATTATTACTTCAAATTATCAACCAAACACGGTTATTTTATTTGATGGCGATATTTTGGATCGCATACATCTCATCCGATAAGTCTTCTTAATCGTTCTCGATTTGATTTATGACCAAATTTAACATATCCCTCCTCAGTGGAAAAGAAATATGGTTTACCGTGTGTACACAACGATCCAAACCATTAGAGCCTCCCTTCAATCGAAAGCTTCCTTCGTTTGCAAAGAGCACTCGATCCGATCGTCAGATACGTTCGTCCGTTGAATAATTGCAAACGGAATGTAACGTTCTCCAAGCAATGGCTTAATCCAGACCCTCCACTTCATCTGGACCGCCAGGGCCGAAGACTTAAACGTTTTAAGAGGTGTTCAAACAAGAATGGCGACCGCAAGCAAACAAATCTCCGAAAGAGCTCCTCCTAGAGGCGCTCGCGTGGCCGAGAAGAGCCCTTCCATTATCGTCGACCACTAACTAGTTTCTTTCGTTCTTGGCAAACTTTGAATGGCGGTCATACGTCCTATGACAAAATTCACTTTTTAATACATAAAAAAAAACATTCATTTAAAATTTATTTACGCCCAGAGTCGACCGGATTAATCCCACGTTGAGAAACTCTTTGTCATTCGCATTATGGACGGATTCCACGAGCGTGATCTTTTTTATTGTGCAAATTGATGCCGCTGTGACCACACATTAATTCGGCACAGATTTTAAGTGCACATTTCTTGGAAGACCTTAAAAAATTATGAACCCACATATAGAAATTAGAACAATGGGCAATAAAAAAGGGCACTCTTGAAAAAATACTTCTCAGGTAGAATGACATTTACATCTTCGAAATGCAACAATATTGATTGTATAGAAAAACATGTATGTACAAATTTTGAGCTGCAAATTGACTCTGAAACGAATTTATTTGTGCAATTTTTGATCTGTTAGAACTGGTGGATGTATTTTTCTTTAATAACATTTAAGTTAAATATAATATAAGTAGTGATGCCGTTTGTGTATCTCAATGATTGTAGCAAACAAGTGTTCTCTATGTATCATGTATTTTAAGGGACATTCTTGTCCCTTGAATTATGCAGTTTCAATTTTATGCGGCTTGTAAGGCATTAAATATTAATTGGTCGCATTTTCAGATTCGTTTGAAAGTGTCATTTATCGCGGTGGGACATAGTTGGCAGCTCTCGAGTCATGAGCAGTGCCGAATTAACGTGTGGTCACCGCAGCATCAATTTGCTCGGTTGCGCAATAAAAAAGACCACGCTCGTGGAATCAGCCCATTAAGTATGAACAGAAATTGTGAATCAGTTATCCTTGGATGTCGTCGATTTTTCTCCATCAGATTGCACATCGATATGACGAGGATCGACAAAGGTTCACCGCGTAAATAAAATCACAATACGTCTACATAAATTATCGGAATCATCAAACGCCGTAATTTAATGGCGCTTTGAATCATATTCGCGAACATAAATCTTACGGCAGATATAAATTTTATGCTCGTCGGTGTCTTTCGCGCTTTATAACATGGCATTGTTCTATCGATAACGTCGTGTACGTCGGGACACTGCGGGTAAAACATGATTGGGAATAATTATTTGGGAGTTTGTTTGTATTATGCGACTGTACAACAAAATCAAAAATTAATCCTTTACGGTCCTATGTTGCGCATGACACGCCATCGGTTTTGTTTGGGAGATTCGAACGAAGGCACTGCAATAGTATTTATTTTGAAAAAATTGATCATATATTGACGCAATTGAGATGTAAACTTTTTTAAGAAGCATGAATATTGGACTTCGGATCCGAGAGTTCCATTTTTTCATTAAAAAAAATTACACGAAGACGATTTATTCAATTTTTGGGTGTTCACATTTGAAAACGATCTTACATTCTAAAATAAAAACTATACAATTTTTTCATAGATTCGAAGAACTCCTAAAAACAGTTTTTAGAAATAATATAACTTAATAAATCGGGATGTATTGCGGCTAAATTACATTTATAAGATTGAATTCTATGACCTGGCTTTTAATGCATATATTTTTAATTGCAGAAATCCTCAGTATGAGTTCGGAGAACTTCGACCTCAAACTACTCATATATGCTCCACAAGTCCAAAGATATCTCTGCTTCAATCGTTCCAAATTGGTAGGGGCAAAAATTGTAAGTATTCCAAAACTATTAATCAATGCATTAAAAATGTCGCAATTCAAGAAATTTTAGGCTCATTACGTAATTTTTGACTTTTGGCAAAATTTCTCATTAATTTTAATATGCACAGCAGACATTTATATAGAGTGCTGCAAGTAATTAATAAGTTTAAAAAATGCCATTAAATTTAGAATTGAGAGCATTAAAATTTCATGAAATATTGTCGAATTAAACCAGATTTGATTGGAGCGAGCGAGACACAATATTGCATTATCAGGGGTGATACGAGTACGCAATTTTAATTAAATTAATTATTAAAATAACGTTCAATATTAAACTGGTCATTATAAGCGTTGTTTCGTTAAAAATATATATATATTTTTTTTTTTTTAAATATGCGTAAAATATCTGATAATGTATTATAATATGCAGCAGACCCGTCATGGAATATGTTCAATGACAGTAACAGGTTTATTTTTTATAACTGCTATGACCATTGTGTTAATGGCGTTAATTCTATAATATGAAACCTTGTATTATCTATGTACGAGACATATCCCGAAAGTAAGTGTACTGTGACATTAACGGGCTGTGGTTTTTTAAGGATTGGCCATAATAAGTGGTAGAGGAGGATTACCTGACAAAGTGAGCGTAGCAGAAACGCAATAGTACGTAAATTCAAGTTATAGTGTCCAGTTGCGTGAAAGATGTCAGTAAGAAATCCCGCCAAGTACGAGCGGGTCAATAGTGCCCGCAAGGTTCTTACGCGACTTAAATTGGAAGGTAAGGATTTTCCGAGCTCCATTTTGACTGGAGATAAAAAGTTCTTAAGAAAATCACAATTTCTATGAATTGGTTGGTTATACGAATAATCTGGTTTTCTTCCCTCACATACTGGTATTAATTTTCTATATGCCTGGATAACAACAAACCATATTTGACGTAATCACATTGACGATGAAATCTTTGAACAATAAACATGTTGATTATGATTAATCAAAAATAATATAGAATAATTTAAAAGACCAAATATAGAAAGCTCGTCTCAAAATTGTTTTTTTTTAAATAAATATTTATTATCATCAAATCCTAGTCACACAGTTTGCTCATCTTGTCGAATTTTGGTAGGGCGTGTGAATGATTTAAATACGAGGCATATCCCGAAAGTAAGTGTACTGTGACAATTACGGGACTATGACTGGTGATAAAAATACAGTCGTCACAGTGGTGTCACACCAATTCTCCATCTGCCAAAAAATTCAAAACCACAATTTCGGCCAAAAAATCATGACCTCGGTGTTTTGGGACCGAAAAGGCATCGTTTTACGCCCATCCTCACACAGCCTTAACCACCAAAGCGTTCTTGGACTTATTTGTTTGGGATGTTTTGAACCACTCCCCGTATTTCCCTGACTTGGCACATTCAGATTATTATATTTTATCCTCCCTGAATGCACACATGGGTGGAATTAAATTTTTAACCGACGCAGTGAAGGAATGAACTGGCGGGAGAGTTCTTCGAGGAGGACATAAAGTAGCTTGTGCACGGCTCACCAGATGGATTGAATAGGATTGCGATTATGTTGATAAATAGTTAAAAATATAAAAATGTAGTACACTTACTTTCTGGATAGGGCTCCGACAAACAAATTCGATAATCCGACACTGTTTTGCAAAACTTTTGTCGGATTACTGCGGGTCTGCTGTAATCATATTTGGAAGTCGCCTAAGAAATCTACACTTGAAAATTTATTTCTATAGCAGTCTCTCCTATGGAGATAGCTTATATTCAATTGCTGATATAGTCATTTAAGAATAATGTTAAAATCAAGAATTAACTAATATTACGTTTCTTTTTCAGACCTCAAGGGAAGCGCTTTTAAATCCACAATGTCAGTTCTACGAAAACATGACGGCTGGTTACAACACCTACAATACATCAAATCCCGTCAACTTTATAGCCTTCAATCGTTATGGCAAAGCAGTGCGCCATCCGAAACGAAAAGGTCCTTACAAGGAAAGGAAGAAGTTAAATGTTCCAAAAGCGCGATTTTTGAAATATGATGAGACGTTCTCGATCCCGGAACACAACAAAAAAGTGGCCAACAATAAGCGACACTCGGGAATGCGTCACAGACATCGTCCGAACTGATTCTATACTGATATATTCAGAGCCGATCGCGATGCGGTTTTGGACATTATTTTCTTCGGATCGCTTCACTGTTCCGCTGCCTAGATTTGTTTCTCAACGAGCTTTCGCCGAAGCTTTTGGACCTTCGACGAAGAGGCGCCATCGGCGTTCAGCGATGCGCTTCCCCAAGAGTGCATTTTCTGCGGATGTGATCAAAAGTGCCGACGGATAAGTGCGCTTAACAAAAAAAAAAACTTTAAACAGGCTTCAATCAGTGTAAACGCATCGCACGATGACGAATAAATAGACTTGCTTATTTGTGGCATTAAAAAAATACGCTTATATACAGTTAGGAACAGTATGTGCACTTCTAAATGTAATTTTTTTTTATTTGACAAAGTATTCAATCCAGTGAGGACGATCAGAACGTATAACTTATTGTTAAAATGTATATTGATGCGCAGTATTATTGCATTGATTTTTTATAGATGTACGTGTGAATGTTCGTATGCGTGTGTATATATATTAATATATCTATGGATATAAACAGGCGTCTCAAAAAAATGTATTCACCCTCTAATGCCCGATGTATTCATCGAAGAATCAAAGCATGGCGATATCGTCTGTGGACGCTGATTACATTTCAAACAGGCAAAGAATAATGCATCCTCAGAATTTATATTTATTTTATTTATTGCGTGTAAGTAGAGTGCTTGCATTTTTTTCGCTCGACAACCTGTATATATATGAATATATTGTAAATTATGTGTGCTTCTTTCCTTGTGCGATCAAAGAGTTGTGTTTTTATAATACGCAAACGATTGTGAAATTCCTCACATTCGATATCGAAAAGGTAACTCGCGAATTTCGCTCGGATGCAAAACCACCTTCGCTTTCATTCCTGACGTGGAAAAGCCTCGCTTTTTATCAAAATGTCATCATCCCGAAATCCGGACGATAATTGGACATCCTCAACGGATCGAATCGAACGATCCCAAAAAAAAGTCCTTAGAATCGACGACGCGAAATATACGAGCAAGCTTGAGTGTCGGTGAAAAATTTTGTACGCTATTTAGATGTCTAAAAGTAAAATACTCAGTGTTGTAAAACGATAATCTTATGCATGTATCGATCGGTATTCAAATTCCAGTATTGCGAAAGCCTAACCGTAATATAATTTCGTGTGTATAATTCAATGTGTCGTCTGTAATGCTTAATTTTTACACAAATCGACGCTGTGCGAAACGCACTCGACTCAGATCCGAGGGCTAAACTAATTGTTTGTATATCAATATTTATAAACGCAACGATGTGCTAATGAACCAAATACGTGTTAATCCATGACTGTTCACAGATAATATAAACAGCTAAACGTGTTGAAATTTTGACCCATCTTACGGTAGAATGCCCCGAAAAGAGTGGGTCAGAATCCTTTTGTATCGATTGAATAATTTCAACGGTGGATTCTGTTATGATTGACATGTTTTAAATTAAGTTTAATTAACGTATGTATTTAATATTAAAAAAAAAAATCTTTATAATATTCCATTGCTTCCGAGAACAGAATCCACCATCTCTGTGCATTTTTGAATATATATATATATAGTGATCGATGTATACATTTAATAAAAATATCATTTTATGAAACTTTCTCGAATTGACATCAATTTTCTATATACTAATTTTATCTAATTAAATAGACTGATTATCAGCAATAAAAATAGTTTAAAGAGCAATAACAGTTCTATATCTAAATACTGTCAGTATGTAATCCCACAGCAAAATGGCATAAATTGTAAATTAAATTTGTTATATTATTTCGATTGTTCAAAGCTTCAAATGTGAAAATTTAGCACTCGCGTTATTTTGATTATTACAAAAAAAAAATATACAAATTTGCGAGGTGGTTAATTTATTTCTTCCCGATTTGCGTTTATTATTTTTAAGTTTACTTTAGATCTGTGCCATATTTTTTTTTCTTGGCAAAACCCTAAATTTTAACGAAAGATGAAATCATTTAATGTTATTATCATAAATTAATACTATTATTAATTAAATGCATTATTATATTATTATTAATATTATTATTATAACATATATGTATTATAATATTAATATTTTAAATGTAATTAAATGAGTATTAAAAATATAATTGTACTTATATACATTCCGAGTCTAAAACACACAAAATAGAAAAAGATGAACATGAAATAAATAAACGGCGAGAATTTCTGCAAAAACACTATTCGTTTTATTTATTCACTTTCGGCGATCTTCAACATTATCCATATAAAGCTCCATCTTATGAATTCTATGAGACATCCTGGACGGTGTCGCAGATGAAAGGATATCAAATAATAAGAAACAACGGTGTTTATTCTGCAGCAGGAACGAGAAGGAATCCCCATTTTTAATAAAGCACCCCATACCCCTTCGCTCCGGGATCCATAGTCACAAATCACGCAGACCCTCAGCGTGACTTCCTCCAGACCATTGTGTGAAACTGGAGAAGCCCTGGGTAATCTCGAATTCCTAAATTTCAACTTATGCGTGGGCCCACTAATATAAAAATCGGGCTTTACAAATTGATACGGGGCGTCCCGTTACTTTTGAATGCGCGATCGATTTTTCCATACGTGTAACCTAACTGTCGAAGAATTTAACATTAAAAGACCTATGAAGCTAAACAATTGATCACGACGTATCTCGAAGAACCATCGACATGGATAATTTCCCACGCATATGTCCCATGTGTACAGTTAAAACGCTTACCGGAACGAAAGTGGCCTCCGAAATCTATCCAGCATGGGGATATTCCTTGTCTCCTCAGAACCTGAAATAAGTCAAAATTAAGGTAAGAAACTAAACACATACGCATTATTATATTTTATTTCAGGTACACCCAATGCAGAATCATAAAAATAATGGAAATGCGAAAATCCAAACTGGTAAAGACTTAAAAACAGCCGGATCTTTATGAAAAATCCAAATTGAATCGTGTTCCAATATTGAAATATTTGATTTGGATCGATTGAATTTTGCTTTGCATATTTAATTTGGTTTGATCTTATATGCCGTCTTAACACCGTACTTTTATAATGCGGTTTTTTGATTAGGCATATGCGGTTTTATAAAAATGTCAGATAGATAACTTGTACATCCAAAAAATTTGAAAGATCGTCGTGTATTACTAAAACTTTGGATTTGAATAAAGCAATAATTAGTTCAATATAAGATAATGAAAATAAATTGGATTTGCTCGTAAACAATCAGTTATAATAGAAATTATGGAGAAATCAGTCAACATCTGTCAAATTAAATGAATTTTCATTCCATGAAAAGAAGCTTAAAGTTCAAGAATGAATTGAGAAAAGTCTTTAATGCATTTCATGCATTTTATAAAGATTTACGATGAATGATTCATGAAAATATGATGTAGATGCTATTCAAATTCTATATTTTGGCACGCGCATCATGATTTTGAATGAGTTTCAAGCCTCGCATAACACGGATTCACATTACACGATGTCTCAAGTCTTATACCGATTACGGTTCATATTCGACCCAAATACCAAATTGTGACCCTCACCATATTTGGCCGTCATAATTCATCAATGGAATCGATTAATTCGTAGCCGTTTCTCACCCCTGTCGACAATGTCTGACCTCCAAAATATTTTCAGTCACCGGAAGTTATTTATTTAACAAATTCCATTACCATTTAATGGTTTCATCCAATAGGTGTATGTTTATGAACCGTATGGGAACCGTTGGTCACGAATTCTTTATCGCCGCTGCACGGCATCCTCAGTTAAGTGTCGAAAGACAGAACGAAAAAGTCAAATATTGGTACAATAGGGGAAATCGTTTTTTGAGGGCCCTGTCCGCGTTGAGGAGCGTATTTTTTGTGTCACTTGGAAAGTTTGTACAAGCAGGAATTAGAGTCCATTAGAACACGGGGAACAAAGTGTACCCCGCAAGGGCCCATGTTTGCCCTGCGACCTACCGTCAGTTAATGGACCCCGGCTATCGAGTATCAAAAGCGGAGCGCCCCAGACAGGTTTACTTTGTTTAGGGATAAATATTGGAACTCCCGAGACCACTGTGCCACTCTTATCGTCCACTGCCTTCTTCGGAACCGCGGGACGAATCTCTCCATCGTTAAAAATACGTCATTGTTTCAATAACGAGCTTCAAGACCAAACATTTGAAATCATGATCGCCCAAAATGTTGAATTTTTCACCCACCAGATTTAACCCTTTTCGTGCCGGATACTAAATAATTGAATAAAATAAAAACTACAAATCCATAAATTATGTATCACTCTTTAGTACTCGAATTATATTAAAATACAATCCTTCAAGCATTTCATTCAACACACTTGTATCTAGAGAATCCAATCCCGAGCCAAAATTTCAATCCCGGGATTTCGGAGTCGCATTAGACCATCCCAGGGTCAGTCCCGGGATCCCGGGATCGGAATTTTCAATGATATTACATTGATAAAATTGATAAAAATTACTAATAAATCCATTTGTTTAATATAAAAAATAAATCGAAGGCGAAAGAATTTTATTTATTTAAGAAAAGATAAAAATACAATTCAAAAATAGATCAAAAGGATCTGATTTTGGTAGCCAGGCAACTTGCTGCTGAAAATGCACGCTCAGCCTCCACACTCGTTGGAGGTTTCGTCATCAGATATTTAAATGCTAATTCGAGTTGATGACACGGACTAAAACTCGCAAATTTCCCGGCAAATTATTTATTTCCGTCGCTGCAGATGAATACTTATATACTACTAGCTGGTACCCGGCGCGTTGCTGCCACAGAAGAAATAGTTCTAAAAATACCATTTGAAATTTGAAAGAGTTATCTTGTTTAATTAGCAATGATATAAATAATGACATTTTTTCCGACAATGAATACATTTATTGATATTGAATGATATATAAAGAAAAAAATATTAAAAGCATACATTTTGCTTACTTAATTGTTCTGCTAAGTGCTTTAGGGTAGAGAATGGTTTTGGCTTTTCCGTCTTTAACAAATACAAATAAATTTCTCGGCTGTCCAACGTGGATTTTCTAGATTCTTCCGCACACTTGAAGTGCCTTGTTGATGGTCATTGAGAATGCAAGTCCAACGGGGAGCTGCAGTCGTCTCTTATCAAATTGCACGTCGGTGGGAATGAGCACATCTTCTCCTTTCGACTTTCCATTAAGAATATATAGTTGTTTCGATGATATTCGGCATCAATTTCTTCATAGTGAGTCTTGTTCCAATTTGTAAGGTGGCACATCAGGAAGATCTGACGAATTTAAAAACTCGATTGGATAGTTAGTAACTTGGTCTGCATTCATGGCGCTATCAATCGATTTGTAGGTAACAGAATCGTTTGCAATTTGTTATTGTATTGTGTGGTTGATTGTATTGACGTCGGTGTTTTCTGCTGCCAAAATAGCATGTTCGCAAAGCCAATAATGATTTTTATAATTACTAAAAATCTGCGGAAAAACTTTTTGAATGAGTAAATCGATGGATGGCACAACAACGCAAAAGTTCGATGGAAATGAAATAAACTTGGCAGCATCAACATGCACTTTTCCTTCACCAATGTTCAATAGTCGTTTTAAAAATGTGGCTGCCGACGCATCACGCTACAAATGTACGCGCATATTTGTCTTTAATGTCAGTTTTCGCACGTCTCTCCAAAGATGCGATGCTTTGAGGCAAGAATCAGCTGGTGTCGATGAAAGCATCACTGGAAGAGGTTGTCGAAAGTCGCCACATAATAAAATTACAGCGCCACCAAACGGTTTTGCATTTGATCGTAAGTCTTTAAGAGTTCTATCAAGCATTGCATTCGTCCCAGATAATCCCCTTGCAAATTTTCAAAACTTTAGCTATGTCAGAAACTTTAGGAATGTTACATGTCAGGGCTTCCAATAAATGCATATCTAATGGCAATTTGAATGCCGAATGCGCTGTTCGTCCACCATCTAATAATGTTGCCGCAATACCTAATGAAGCAAGAGCTAAAGCAATTCTATTTTGAGATCGAATGTGAGCCAATAGTAAAGTGATGAGATACGTTTTTCCAGTACCGCCAGGCGCATCAAGGAAGAACAGATCATTTGTAATTGTATCGTAGGTCAATTTTTGTTCCGCAAGCAAAAGTTGTTCCTTTGCTTCGACAAATGCATCCAAATCATTAGCATTGTACTGCTGTTCAAGTGCAGAACGAATTCTTGTTGAATGAATTCTTTGATGTTGATGGTTAAGCAAATGTCTTCGATTTCGATCAGAGCTTGATTGAAAATATTGTCCGAAAACTCAATTGAATTGTCATTGCTAACGGTGTTTAAAATATCTTCGCTCAAATCCTCTCTGAATTTTTACCACAAATCTTTCGGGTTGGGTGACGGACATGTGGTTAAAATGATGGCGAGTAATGTTCTAATTTCCGTTCGACCTTTCTCAATGAAGTATGACATTTGACATTAACCAAAAGCATTCTTAAATAGTAACACTCGGCTTTATTTGGATGTAATGTGTAAATACGGCCCAATGCATCAGATGAATACAGATTTCGATAGCCTTCATCACGCATCCCTTGCTTACGTCGTTGAAAATTCTCGGATGTAGTATTTCATGTAAAATAGTTAGGAACTTGTGCGTAATGTCTCTGCAAATACATCTTCTTCACACAGCGCAAGTGTTGGTTCAGCAGCAACATTTCTTGCAGTGTCTGCCTTTGTCCATTTTCGAGATGAACACTGAGATGAAGAACATTCGGATTGCTTCTGTGAATTAGGAAGCTCAAAATAGGCCAAAGAGCCTCGTCACTGCTGATATATCGACCTGTTTGAAATTGAGTTTGAACTCGATCGTTGCGCGCATCAAGTCTTTCAATACTGACTACTGCCATATCACTGCCTATTTGCATGTACAATTTGCACGACAATATCCGACGTTGGTATGAGCTTTGAATGTTTTCGATGAAAAAGAAGATCCATATATTGTTGATTTCAACGTCAACATATTGTTATTAAATAAAATAATTATTCATTTGTTTCTTGTTTTTATTTTTTAAATTAAATTTAAATTCAAATCTGGTTAGGTTAGGTTTGTTTGTTTTCATTATGTCGAAATGAAGGCGTTTTCAATTTACCAATAAATTTGTCCCCCGTTAACAGGATTTAACCTTTATCCATTTTACACTGGGATGCAAACTGTAATCGTAATGAATATCATATTGAAATGCAGCAATATTCAAATCAACATGTACTTTCGATTCTCGTTGCACGTTGGTCGTCTGATTTTGATCGGATAACACTCAAACGTATTTTTTCGATTGTTACGTACGTGAATAAGCGATGAATGAAATGAAGCATTTTAAAAGTGCTTGCGATAAATAATTTGGATATAATTGACTCACGCCGATGGATAACCTGCAAATGACATTGACGTTTGACGTATGTGTTGTATGTGACGACGACACGACGCCTCCTACTGCAACTTGTAGGTACTATATACCTATAGCCTTAGCAACGCCTTAGCAACGCATAATCTCAAACACGTCCGAATCAACAACTTTCACACATTAAGTTTTGAATTAAAAATCTACTGTAAGTTAATTGTACTATGCCTATGTCACCCCCTGATTCCTTGGCAATAAGTGGACCAAGTTTTATCTCAATCCGATGAACGCGCATATCAACCCATTTCGCCCGAGCATTAGCCGGGAAACGCAACTTATTTTTATATATTAGATAATATTTTGATGTAATACGTAATTATATTACGGAGGAATACAAAAATTCTGAAACCCGTATCTATTATATTTCATATCGATATTACCATTATTAGTGTCGAGGTGTAGTAAATACATCACCGGTATAGAAAGGTTACAATAACCATTTGAAAAATATATATGTACTGTTTCCAAGCGTCCTTCATCGTATTTGTAAGGTGTACGATTTCTGTTAGATAAAAATTTCAATCCCGAATTTTTCGGGACTACGTTTACTAATCCTGATATTCTTGAGCACTTAAAACTGTTCGGGATCCCGGGATTGGATTCTCTACTTGTATCAAATATTTAAAAACGAGATTTTATATAAACATTTATTATTGATAAGATAGGAGGAAAATAAATTATTAGCTGTTATGTCGTATTAAAAACTCCTAAATAATGATTTTATTATTGTTTTAAAAGCTCTTCATACACATACGACACAGTTTTTAAGTGAGCTTTTTTTTGCCATCGCTTCTTAAAATCACGGTTATAGCGAGCATACAAAGAATCATTTTAAAAAACATGCATTCCAACGAAAAATGTTTGTAAAATACGTTTATAACAAGGACGATAAATTTCAATAATGAAAATTTCGAACTAAGGAGAAAAATATCAATCATCAAAAATAAGATGGAAATAAGGGAGTGAAAGTGAACTCGTAGGATTTCTTAAAGCATTTAATCTTCAAATAAATAAAATAATTTCTGCGCCAATAGAGATGATAAGTTTAATTTAAAAAAAACCATTGCCTTGCAATGCTTAAAATTGACCAAGTTCTTGTATGATATTTTTTAATTATTAAAACGGTAAAGAAGTCAATTATATGATAATACTTTTGAATAAAAAAAAACTAAAATTTAAATTACTGAAGCAACGCTCCAATGATATAACTTTAAATTTAATCACCCAATTTTCCAATCAGTGACCTTATTTTAAAAGCTCTTAAAATTGTACAGTTCTATATATAAAAACAAAATTCTTGTTAGATTTAGATAAGATCATTGCTTTTATTAATTTTGGAGCAGGGCCGTAACAAGAGGGTCGCAAAGCAGGCGCCCGCCACGGGAGCAACTGGGCTTGAGGCGCCAAATGCAGAATAACCTTTATACAATATATTGAGTTATCTAATCCCTCTTTTCTTCGTTATCGTTTAAACATTGGGCCAACCCAGCCGGCATAAGTCCGCAATCAAATAAAGACAACAATATTTTCGACCGATTATAAAATTTAAACAACCCATCCGAACAGTCTTCTTCGGACAATTTCATTTTGTAATGAGAATTTGTAATAATTCTGTAGACGTTTTCGGGTATGGCATCCGTACGCGAGGCGCTCAATCGTCATGTCAGCGGTTCGAAAAGCGGACCGGTTGGACACGCAGACTCTGTGGCGACTCCGTCCTCTTTTAGGGCTTTTTGCGATATTTTCGGCGATAAATGCGTACCCAAGGTCAGAGGCTAATTTACATAGATGGCTTGAGCCAGCCTTACTGATTTAAGTTGCTATCTTAGCTAGTTTTAACCTTGCACAACTCGTACGGCCTCGTTTAAACTCTGCCACCCAACAATTTATTGTTATAAACGATGGAGCAGACACCCCGTGAGTAGAATTTAGCTCGGATTTGATATTAGTTGGACTGAAACCTTTCAAATAAAAGTATTATACGTTATACAAATATACGTTAGGTCCGGGCGCTTCATACCCTCGTTCCGGCTCTGTTTTAAGCCCGCCTATTATTTTGACTTCGCCCGCGGGAAGATAAGCAGCTATGGACGAAATGTCGTCGTCAGCCGGAGCGTATGCGAGAGCAGAGCCCCACGGCACTGAAATTTAGACCCTCATCGTTGAATAAGTTGACGAAGAGGACGATCATGTGCAACCACATCATGGAATGGTTCTCTCTGTTGGGATTCAATGATACTGCATGGGCAGCCACGACGATGAAAAGTTAGTATGAGCCTCACTTCAATTTGCCATTATTTTATGTTTTTATATCCGCCAACACCTTAACGTTTTAAACTGTCACATCATCAAAACTCGAATTTATAATTGCGAATTCGTGATGGGTTTTCACTGGCTGATCTTTTGAAAAATTATTGTGACCCGAATAGATTCTAACTTTCCCATGACCACACGATGCTATAAATTATTGACAGATCTTTAATCAAACATAGTTCAAAAATATGTACGAAAGATGACTAATAAGTTTTAATGATTAGTTTCAACCCCTGATATGATACATAGAAGAGTCTTACGAATATCATGTGCAAATTAGGTCACTACCTCTGAAATATAAATATAATCAAATAGGTAGTGATTATCAATGATCAGGAATACAAATGGGTCATCTTTATCATTAAAATAATGGAAAATATCGAATTAGAGAAGAATCGCAGGATTTAATAACTTAAATGAAGATCAAAGTATATGCTGGTGAGCTTGTTACAAGTACAGAACTATTGAATTATCTTAAATTGCACTTCTTAAATTCATTTTAATGATAGCATCATTAAACAGAAGTTAACTTGTTAGTGATTTTCATAAAAGATATTAAATTTAAAAGCATCTGTATAACTCTAAAAAGCCATAAAACGGCACCCTCTTATTCGGTTTAATTGAATGATTTAAATTTTCCAGCCCCTCTCTGAATGATTGACTAACATCATTGTGTAATATATCAATTTAACTAGATCCTTCATGAATTTGCCTAATTGGGCAGGTGTTGCTAGCGGTTCAGGGGCTAATGCATCGGCTCTAAGTGCATTTTGGCCCTTATTCATATGACGAGGCCACAAATGCACTTCTCGTCTACTAAATTTATTACAATTTTCTACCTCATTTTTCATACTCTTCTCGAATAGCTTTTAAGCTGGGATCGTTTTTTTTTTATTTGCATCGTGGATTTGATGTAAATAGTTACAGATACAGCACCATAGCTCCAAAATAAAATACATACTAATGTGTCAATAAATTAGAGCAAGCTGACACCCCTCAAATGATATTTCCTATGTTTGAACGATAACCAACGCCATAGAAGAAAATTCAATTATCCTCATGATTGTCAAAAAAAAAAACCAAAGATGATACCGTGTGGTCACTGCCGACAGGGACTTAAATGCTCGCCCTAAAAGGACTTCCATAAATTATCCTCGTAATGGGCAATTTGTTGCGTACCTACCACTGGACTGCCAGCGCCAGGTAAGAGCCGTCAATGGCAGATGCAATAATGCAGTAATCGACAACCTTTTTTACGTTAATTGAATCGAATTCTTCTCTCGTTTCGGATGTCCACACATTTTATTAATTCCAGACGAAACGATGACAAAACGAGCGTGATTTTCATCGTTCTGCTATTCGGGGACTTTTTAAAAGTCATTCCACCACCCACGCTTAAATATAACCGGCGTCTAAACCGCATAGAACCAGTAGTTATGTAATCATAAAATTTCACCAAAAAATAACTTAAATAACTGGTTATAATCCACATATGGTAAACGAAAATATACATAAAAATATTGACTCGACGCCATAAAAGGCGTGACCTTAAAAATCCACATAAAGGGTCAACCGCTGATGAAGATTCTTGAATCGACTGCAAGATCTTCGACGATAGCTGACATAGAAAAATGTCAAATTACCATCGTTGAATGGCTTAATTGTTAATGCAATATAAATCAATCATTCAGTCATCACTGGCACTTTTAATCCTATTTATTCCACCCCATTTCATGATTGCCTGCAGGTTTTCATCAATGCTAGATTCTTCAAAATTCTGCCATTATTTCACATTTATATCCGATATAATTTTACCTCGAACTTATATATTATGCAAGTAGAATCACTTCATAAAAAATTCTTAGCATCCTTAGCAGCAAAAAATATGAGGAATGATGTGAGAAATGTTTTTTAAGATTTTCATACATTTTTAATAATCTTTTAACAATATTTCCATGCAAAGGTATTGTTTTTTGTCATTGCAGTCCTTTATTCAGATCATGAGAGCTTTTTCCATATTTCCTATTGCACTGAACGAGTATAAACAATATATTTTGCAATGATAGATGATCTTACCAAAAGTGTTGATCTTATTCTGTTTTCATGTTTTTTTGGGTTGACCTAATTGTTGCTTCATCAAAATTCAAATTTGTCGTTATAAACATACACCAATGTGATGATGCTCCACTTTACACTTTGTCGATTCGTTAGTCACATATATGCGACATGAATATTTAAAAGCTTTTTTTACGAATGGCCTATTTTAAATGCAATCATTCCCGAAGCCTTTTTATTATGCGCCGTCGAGCTCTGTTTATAAATAACCGGATTAGGAAATTTGCATATTTGTCCTCTTAATTTACGCAAATCTTTCCGAGAACGCTCAATCAATTCCGGAATTCTATTTCGAATTCGCTGAAAGAGTTTTACGATAATTCCTGGAATCTCGAGCGGCTCGGGATCCTCATTAGAATGCATTCTCGGCGTCGGAATGAGGAAATGGTAAAAATGCACGAGGAATCGGCGCAAAAAATTCTAATCAGATTACGCCAAGATTTATTGTAATTCGGATCGAAGGATTAACATGTAAAATTGGATCGAGCCATTATTTGTCCGAAGGAAATGAGCAAATAAAGAAGAATGCTTGGTGCTGTTTAGCAATTCGTGTCTTTTCTCGCAGCATTTTGAATTTTTGTTCGTCCCCGGTACTAAAGATTTATCTCGATTAGAGATGCTTTAAGGTTCTTAGAAATCCGCTGGGAAATGTTTGCAACGCTTTCGACGTATGACTACTCTTGTATGCTCTTACTTAAATCATTGAATGATTGCCATTTTATTTTTTTCGCATAAAATATATATATATATATTGGAATTTTATTCAATATTTAGCATAACACAGATTTTTCTACACACTCCTCTTCAAAATATATTTCTGCCGCGAGATTAGGATACGTCCTTGTTAACCCTTTGAGTAGTGAACCAACTTTAAATCATCATAAACATAGATGCTATAATTGTATGTCCGCCATTTATCATCCATACAAATCCACTTATCTATCAGGACCGCCGCAGCCTATATGAAGCTCGTACATGAATAAATAAACACTGTCGATAGCACATCATATTCGGTCATTTCTTTGCGTAAACATAAACAATGTACATGAAATTGATTAATTACATCATTCACATATCATTATTAGTTGATAAATTTAGGTTAACGATCTATATAATCGTACGATGTACGTAAGATACTCTTTCCGTCTCTGTTTCGCTTTTTCTTCAAACGTGCAAGACAATTTCCGTAGGAGAAGACATTTTCCGACAGTTTGAATTTTGCAGCTTATTGTAATGATAAGAATTAATTCCGAGAAAGGTTCAAAATTATTTTCCGAGAAGAACGTTTTCCTTCTTAAACCAATGTGTCGTCACGCCAAGTGCACGAGCAAAATTCTTAGATGAAAATGTAATTTTTATATTCAGAACCGGATTTTTGGGATAAAAAACCGAGTTTTAAAAACAGGTTTTTTGAAACTGAAAAGGCTTTGTATAGATAATATAAGAACCATGGGTTCTATGAGGGGGAACCACTATTAATCTTCGCAGATTCAATTCACCAGAATAATAGCTGATAGCTCGTGGATGCACCGATAAAAAGAAGAGGATCACTTAAAAACATTGACCGCGGGAAGACGTGTTCTTTCTGCCGGCTCTCCAGTGGTCTCGCAGCCGGATGTCTCTACGTCGAAAATAAAAATCTTGATTTTACATTATCATTTGACCATCATCTTTCTCTTTTTCGATCCATCCACGATCCGATTGCAAACGGACCCACCGTACGTCAATCTTGGAGCATATGCGTACGATAGAAGTTTCACCGATTGATCAAACAAATTTACGCATCAGTATAAGAAATAAAAAATATAATTTATAATAGGCAATGTTTTCCATTATGTTTATATTCGATCTCCTTTTTTAAACATCCTATGCTTAATCTCGCCTAGATCCAGATTTAAGCCATAAGATATAACTGTGTCAAACATTTTCTTGTTGAATGATGCGGCTACCACGAAATCGGCCTCGCATCCTCTTCGCATTCGAGGCACGCACCCCAGATAAATCACACGATAAAATATGAAATGTGCAGTAACTTGATTAAGGTTTGTATAATTTCAAAATAACATTATTTCGCATGGGGTGGGGTGATCATTGCCGCGGGATAATTGGGGGGGCCATTTCGAGCGAAAGGATATGAACTGAATACGAAAGCGTGCCCATACTCAATAGCCGACTTCAATAAAGCTCTTATGCCGATTTAAATTCGCAATAGACAACCCAAATATTTCATGTCGCCTATTGTGCGAGGTCGATGAGTTCGTGTCGGGGAAAAAGTTTGCATTTAGATTTCGATCCAATTGTTGGCAACGGTACGGCAATATTTTACACGGATGTTGAAGCACAAAAGAAGTATACCATCTGCCCCGTGACCCCAGAATCCTCGACTTAATTGATTCACCATAACGCGTCCCCAATAACAATTCAACCCCTATCGGCCTAAGAGATAATGGTTACACTCGGCGATTATGACTGATGAACGCAAGATATCCCTTTTAAATACGCAGCGTATGCAAATGCATTTATAAATGCAAATGATTGATTGAGCCTTTCAGATCAATGTGAAATGTGCAATTCATTTATGATATAAATTTAATGACTGAGATTATTTTAATAGCTCTTTTCTTCTTGACAAATCTGCTACATGAGGGTTTTTTCAACAGCTATGGTAAGTCCATGCTAATGGATCAATGTAAGTCTTTATTTGTTAGTTTTATATTATAGATTTCAAATTTTTCACCAAGATCACAAAACACAACAAAACACATATGGTTAGGGTTCACGCCAAACATCCCGAATTGGCAGGAATTGTCCCGAAATTGAAACTGCTATCCAAAATTCCAGTTGAATCTAGAACTTTCACGGAATTTCAGAGAAAGCTATCGGCTAATATCACTCTATAATAGATTATTTCTATTGTACATAGCTTTCCGTAGAACATTCATTCCCTTATCCACAATGAACGTTCATTACATCCCCCTATTTAATTATCATTAAATTTCAATTTAAAATGTGTATTAAAAAACTGTAGTATTATTTTTATACATATTTATTTGTACAAATATTGAGTGGTTTCTTAATAGAGAATATCGTGAATTACATAATACATCACTCAATAAGTTCGTAGGATTATTTTGTCAGAAATTGCGTAAAACGACCCCAAATCGAAAAGAAAAAGTTTAAAGTAAAAATTATCCTACGAACTTATTGAGTGATGTTATATATTATATATTCGCATAACCGCGTAATTCAAAACTTTAAGTTAATAAAATAGATAGAAAGTCGAGTTCCTAATAACATATTCCAATGCTTTCATTACATTTTTCTGGCTAGCTCAAAGTCAGCAGGTCCTTCTGGATGAATCCTTATTAAATTATCAGTGACTAATTTTGTTTCCAAAGTTACTGGCCAACTGTAACATTTAAAAAATATTTGCATTTTAAATTATTTTGGCCTTTGTATGCATTTTCCATGTAAAGCTCATATACACGTGCATATCAAGATATTTCTTTGGCTTGTGACACTATGCAGTCTTTAAGGGAACAGGAGGACTTAAACAGGAAGATTGATATAATGCCGAAGCAATATAAAAGTGAGATCTATCGTAACACATGATGTTCGCTTCAGATTCTGAAGTATTTTTTCTTTTTCTCTCCCTATAGATCCTATTTAAAATTGTATCTATATGTTCTGTGATTGCATATTGTTATCAAAATCCAAATTGATTATCGCTTAACGACTATTTTTCTTCGAATCGTAAAATATTTGCACTATGGTGACACAAGGAAAATATGTAAAATATTATGTTACTATCCCCGTGATATATTCAAACAAAATTGCGTGCTCAGATTCCAATCAAAATACGTTGCATCTTTGGTCACATTCTTCTTGCAGCATTTTTTCGTGTAAATAATGACTCGTGAAGCATCATGGGACTGTTTTGCATATCAGACATCGCTTCTTTCAATCAATTAGCACAGCGTTTGACAACCATTTTATATTGAAAAAATAGTTTTGAAGGCTATGGCCATTTAAATTATTTACGCAAATCAGTGACGATAATAAATATATTTTAAAAAAATACAGTCCATCTAAATACTGGTTGCTTACACTCCTTAATTTGATGGCAAGACGATTTTATCAGTAAGCATTCAATGATTTCTTATATCAGACACCCTGATGAACAAAAACACATTTTATTTTATTATAGTATTCGATAGTAAGCTGGCGATCCTGACAAGATAGTAAACTGGTATCAAGTGTTGATATATTGTGTTAAATCTGGACTCTTATCAAATACAGATTGAGGGGAGGAAATTACCGTAGCAACAAATTTGGATGATTGGAAATATTCGTTTGCTCTCTAGTATCCCATGAAAGCCATCAGGAAGTATATCAGAGATCCGGAAAATGCAAAATAAAAAATATTATGTAACGCAAAGTAACATTAAAAGTTTATGCTTTTTCAGAATGTAAAAAAAAATTTTTTTTCGACAACCCTGATACTTAGGACGTAGGCTCTAACTAGGGTAATGTTGCAAAAGATTTCATTAATCTCTAAAAAAAATTGTTACTTCATGTACAAAACATCCTGTATATGCATAGGGTATTTGATTGTACTGAACTTATAGCAATTTTTACAAGATAGTAATTTCGCCCGCTTAAAGTGTGTTAATTATAGTCTGTAAACTAATTTTTAACTGGTTCAAAATACCACCATCACTATAATTTATTACTTTTTTAGTATTAAATTTAAAGTAGTGTTCTCATTAAATCTAAACTTTTAAGCTCAAACTCAACTAAAAAAGCATTACCAAATTTTCTTAATCCTGACCCTAGATATCATTGAAAGGGGTATAATCTAGAGAGCTTTTTAAAACTAAACTAAGTTCAAAATAATTAATAATTTTGTCGGTCCATGTCCAAAACAGCCTTTGTGTATAAATATTTTTGAATGATAGTCTTAAATTTATTTCCTCCAATGAAGTGCAATTTTACAAAAATCGTGATAAAATTTGCGTAATTTATGGGCACATATGACATTCTTTGTTAGTATTTTCGTTATATTATTGATAGCAATTACCCCTTTAACGAGGTATTATTATACTGAATGAAATAAGTAAGACACGTAGTACTAATTATTCCGCATTATAGTATTAAATCGGGAAGAAGCATTTAGTGTGTTAATAATGAGTTAATAACATCCAATCGGATCACTAGAATTATGTTTAAAGTATCAATGAAATTTTACTAGATTAGACTCTCGTCTGAATAATCTAGGTTTTCATTGGAAAAATCCGCTACAAAACTGTATCATTTATGATGTCAGGAACGTTATTGTGTTGCATTTCCTGAAATGCGCCACATCGTCAAAGACCAGCGATGCATTCGTGCTAACATAGTGTATGCATTTTATTGCGGTCTTTCGCCAAAATCATGTAACGCTACTATAACCATAAGTAAGATAATAAAAATTTGTACACTCCTTAAAACTGCAATCGCGAACACAATTTATTTATTCTTATCGCGGGCAAAAATCTTGTCTTACGAAACAATTCAGTCTCCCGTTTTGGGAGCTTTTTAATTGACCGCATTATTTTCGCGTTGGCTTTTAAATCTTAGGACGATCGATCTTTCTGGTTATTTCGAATTTATCATTCGCTCTTCCATGATTTTCTAAATTAAGATTGAGCTCTTATATGTTACGCAGAGTCAATAATGTATTTACGTTTTGTAAGTTTTTATGGAAGTGAAGTTTTATGTCAGGAAAAGATCGAGTACAAAGATAACGTGTTGGTTTTAGTCAAGTTTTCCTCAATTTACACTCGACTTCATAATTGAAACAAAAAAAAACTAGAATACTCGATGGATTTGAGATAGATCTTAGTTTGGTATATTGAGGAAAGACGGAATGAGTCAGCAGGTAGCTGCGAAGAAATCTGGTATGGTGATTGTGTCGTAATGTGGTCCACTTCACACTTTCTTCGTGCGCGTTAGTGGGACCATTTACCATGCAAATTGTGCCCAACGGGCTTCTGTGATGCATTGCTGTTCTTATCCTTTCTTCGGGAAGCAATCCTTCGTCTTGGACGAAGATCGCCGGCGCTACCATCAAAATGCCCATAACGAAGGAGGCGGAAAGGGTACACAATTTCGAAGCGATATTATAATGCGAATTTAAAGTGTATCTGAATTTCGATCAGCCTAAAGCCTTCCCGCACCTCCTCCTACATATCTTGATATAAAAAGCAGGCCTTTAAAGTGTTGATTTTGTATCGTTCAATCGCTTAAAAATAATAACAACCCGGGAGGATGGCCTTTATTGAAATTAGTACAAGTCATAAAATACTAATGAGGCTCATTTAAAAATTTAAATAATCAGGATTCATCTCGAATTAATATCGCAGATCCTCAAAAACGCAGCAAAATTATAATATCTTAACAGCGGACTTTCATAAAACTTTTCCATTGATAAACATTGAGACTATTCATTGATCAAATATCTTTTGGCAACATTATTAATGTTATCCAAATATGAGATGCTTATAACTGGCAATAATATTAAATTGAACAAATGTTAAAATTATGGGTTCGTTCCTGGACTATCATAATACTTTTAAATATACCATAACTATTGGAATTAGCTTAGTTCGTCACCAATCATATTTGACCAAACGGTCAAAATATGATTCTCTTTCGAAGTGCGATAAAAGGGAAATGCAAATGTTTATTTGTTGCTGACATATTCCCAGCTTGGATACTTTCCCAATCTCTTTTAAATTACGAAAAACTGTTTCATGAGATGAATCCATCCTTTCTGCGATCTGATCCACTATTAATTGTGGTTCTGACTCCATAAGATTTTTAAGAAAGACAAGTTCCCGCATTACAACTTTAGCCATATTAATCGAAGCCTTAGCCACCTTGTATTGAAAGTAGACGACGTTTATGTAACAATAATTAACATAAACTCCTTGTAGACAAAAAAGCAGCTTTGTAGATTTTTATTTACACACTGACTGAAACAAATACTGTACAAAGACTGAATGAAGCAAAAATTAGCTTTGTAGAAATTAGTGGAAATTTTTGATTACCGCCTTCTACACTATTAAATTAGAATTTTAGATAAACCTAAATGACTTTTTTAATCATCTCAGTATTTACTTTTTCAAATCCAGGAAATCTTTATCACTCTACTTTACTACAAATCAATCATGAATATAAGAAAATATTATGCAATCAATTGATTTTTTGTTCTAATACTTAACTTCAGATGCTTTTATAGCTTTTATATATCATGTTCATAAATTTGATATAGAAAATTTTCCTAGATTTAGAGGTAAACGAATTAAAACGTAAAACATTACCACCATCCAAATAAATACTCTAGATAAAATCAAGATAATTAATTATTGAATAATGAGAAACCAAAATAAATTGTCTGGACGATTTATCAAAGTCTCAGATGTCCAACTGATTAATCGCTAGATCGAAACTAGATCACTTCAGGCATGTTAATAGGAATTTTAACTAATGCACTGATAAATTCATTAAATTTGCATATACAACATGAAGATGCATGATTATGTCTGTTTCGATCCAAGCTTACAAATTAAGAGTTTTTATTCAGAAAAAATAAATTCACCTAAGGTATCAAATGCTGATTAAGGACTACCGTCATTGTAGTCTTGCATAAAAAACTATCACATTTCATCATCTTGGCATTTATGAGGAATATCACAATTTGCTTCGTAATTATTTAACACTTGACTTCAATCGATTCTGAAAATGATATCAGCGATTTTGAAATATATTAACGACTGCAAAAAATATACCACCTTTAGCGATGAGAAATGGATATGAGATAAATGGGACTTTATTAATTGTCGCCAAGTTGAGTGCTTATATTTGTAATAGTAGTAGACTTAAGCTTCGAAGTAGTTTATTAAATAATATATGCATATAAGTATGACGATGAACGTCTAACTTCAAAACATACTATTAAATTTGAACGGGACGAATAAGAGCCATGTATCTCAGAAAATAGAGGAAGTTCCCGGACTATGAAAGGTCGTTGGTTCGAATACAATCAGGATAAACTGTTTGGCGATATTAAAATTTATGCTAATTCGTTATTATAAATGTCAAAACATTCCATTGTTGAAAAAAAAAGTGCTAAAATTGGCACTTCATGATCGTCAGTAATCAACCACATAACGCATTTGCGAAAAGCTTTATAAATATAAATGGACATGTATTTTAACTTCAAAGTGCAGTTTTAGGAATCACTTTTTTCAATGTATTAGTACTAAATGAAAAAGATCAGATATTGCGATAATTTTTCATTAAAAAATATATTAAATAGACGATTCAATTTTTGGAAAATTATATTTAGAATTAGAAGAGTTATTGAGATTTAGGAAGGAGTTACAGGAAAAATACAGGATTTTTGGAAGAACCAAATAAACTCGAAGTATCCAAAGAAATATTAAATATTAATCATCTCAGTATCTAATTTTTCACCCTCAGAAAATCAGACTAAAGATCTTAAAATTTTGTTGCTACTATGAGTTTTAAAATACTTTTTTCTTTCATGTAAATAAAAAGAAATATAAATTTATTACGCAACATAAATTAATTCAAAATAAATTATGCAATCGGCATCAATATGCAACATGATATATATATAGTGGAAATTGGCTCTGCGCATGCAAAGTCGTCATCCAAAGACGCAAAAGTCTGCAATAAAACGCAATAGAAATTACAGCATAATAAATCCACCATAAAACACACGTATCAGCAACAATGAGTGAATCATAAAACCTACTAAATTACGATAAATTAACATAAATGGCACATTTAGCAAGCTCGTCCATCGACTATGTTGCCGAACACTGCTATTCACTTTAAGCCGCGCAATTTGCATCATTTGGCACACTTCGCTTAAAAACGGTGCAATATTTATGCACTTTTAAAGTGCGGATGCAACTCGTCTTAATAAGGCCAATTTCATACATTTTAGTGCATACGAATTCGAGTATGTTCAACTCGCATCATTATCCTTTATTGCCCATAAATCATTGTGTTTATCGCGGGATGGATGCACCACAACGTCTAGCTTAAAGCCGATGCTTATCTTCCGCCTAATAAAATTGATTAACCCCCCGTTTTTTAAGCATCCTTGGCTATTAGATAGCTCATCCAATAAAAATGAGTCGATTATTAAAGGACCTGATAATAATGATTGGCGTGTTAAATGGGCTATATGGAAACTCGTACTTGTAATTGATTGTTAAACGTATCGAAGCTCTAAAGCAATTTTTCTCTACTAATACATAACAAATAAGAACACATCAAAGGTAGTATCAATTTGAAGCTGAATTATGACCTATAGTAAATGTCAAGACTACAGATTGAAGAAACATATTTGGAATTTGGGTACCGGGACGAACTTTCGCTAATAGTTCTGAAACAGTTGAAAAGTGGATCCTGTGCAGCAACCTAATAAAAAATAGGGTTTCATCAAATTAAGTCTATGTTTCCATCCTCTGATGATCATTGGACATAAATAAGATTTTTCTTTGAGTTTAGTAATATTTTTTGATATACAAAAAACGACATTCTTCAAAATCCATTTTCCGTTTTTGTTTTTGAAACAAAACCCATTACGGTTTTCCACCGGTTTTCGGTTTTAATAAATATAAAATTTAAATAACGAATTTATTAAAATGATTAGAATTTTATTCAATATTTAGCATAACACAGATTTTTCTTCAACTATTTCTATACACTCCTCTTCAAAATATATTTCTGTCGCGAGATTAGGATACTTATTAAGCCTTTGAGTAGTGAGCTAACTTTAAATCATCATAAACATAGATGCTATATTTTTATGTCCACCGTTTATTATACAAATCCACTTATCTATCAAGACCGTCGCAGCGTGTATGACGCTTGTATATAAATAAATAAATACTGTCGATAGCACACCATATTCGGTCATTTCTTTACGTAAACATATACAATACACTTGAAATCGATTAATTATCATTTTTAGTTGATAAACTCGAGTTAACGATCTATACCAGGGGTCGGCAACCTTTTGAATAGGAAGAGCCAAAAATTACAATTTACAAATTTCAAAGTGTTTAAAGAGCCACAAAAAATTTTCTTGCCAACAATAAATAGTATAAATAAAGTTTTTTGATAAAAATAACTTATCTATTTATTCATATATAAGAAGTGTTTTTTAACAACAAATTAGATAATATATATGTGGTATTATTAGATAATTACTTAATTGCTGGACGGTCTTGGAAAACTCCTCGAAACAATGCTGTTGAAGAGAATCCAGCCAGGAATTGAACGAAAACTGTCAGACAGGCAGTATGGCTTTAGACCGGGGCGATCCACGCTTGGAGCAATAAAACGTGTAACTGATATCATCCGAAAGGCGTGGAAAGGCTCGGTTAAACAAAGCAATTACGTTGTGCTGGACATCAAAAACACTTTCAATAGCGCAAACTGGGAGCTAATCGTGGGAGCCCTGGAGGAAAAATTTGAAGTTCCACAGTATGCGGTAGACCTCGTAAGCGATTATTTCAAAGACCGATATGTCCATCACAACGAAACGGACCTGACGAGAAGACTGGAGATGGGCGTCCCGCAGGGGTCCGTTTTGGGACCAACCCTCTGGAACGTACTCTACAACAGTAACCTAAACATGGCACTACCTGCAGGACCAGAACTCAATGCCTTTGCGGACGACGTCGCGCTGCTGGTGACGGCTCGGCATCCATGGGAAATGGAGGTGACGGGCAACGAAGCCCTCACCAGAATTCGAGCGTGGATGCGGGATAATCGCTTGCAGTTGGCGTCCGAAAAAACGGAGGCAATGATATGCAGCAGACGGGGAAGACCGAGAGTCGAGCAGCTTGTTATTGGAGGAAACGAGGTGGAATACAGCAAAACGCTGAGATACCTCGGGATCCTTGTGGATAACAAGCTGACCTTTAGCAAACACATAGAAGAAACTGCACAGAAGGCGCAGAAGGTGACCAGCGAGCTTGGACGGCTCATGCCCAACATTAGAGGGCCAAAGCCGTGTAGAAAACGTACCATAAACGAGGTAATATACTCGATCCCCGATATGGCATGAGTACGGAGCCCCGATATGGCATGAGTCGCTCAGACGCGACACCAACAGAAAGAAGCTTGCCAGGGTCAAACGACAGGGACAGTGTCCGAAGACGCGGTGCTGGTGATCGCTGGAATACCCCCGCTGGACCTCCAAGGAAAGAAGAGGGCCTTGGACTACGAAAATCCTAAAAATCGCAACAAACATGACTAGAAACTGAGGGAAGCCTGTCAACGGAGATGGGATCAGTCCAGCAAGGGAAGATGGACCCATCGACTTATCCCGGTCAGTATAAGTCAGTGGAGGGCCCGGGAACACGGTGAAACAACCTACCTCTTGACTCAGGTGCTCACTGGGCATGGATGCTTCGGTGCGTACCTGAAGCGGATTGGCAAAGAACCATCCGCAACGTTCCACCACTGCCAAGCGGAGGTCGACGACACAGAGCACACCATCATTGGCTGTGAAGCTTGGGCACCCAAGAGAATACTGCTGAAACAAGCACTCGGGGTAGCCGAGCTCAACGTCGATAACATGGTCCACAGCATGATAGGAAGCAAGAAGAACTGGAACCTTTGGCGCAACTATGTAGAAGAGATTCTGAGCGCCAAAGAGGGGAGTGAGAGACTGAGACGCAGAGTGCCTCTCCGACAATAGAATAAGACCAATCTAAGGCCAGACTACCTGACCTCCTGAAGTAATGTGTAAAACAATACCAGGGGGCCAGAAAAGAACAAGGGAGGGGTTTATTGGGTAGGAACGAGTTAATCGTTAATCCCACACTACCCAGAATGAGTGTCTTGCGAAGATTCCCCTCCCACAGAAAAAAAAGAAGATAGTCACTTATTATTTAAGTAAAAAATTGAAACAATTTAACATTTACTTACAACGCTAACTTGTACTTCAATAACATACAATTGAGCAAACAAATTCAATGGGAGCGATGTTTTTGCATGGTTATTTAAGTAGAAAATTTCGTTATTTGCGTATGGAACTAAAGAGCCGCAGCTTCACACCCAAAGAGCCACACGTGGCTCGCGAGCCGCTGGTTGCCGACCCCTGATCTATACAATCGTACAATGTACGCAACATACTCTCTTCGTCTCTGTTTCTTTCCAAACTCAACGTGCGAGACACTCTCCGTCTCTGTCAGTCTCCGAGCTCAATTTGTAATAATGCTCTTTCTGAATGTAAACAAGTACAAACATACTATTTTTTATAAATGTTTTTTTGAAATTTGCAACCTATGGTTCCCAATTGGTAACCAAAGGTTCAAAATTATCTTCCGAGTAGAAAGTTTTCTTACCAGGCGTTTAGAAGAAGATCACGTGGTGTCAAGTGAACTATTCAAAAAATTTCCTCCAAAATTCTTAGATAAAGAAAATGTAATTTTTATATTGAATACCGGATTTTCGGGATAAAAAACCGGTTTTCGAAAGTCACAATTTTTGCCTGAAAATCGGGTTTTCGAAACCGGTTTTTGGAAACCGACGAGCCCTAGTTACAACACAATTGTATTGTCCCTTATTAAAGAGGCTGAATGCAAAGACAATTTTCCAGATATTCTACCTTTAGATTATCATCTTTCAATTCGTTTAAAATATTTTACAAAATAATGTTGTACAATTTTGATTTAAAAATGTTGCAATATTATCATAGTTTTTTAAATAATGTTTTGATTATTGTTCCAAATCATGCAGGATCTATAAGTGAAATTAATGATAATTTCATCCCTGGCCTTTCTAAATGTTCCTATTAATATAATCATAATAATTATATATTTGGAAAAAGCAATGGAACGCCACCATTATGAGTCATTATTATTTTCAAACTAGTTGGGTGCGAGCCACGGAATAGGGTACGTCCCTAGACAAATAAATCCAGTGGTGTCAGGTCTGGAGACCGTGCGAACCACGGAATAGGTTCGCCAAAAGACTTAATTTACACAATAGAGGTGCACAATAAAAAGGATTTTCTTAATCCTGATCCTGGAAAACTGGTATCTTCTCAAGCTAAACAAATTATTTAATGATTTGTATAACATGTAGCATATCGTTTGAAAAGGTTAAATCTAGAAAACAATGAAAACTAAACTAAGTTAATAATAGTTGTTAAAAGACAATTTAATGGTAAAATTTTAGGTAGTTTTGACAACCCTGTCACTTAGCACATATGTCATATGTATGAAAACTAGCGAAAAATTCCCTAACTCCATAAAAATTATGTCGGTTTATATGCCAAATATCTTTTACATAGAAAGTACTTGAATATTTAAATATCTTACCAATTTTAAATTCGTTATTCGAATAATTGATTTTAAGAATATTTGGGACCTAGTAAAATCTCTTGCGGAGAACGCTTAAAAAGTTATTCTTGATTTATTCAATACTTATCAACCAAAATAGTCTTATTTGGATAAAATATTTTTTTTTAGTCAAATAGGACTATTTTGATTAAAAAGGGAATAAAAAAGAGCATGGTTTTATAAATAATTTTGTATTAATGACAATGGGTGTGTAGTAATGAATAGTCATCTAATTACATGGTCTAATTTATCCAACTCAATGCTAAATTTTAGAACAATTACGTTTGCAATATTTTCAAGAATTATACAAATTTTCACTACCACTTTCAGGAAGGAAAGAAATTGAATATGAATATTATACGTTATTGACAGAAAAAATCCGCATTTTCTATATTTCTTAATCCCGTTTTGCACGTTGACAGTGAAGCCAATCTACAATGTAAACCGAGGGACAAATACATGCATATTTATGATTCTCTGATCTCGATGGTCGAACAAATCGATGTAATAAATAAACATTTGCGAAAGCTCAATCAACTCAATTCAGGATGAATCACTTCCAGAAAATTTACCATAAGCCCTTCCAAGAATATAAATGACATTACACTTAATAATATGATCAAAGACAGTGCAACTCAATCCGATGAGTCAAAATTTATCTGCTCGTTTGAACTTATTCCTTTATGACTCAGACCTTATGTAAAAGTGTTTATCAATAATTTTAATACGAATCAATCAATTTTCTATAATCTATTTTATAAATGTAGGCGTTGTCAAAATTGCATTTCATACATTTAAATACTGAAAAAATAAATCAGTACTTACATGACGATAAATCCTTGATGATTCAGCAATGGAGTCGCGATCACTCGTTTCGTCTGAAATGTGAAAGTTCACCGGTTCATACAAATCATTCTCAAATAGTTGCACACGTTGAAAGTATAAAAGCATTGAGCTTCCGAGAGGTGGGCTTAATTTTATTAAGCCAAGATTATAAGGAGTCCAACGAACCCGCGATCCGATCGCGATAGCGCCTTCTGAAGACGCCCGAAGAAGCTGGACCTAAATTTTAATTATTTATTTAAAAATCGCCGCTTCTTTATTAGCATCGTTTCGGCATTCACTTTCAGGAAAGGAATGTGATAATTGGCAAAAAACCCAAAAGTTTTGACGCATACGATGATAACTTTTAAACGAATGCTCCCCGGCCGTTTGTAAAAGAAACCAGTAATGGCTCTTCGGTAAATTTTAATTTCAAAAATGGCCCCTTATGACGGAATAAATTTAAATTGCGTAATTGTCCCGATAATGCCCGCGGGGATAATTAGAGATACTCTAATCGTCGTTTTGTGACAGCGCGAATTAAATGTGCTTGAATTATACCATTTTACCGACTGGAACGAATCAAGTGATTTTTTTTCTTCTTGAATTTTATTCAAATTAAAGACAATCATGTTTTGAAAGAAACTTTTCATGCAGATGTATTCAGGGAATTTTTTTATTATTAAGCGTTCTCACAGAACCGCAGCAAATGACAATCAACAAAAATAGACGACATATATATAATAAAGTATCTATTCAAAACCATATTACATATTACGCACATTATATTAATTAACAACCAATAATTTCACTTTTCAAAAAATTGCACTCGAAATCATTAACTATGGTAAGAATATACTAAAAAAAAAAAAAAAATGAGTCTTCTCCCGATAGTCGGAGGTAAAACGACTCGGCGCTCGATACGCTTTGCGAAAATAATTCGTTTCTGTGATACGTTGAGTTCTTTCTGTGACTTGTCGGCACCTCACCGCCGGGGCTGCGCCCTTCGACAGGGCCCCCTTCATCAGTAAGACCGTTTCATCTTGTCCTAACGAAAATTACACGCGAAACATTATAATATAATGCTAAATTTGATTACATCTCATCCTTCGTTATCGCCTAAACATGCGGCTTATGGCAAACATCGAAATTCAAAGAAATGCATTTTTTGTGCCGTTCTTTTCTCTACCTCCAGTGGGCCGTTCCCAATCGACGCTTAACTGTAATAAAATTAAGGACTTAAAAACCTTTCAATAATTGTCAAAGTTTAACATTCAGTCTTCTCCCGATAGTCGGAGGTAAAACGACTCGGCGCTCGATACGCTTTGCGAAAATAATTCGTTTCTGTGATACGTTGAGTTCTTTCTGTGACTTGTCGGCACCTCACCGCCGGGGCTGCGCCCTCCGACAGGGCCCCCTTCATCAGTAAGACCGTTTCATCTTGTCCTAACGAAAATTACACGCGAAACATTATAATATAATGCTAAATTTTATTACATCTCATCCTTCGTTATCGCCTAAACATGCGGCTTATGGCAAACATCGAAATTCAAAGAAATGCATTTTTTGTGCCGTTCTTTTCTCTACCTCCAGTGGGCCGTTCCCAATCGACGCTTAACTGTAATAAAATTAAGGACTTAAAAACCTTTCAATAATTGTCAAAGTTTAACATTCAGTCTTCTCCCGATAGTCGGAGGTAAAACGACTCGGCGCTCGATACGCTTTGCGAAAATAATTCGTTTCTGTGATACGTTGAGTTCTTTCTGTGACTTGTCGGCACCTCACCGCCGGGGCTGCGCCCTCCGACAGGGCCCCCTTCATCAGTAAGACCGTTTCATCTTGTCCTAACGAAAATTACACGCGAAACATTATAATATAATGCTAAATTTTATTACATCTCATCCTTCGTTATCGCCTAAACATGCGGCTTATGGCAAACATCGAAATTCAAAGAAATGCATTTTTTGTGCCGTTCTTTTCTCTACCTCCAGTGGGCCGTTCCCAATCGACGCTTAACTGTAATAAAATTAAGGACTTAAAAACCTTTCAATAATTGTCAAAGTTTAACATTCAGTCTTCTCCCGATAGTCGGAGGTAAAACGACTCGGCGCTCGATACGCTTTGCGAAAATAATTCGTTTCTGTGATACGTTGAGTTCTTTCTGTGACTTGTCGGCACCTCACCGCCGGGGCTGCGCCCTCCGACAGGGCCCCCTTCATCAGTAAGACCGTTTCATCTTGTCCTAACGAAAATTACACGCGAAACATTATAATATAATGCTAAATTTTATTACATCTCATCCTTCGTTATCGCCTAAACATGCGGCTTATGGCAAACATCGAAATTCAAAGAAATGCATTTTTTGTGCCGTTCTTTTCTCTACCTCCAGTGGGCCGTTCCCAATCGACGCTTAACTGTAATAAAATTAAGGACTTAAAAACCTTTCAATAATTGTCAAAGTTTAACATTCAGTCTTCTCCCGATAGTCGGAGGTAAAACGACTCGGCGCTCGATACGCTTTGCGAAAATAATTCGTTTCTGTGATACGTTGAGTTCTTTCTGTGACTTGTCGGCACCTCACCGCCGGGGCTGCGCCCTCCGACAGGGCCCCCTTCATCAGTAAGACCGTTTCATCTTGTCCTAACGAAAATTACACGCGAAACATTATAATATAATGCTAAATTTTATTACATCTCATCCTTCGTTATCGCCTAAACATGCGGCTTATGGCAAACATCGAAATTCAAAGAAATGCATTTTTTGTGCCGTTCTTTTCTCTACCTCCAGTGGGCCGTTCCCAATCGACGCTTAACTGTAATAAAATTAAGGACTTAAAAACCTTTCAATAATTGTCAAAGTTTAACATTCAGTCTTCTCCCGATAGTCGGAGGTAAAACGACTCGGCGCTCGATACGCTTTGCGAAAATAATTCGTTTCTGTGATACGTTGAGTTCTTTCTGTGACTTGTCGGCACCTCACCGCCGGGGCTGCGCCCTCCGACAGGGCCCCCTTCATCAGTAAGACCGTTTCATCTTGTCCTAACGAAAATTACACGCGAAACATTATAATATAATGCTAAATTTTATTACATCTCATCCTTCGTTATCGCCTAAACATGCGGCTTATGGCAAACATCGAAATTCAAAGAAATGCATTTTTTGTGCCGTTCTTTTCTCTACCTCCAGTGGGCCGTTCCCAATCGACGCTTAACTGTAATAAAATTAAGGACTTAAAAACCTTTCAATAATTGTCAAAGTTTAACATTCAGTCTTCTCCCGATAGTCGGAGGTAAAACGACTCGGCGCTCGATACGCTTTGCGAAAATAATTCGTTTCTGTGATACGTTGAGTTCTTTCTGTGACTTGTCGGCACCTCACCGCCGGGGCTGCGCCCTCCGACAGGGCCCCCTTCATCAGTAAGACCGTTTCATCTTGTCCTAACGAAAATTACACGCGAAACATTATAATATAATGCTAAATTTTATTACATCTCATCCTTCGTTATCGCCTAAACATGCGGCTTATGGCAAACATCGAAATTCAAAGAAATGCATTTTTTGTGCCGTTCTTTTCTCTACCTCCAGTGGGCCGTTCCCAATCGACGCTTAACTGTAATAAAATTAAGGACTTAAAAACCTTTCAATAATTGTCAAAGTTTAACATTCAGTCTTCTCCCGATAGTCGGAGGTAAAACGACTCGGCGCTCGATACGCTTTGCGAAAATAATTCGTTTCTGTGATACGTTGAGTTCTTTCTGTGACTTGTCGGCACCTCACCGCCGGGGCTGCGCCCTCCGACAGGGCCCCCTTCATCAGTAAGACCGTTTCATCTTGTCCTAACGAAAATTACACGCGAAACATTATAATATAATGCTAAATTTTATTACATCTCATCCTTCGTTATCGCCTAAACATGCGGCTTATGGCAAACATCGAAATTCAAAGAAATGCATTTTTTGTGCCGTTCTTTTCTCTACCTCCAGTGGGCCGTTCCCAATCGACGCTTAACTGTAATAAAATTAAGGACTTAAAAACCTTTCAATAATTGTCAAAGTTTAACATTCAGTCTTCTCCCGATAGTCGGAGGTAAAACGACTCGGCGCTCGATACGCTTTGCGAAAATAATTCGTTTCTGTGATACGTTGAGTTCTTTCTGTGACTTGTCGGCACCTCACCGCCGGGGCTGCGCCCTCCGACAGGGCCCCCTTCATCAGTAAGACCGTTTCATCTTGTCCTAACGAAAATTACACGCGAAACATTATAATATAATGCTAAATTTTATTACATCTCATCCTTCGTTATCGCCTAAACATGCGGCTTATGGCAAACATCGAAATTCAAAGAAATGCATTTTTTGTGCCGTTCTTTTCTCTACCTCCAGTGGGCCGTTCCCAATCGACGCTTAACTGTAATAAAATTAAGGACTTAAAAACCTTTCAATAATTGTCAAAGTTTAACATTCAGTCTTCTCCCGATAGTCGGAGGTAAAACGACTCGGCGCTCGATACGCTTTGCGAAAATAATTCGTTTCTGTGATACGTTGAGTTCTTTCTGTGACTTGTCGGCACCTCACCGCCGGGGCTGCGCCCTCCGACAGGGCCCCCTTCATCAGTAAGACCGTTTCATCTTGTCCTAACGAAAATTACACGCGAAACATTATAATATAATGCTAAATTTTATTACATCTCATCCTTCGTTATCGCCTAAACATGCGGCTTATGGCAAACATCGAAATTCAAAGAAATGCATTTTTTGTGCCGTTCTTTTCTCTACCTCCAGTGGGCCGTTCCCAATCGACGCTTAACTGTAATAAAATTAAGGACTTAAAAACCTTTCAATAATTGTCAAAGTTTAACATTCAGTCTTCTCCCGATAGTCGGAGGTAAAACGACTCGGCGCTCGATACGCTTTGCGAAAATAATTCGTTTCTGTGATACGTTGAGTTCTTTCTGTGACTTGTCGGCACCTCACCGCCGGGGCTGCGCCCTCCGACAGGGCCCCCTTCATCAGTAAGACCGTTTCATCTTGTCCTAACGAAAATTACACGCGAAACATTATAATATAATGCTAAATTTTATTACATCTCATCCTTCGTTATCGCCTAAACATGCGGCTTATGGCAAACATCGAAATTCAAAGAAATGCATTTTTTGTGCCGTTCTTTTCTCTACCTCCAGTGGGCCGTTCCCAATCGACGCTTAACTGTAATAAAATTAAGGACTTAAAAACCTTTCAATAATTGTCAAAGTTTAACATTCAGTCTTCTCCCGATAGTCGGAGGTAAAACGACTCGGCGCTCGATACGCTTTGCGAAAATAATTCGTTTCTGTGATACGTTGAGTTCTTTCTGTGACTTGTCGGCACCTCACCGCCGGGGCTGCGCCCTCCGACAGGGCCCCCTTCATCAGTAAGACCGTTTCATCTTGTCCTAACGAAAATTACACGCGAAACATTATAATATAATGCTAAATTTTATTACATCTCATCCTTCGTTATCGCCTAAACATGCGGCTTATGGCAAACATCGAAATTCAAAGAAATGCATTTTTTGTGCCGTTCTTTTCTCTACCTCCAGTGGGCCGTTCCCAATCGACGCTTAACTGTAATAAAATTAAGGACTTAAAAACCTTTCAATAATTGTCAAAGTTTAACATTCAGTCTTCTCCCGATAGTCGGAGGTAAAACGACTCGGCGCTCGATACGCTTTGCGAAAATAATTCGTTTCTGTGATACGTTGAGTTCTTTCTGTGACTTGTCGGCACCTCACCGCCGGGGCTGCGCCCTCCGACAGGGCCCCCTTCATCAGTAAGACCGTTTCATCTTGTCCTAACGAAAATTACACGCGAAACATTATAATATAATGCTAAATTTTATTACATCTCATCCTTCGTTATCGCCTAAACATGCGGCTTATGGCAAACATCGAAATTCAAAGAAATGCATTTTTTGTGCCGTTCTTTTCTCTACCTCCAGTGGGCCGTTCCCAATCGACGCTTAACTGTAATAAAATTAAGGACTTAAAAACCTTTCAATAATTGTCAAAGTTTAACATTCAGTCTTCTCCCGATAGTCGGAGGTAAAACGACTCGGCGCTCGATACGCTTTGCGAAAATAATTCGTTTCTGTGATACGTTGAGTTCTTTCTGTGACTTGTCGGCACCTCACCGCCGGGGCTGCGCCCTCCGACAGGGCCCCCTTCATCAGTAAGACCGTTTCATCTTGTCCTAACGAAAATTACACGCGAAACATTATAATATAATGCTAAATTTTATTACATCTCATCCTTCGTTATCGCCTAAACATGCGGCTTATGGCAAACATCGAAATTCAAAGAAATGCATTTTTTGTGCCGTTCTTTTCTCTACCTCCAGTGGGCCGTTCCCAATCGACGCTTAACTGTAATAAAATTAAGGACTTAAAAACCTTTCAATAATTGTCAAAGTTTAACATTCAGTCTTCTCCCGATAGTCGGAGGTAAAACGACTCGGCGCTCGATACGCTTTGCGAAAATAATTCGTTTCTGTGATACGTTGAGTTCTTTCTGTGACTTGTCGGCACCTCACCGCCGGGGCTGCGCCCTCCGACAGGGCCCCCTTCATCAGTAAGACCGTTTCATCTTGTCCTAACGAAAATTACACGCGAAACATTATAATATAATGCTAAATTTTATTACATCTCATCCTTCGTTATCGCCTAAACATGCGGCTTATGGCAAACATCGAAATTCAAAGAAATGCATTTTTTGTGCCGTTCTTTTCTCTACCTCCAGTGGGCCGTTCCCAATCGACGCTTAACTGTAATAAAATTAAGGACTTAAAAACCTTTCAATAATTGTCAAAGTTTAACATTCAGTCTTCTCCCGATAGTCGGAGGTAAAACGACTCGGCGCTCGATACGCTTTGCGAAAATAATTCGTTTCTGTGATACGTTGAGTTCTTTCTGTGACTTGTCGGCACCTCACCGCCGGGGCTGCGCCCTCCGACAGGGCCCCCTTCATCAGTAAGACCGTTTCATCTTGTCCTAACGAAAATTACACGCGAAACATTATAATATAATGCTAAATTTTATTACATCTCATCCTTCGTTATCGCCTAAACATGCGGCTTATGGCAAACATCGAAATTCAAAGAAATGCATTTTTTGTGCCGTTCTTTTCTCTACCTCCAGTGGGCCGTTCCCAATCGACGCTTAACTGTAATAAAATTAAGGACTTAAAAACCTTTCAATAATTGTCAAAGTTTAACATTCAGTCTTCTCCCGATAGTCGGAGGTAAAACGACTCGGCGCTCGATACGCTTTGCGAAAATAATTCGTTTCTGTGATACGTTGAGTTCTTTCTGTGACTTGTCGGCACCTCACCGCCGGGGCTGCGCCCTCCGACAGGGCCCCCTTCATCAGTAAGACCGTTTCATCTTGTCCTAACGAAAATTACACGCGAAACATTATAATATAATGCTAAATTTTATTACATCTCATCCTTCGTTATCGCCTAAACATGCGGCTTATGGCAAACATCGAAATTCAAAGAAATGCATTTTTTGTGCCGTTCTTTTCTCTACCTCCAGTGGGCCGTTCCCAATCGACGCTTAACTGTAATAAAATTAAGGACTTAAAAACCTTTCAATAATTGTCAAAGTTTAACATTCAGTCTTCTCCCGATAGTCGGAGGTAAAACGACTCGGCGCTCGATACGCTTTGCGAAAATAATTCGTTTCTGTGATACGTTGAGTTCTTTCTGTGACTTGTCGGCACCTCACCGCCGGGGCTGCGCCCTCCGACAGGGCCCCCTTCATCAGTAAGACCGTTTCATCTTGTCCTAACGAAAATTACACGCGAAACATTATAATATAATGCTAAATTTTATTACATCTCATCCTTCGTTATCGCCTAAACATGCGGCTTATGGCAAACATCGAAATTCAAAGAAATGCATTTTTTGTGCCGTTCTTTTCTCTACCTCCAGTGGGCCGTTCCCAATCGACGCTTAACTGTAATAAAATTAAGGACTTAAAAACCTTTCAATAATTGTCAAAGTTTAACATTCAGTCTTCTCCCGATAGTCGGAGGTAAAACGACTCGGCGCTCGATACGCTTTGCGAAAATAATTCGTTTCTGTGATACGTTGAGTTCTTTCTGTGACTTGTCGGCACCTCACCGCCGGGGCTGCGCCCTCCGACAGGGCCCCCTTCATCAGTAAGACCGTTTCATCTTGTCCTAACGAAAATTACACGCGAAACATTATAATATAATGCTAAATTTTATTACATCTCATCCTTCGTTATCGCCTAAACATGCGGCTTATGGCAAACATCGAAATTCAAAGAAATGCATTTTTTGTGCCGTTCTTTTCTCTACCTCCAGTGGGCCGTTCCCAATCGACGCTTAACTGTAATAAAATTAAGGACTTAAAAACCTTTCAATAATTGTCAAAGTTTAACATTCAGTCTTCTCCCGATAGTCGGAGGTAAAACGACTCGGCGCTCGATACGCTTTGCGAAAATAATTCGTTTCTGTGATACGTTGAGTTCTTTCTGTGACTTGTCGGCACCTCACCGCCGGGGCTGCGCCCTCCGACAGGGCCCCCTTCATCAGTAAGACCGTTTCATCTTGTCCTAACGAAAATTACACGCGAAACATTATAATATAATGCTAAATTTTATTACATCTCATCCTTCGTTATCGCCTAAACATGCGGCTTATGGCAAACATCGAAATTCAAAGAAATGCATTTTTTGTGCCGTTCTTTTCTCTACCTCCAGTGGGCCGTTCCCAATCGACGCTTAACTGTAATAAAATTAAGGACTTAAAAACCTTTCAATAATTGTCAAAGTTTAACATTCAGTCTTCTCCCGATAGTCGGAGGTAAAACGACTCGGCGCTCGATACGCTTTGCGAAAATAATTCGTTTCTGTGATACGTTGAGTTCTTTCTGTGACTTGTCGGCACCTCACCGCCGGGGCTGCGCCCTCCGACAGGGCCCCCTTCATCAGTAAGACCGTTTCATCTTGTCCTAACGAAAATTACACGCGAAACATTATAATATAATGCTAAATTTTATTACATCTCATCCTTCGTTATCGCCTAAACATGCGGCTTATGGCAAACATCGAAATTCAAAGAAATGCATTTTTTGTGCCGTTCTTTTCTCTACCTCCAGTGGGCCGTTCCCAATCGACGCTTAACTGTAATAAAATTAAGGACTTAAAAACCTTTCAATAATTGTCAAAGTTTAACATTCAGTCTTCTCCCGATAGTCGGAGGTAAAACGACTCGGCGCTCGATACGCTTTGCGAAAATAATTCGTTTCTGTGATACGTTGAGTTCTTTCTGTGACTTGTCGGCACCCTCAACGCCGGGGACCCCCCCCCCTGCACTCTCCCCCGCGCAAGTTCATTCGTACGCTCTGACGAAACGCCGACTACACTTGTATATAAAATTCGCGAGTGACGCCGAAAAACATTGTTTTTACGACATCTGCACAAAAAATGGAACATCTTCACCGCGTCACTTGAGAGGAACTACAACAAGGATAATAACGCAAGTAAGATCATAATAATCCAAGCTTCCAAGGTAAGTGAATTAACAAATACTCGCACACATCCGCCTCCTACTATCACATAAACACGGGAACACTGGGAGCAAAATGCTTTTTCGACTGCTCCCATAATACAATCTTGACTATAAAACTATTTGATATGGACCTGACTATTTGATATTACTTGATACCTGACTTTAACCTATTCGTTTCAGCTATGTCTATATATTTGTTTCCAGTTACTCCCAGTCTGACCGATTAAATATTATTTGATTGTGCCCGGTAGACACTAAACGTCAAAGTTCGAATACTGTGATGCGACATAACTACCCCTTGCTAATACAATTTGACTAATACTTTTGCGGCCTAACCACATTTGACTACTCCTAACTATTATACTTATACGATTTTATGTATTTTAACTATTGGCCACTTGACTAGTACCTTTTTACAGAGTAGATACTTAAATACTCTTCTAACAGCAAGCTGATATCCAGTTTATATACTATTCATTGCTTTTTATACGAATCTTAACTTGCATGTCGCTCGTTGTCTCTTGCATGGTCTTCCCTACTTAGCAGTATGGAACTCGAGGAACCTCACCGGTTCGGATCCGAGAGGCTCTAGGAACGGAGCAGGAACAAGAAGAACACCAAGAAGACGGCCTCGAGGAGATGCATTTGATGATCTTTACTTTGCAACGAAAAACAACATTGTCTTCCGTTGACTTCTATATCGTTTTGTAATCGCCGAACTGAGAGGGGCAACCTGAAAAAATGGCGAAACCACTCAGTTTCGAATTCGCTCGGGTAAGTTGTACGGTGACGGGGAGACACCCTCAGTTGGTGTAGGAGCGAATCCGAGATGCACTTAAGCGTCTCGTATGTCTTCACCCTACCCCGGCAACGCCCTAGCGAGGAAAGGGGGGACTGGACTCCTTGTACTCCAGAAAGCCCTTTCCAGTAGAGTCAAAAAGGTCGTCTAGAGTAGTTTTCCACCATCTCCCTATGAAAACTACTCAGTCTTTACAAACCCCCCAAACTCCTTATCGAGACGTTCGCGAAAGTGTTCGTCAATACGTTCACTCAGGATACCCGTTGGGTGAGCGTTCAAAATAAAACTCGGTGGTAATGCTACCTTCAATATCGAGCGAATGAGGAGGTGAATGTATGATACAGACGAAATGGATGTAACCCCTTTCCTATGAATGGATATTGAAGAGGCCCATAGTTCTGTAGTGGACTGTTAGTGGCTGCGCTATGATGATGATGATACTAAAAATAAATAGATTGACATATTTTAGTCCCATATTATATTTACACTACAAAAATAATATTATTTCAATATTAGTCAAAAATAAATTTAATTCAATACCAAAATGAAATTCGAACGATTAATAGTACTATGTATATTAGGAAAACCCGAAATTATTAAAAAAAAATTGAGCCACAAAGGCCAGTAAAACACTCAAATATATTTATGGCGAAGTTGTAACAATTGACAGACGTCTATATTGTTTCCAGAAATTTAAATCGGTCTTTATAAATTTAAGGGATGAACCAAGAATGAGACAATCATCGAATTTTGATAGCTATGCATGCACTGAAATCTCAAATCGAGTCACGGCAAACAATCGAGGTGTTATTGCAAAGACAGATTCTCATGGATCACTGTGCAAACATATTTAACGCTCATCGGCACAACGAATAGGATGGGTGTTAGGGAGTAGGATGGGTGCCGCACGCCTTCACCAAACACAACAAAAATGAACGACATAACAAGTGCTTATTTAAGTGCTCTTCTTGACAACTCAAAAAATAGTATGTTTGCACTTACTTAAAAAAAGAAATTCTTAAAATGAGCGAAAGCATATTAACCCCTTAAAGAGGTAAGACATGGAGTTGTGTCCGAATTTCCGTAATACAGAAAGAGCGTGTAAGAAACACGTTGAGCTTGGCGACAAAAAGAGACGGAGAGTGTCTTGAACGTTGAGTTTGGAGAGAAACAAAGACGGAGAGAGTATGTTGCATACATCGTACGATTGTATATACCGTTAACCCAAATTTATCAACTAATAATGATACAAGAATGATTTAATTAATCGATTTCAAATGCATTGTTTATGTTTACTTGAACAAATGATCAAATATGGTGTGCTATCAATAGTGTTTATTTATTTATATACAAGCTTCATACGCCCTGCGGCGATTCTGACAGATAAGTGGATTTGTACGGATAAAATATAACATCAACGTTTATGATGATTTAAAGTTAGCTCACTACTCAAAGGTAAAAATAGTTGAAGAAAAATCTGTGTATGCTTATAATATTGAATAAAATTCGAATAATTTTAATATATCCGTTAATTTAATTTAACATTTCTTAAATCCAAAAACCGGTGAAAACCGGTTTCGTTTGAAAAACAAAAACCGAAAACCGGTTTTGAAGAATGTCGGTTTTTGTATAAGACTTACTGGTTGTGAAAAATGACTCATTTAAGATAATATACGACCCAAAATCAATGGCTTTCTCGAAAAGAAATTTCAACTTCGACCCCTAAGGCCGGATTGACTTGAAAAGGTTATTTTGTGCATATGGTGAAATATGCGAGAAATGATTAATTATGACTTAATGTAACTGAGAAGTTTTGCGACAAACGTTTAAAAAAATGCTTATTGATTAGTGAAGGTAATGATATTTTAAATTATTGTAAATACAATTTTTTTATTAAATTTTCGGGTCTCCCTTATTTTGAAAAAAAATAAGGGAGACCCGAAATTTTGAAAAATTAATAGTACAATCCAAGTCATACATATATATATATATATATATTTCTATTTTATCAAAAACTTCAAATTTCATTCATTTTTATTTATAATTTATTTACTGACCGTTCCCACGGACACACAAATAAAGCTATTTGTTGCACTTCGCGAAAATCCATCATTATTAGCGAATCATTTTTGTCATGGAAGTGCTATTAAATGGTTTGACCTATTAAATAGACGGCATCTCATTTGTACCAATTAAAGCCAAGATATTTCACAACTTGTCCTATACATCACTTCTTCCTCCGTCATCTAATGTCGTTAAATCTTAAGCATCCATAATAATAGCCAGGGCTAACAAGCCTCCAGAAGCGATATCAATTAAATTGTTAAATTAAATTTTATTCCTCAATAAATTTTACGTAATCTCTGCGTAATAACTTTCGGGCTTATCTAAAACAATCGATATCCATTATTTTCAATATTCTCCGAGCGCGATTATTTGAAGGCCTTCATCGTCTCAAGGTTCGATGGAATTCGAATAAAATATGATGATTTATATGCAACAGAATTTTTCCATGCTCGGTTAGATAAGTATTCTTCGATTGATCAAAAATAACATATCAAAATCGGACATTCGCTTCGAGCCACGATCGTTCCACTTACGAACGCATTTCTTACACCCTTCAAGAATGCTCAAAAGCCACCGAAATAACGGTAAATAAATTTAGGAGACAGTGAAGGATATGCTCCCATTGGAGTCCATATATAATAATAAATGGGATAATAAAATCCATCTCATCAAATCAACAGGTCGAGAGCTCAGCTCCCCGTTTTACATACTCGGCCATTAGATCAACTGGCGTCATGCTCGACGGCCATTACCTTCTTCTGATTTACGACCACCCGATACTAATTTCACATCGTAGAATACCACACATATAATATATAAAGCTTTGGCAGCAATTGGTCCAAACTTTGTTAGAACAAAAAGATTGGGCACACATCATAGATTCGAACGGCAGGGCAGTAAAAAGCGAAAACAAACATGACTAATGTTATCGTTCAGAATTAGATATGTTTTATGCGATTGTGTTTTATTTTCATATGGGATTATCGTTATTGATCATATATGATTCAATCGATGTATCTGAATCATAGTTTATGATATTGTTACTCAATCCATTAACCAAATTTCAATCATTGTAAATTTGATCGCACAACGTGAGTCATGATGGAATATATCAAATATTTACATGTTATTTGTATTTATAATGCATCGTTTGCTATGCAATTCAAAGTGGATCATCTCTCGCACATCTCAGCTGATTCAAATTAAACTTTCTCATGGTTAAAGCGGGCTTAAGAATTACCAAATAATTGAATAATTTCAGTAAGGCATCATTGAAATTTATTTTTTCTATAGACGTAGGCAATCTCCACAAAGGATTATTAAAATTTTCAGATAGATTTTATTAAAATATTTAGACAATATCTGAATCCTTTGTAAATGATGTTTTGTTGGAATGCTTTTGGAGAAAATTCCTAGTTGACTCTTTTTAAATTCTACTGTAATTGGCTGTCCCACACACCAACTCTTGTTAGCTGGGCTACCCTAGCTGCGTTTGATGAGTAAACCGACGAGACTACTTTCGCACACCTCTTCGCCACATCATTACCCCAGGGGTTTAACCGTTGCCCACGGGCGTAAGGTTGGCTCCCCTCCCCTCTGGGGTTTTATGGGTGGGCATAGTGGAGTCTAACACCCACCCAAAAGAAAGTCGATCAGTCATTGTTCACCTTATAATACACAAAAATCATCCAAAGCATTTAAGAAGTTAACAAATTATGAAATCGCAACATAAAACTAAACGATCTTAACCCCTTAAAGAGGTAAGACACAGAGTTGTGTTCGAATCTCGGAGACAGACAGAGACGGAGAGTATTTTGCACGTTGAGTTTGGAGAGGAAAGCCAGACGGAGAAAGTATCTTGCAGGTCGGAGATTGTGAAAGAGAGACAGAGACGGAAAGAGTATCTTGCGTACATCGTACGATTGTATAGATCGTTAACCCAAATTTATCAACTAATAATGATATATGAATTATATAATTAATCGATTTCAAGTGTATTGTTTATGTTTATTTGAAGAAATTACCGAATATTGTGAGCTATTGACAGTGTTTATTTATTTATCTACAAAATGGCGGATATCCGAATATATCATCTAATTTTATAATTATTTAAAATTAGCTCACCACTCAAAGGGTTAACATATGTCCGTATGGTAAGGAATGTCGTCTTTCAGTAGTGAGCTAATTTTAAGTCATCATAAACATAGATGCTATATTTATATGTCCGCCACTTATCATCCTTACAATTCCACTAATCTGTCAGGATAGTCGCAGCGTGTATGAAACTTGTACACAAATAAATAAACACTGTCGATAGCACACAATATTCGGTATTTTTTGTGTAAACATTAACAATACACTTTAAATTGATTTATTATATCACACTGGGATTCGGGACACAACATTATGTCTTACCTATTTAAGGGATCAAGTGGTTAAATTGTACAGATAGGCAGTTTTCTAGTTTTTTAATAGTTTATCAAGTATGGATTTTCTTTATTTGTGCATTTAACCGGCCGGATTCAACGTAGTTGCGGGCCAAATATGATCCCCGGGAGATGGTTTCCTCCCTAAGATAAATTATTGATTTCAAGAACGAAAATCAGTGGTTTTTCTGAAAAAAGGGTGGTGTATATTTTTTCTCGAAAATGAGATTAAATCTTAACAATTAAGTAGATATTTTTATCAATTTATCTGGTCCACCCCAATAAAGAAACAGATGCATTTTAACGTTTAAAATACAAACTACGTTACAATATTATGAAATTATTATTTTCGCTATAGCTGAAATATCAACGTAATCGTAGCCATGATCATCATCTTCTACGATCAAGTCAATAATATATGCGTAGGCTCCAAAGCAGTATTAAGTCGTCCATCATAAATTTTCAGCTATTCAAATAATGAAGGCATTAATTACGTTTATTGACGACGTAAATAAAATTACAGCCCCGATTTTTTTCCACATGTCGCTTCTACGGTTTTTTAGGCGACTTGTCGACAACTGGTGTTATTTATGGAGGTCTTGTCTCATGTTATAAAATTAGTATTAAACGCTTCGGTGGGGACAATAAATCAAAAAAATGTTCACTAGCACTTCGTATATCATACGCCGGAGGAGAGTTAACATTTATGTCTTCAGGGAAAACGAACGGATCCAGTCGTTTGGTAGTCGTCGTGACGGTCGATATTAAACGGCGATGAAAATTTGTAATGATTTCGGTAGAGAAACTATCTATATATATAAACGATTACATGAAGATAATCAGGGGTCAATTTATATCATTATCGTGATGCTATGCCATGAAAGCCTTCTTCTATATCTATTCGAAGACCACCGTCTAATTCATACAAATAGTTTATTTAGAAAACCTTATTAAACAGTTAAGCAATGATTATTAATTAAATCCCTAAAATATATATAATAATCAGTAGAAAAATCTTGATTTGCTTTCATATATAATACTAACACACTTTAGGCGGGACGATCATCTTCTTTTACTTTTATATTATAATTGGTGGATTAACTATTTATCAGATATTACAGGAAAATATTATTTCAAGGCGTTATTCAAGATGAATTATTTCATTGTAATATAACATGTTATTGTTTTTTGGCATATAAAAAATTATAATATATGGTTTGTCATAATCTAATTGCAAAAATTATAAACAAAGATCCAACCGCATATCTCCCAACCCCGTAGGTGAACTTCATAAGAGACATTTCTAGAAGTTAAAGATTTTCATATGGGGATTTCTTATTATGCTTCATACGTCATTTATGGTTCAATTATGATAAAATATCATCTACTTGTTCAGTCACTAATAAATGACCCTACCCTATTCCAAACTTGATCCAAAACATCAAAATAAACTTGGATCAAGATAATTAATTAGCAATATTAAGGGATGATAAATATGACACTCTTCACCACGGAAGTTCTAAGTCCTGAACAAATGATTTGAAGCAAAAAAATTAAACATATTTTTATTTTGTATAATATTTTGCACAACTTAAACTATAATTAATAAGAAATATTGAAAAATAAAAAAATAATGAGCGATTGAATAAAATTTTGTGTTTTTACCAACGTTTCTTGTAGTTTTTTGTTTATTAATACAACATTTTCAAATATTTTTAGATAATTTTAGTCTATTATATGAAGACGTTTATTATATATGTGCTTGCCAAATTTCATAAAGAATTCTCAACTAAGACGAATGGGAACACTTCCATTAACTTGGAAAAAGTAGTTTCGAAAAAAATGCGTTTAAAATTTCTCTCAGCTTCGCAAAGCACAGCTTCTCCTCGTCATCCTATAACTTTGCGAATTTAATTTATATCAATTTGAAATTTACTGGAAACGTTAACAAAACAGAAACGTCTCTTAATATTTATGATCTCCCAAATATGTTAATTTGGTATTTTTTTTTAAATATAATATAAATTTGAACTCCATCTTTATAATCCAAGATTTTATCCATTATACCAAGACTGTATTATATTTATTTACACAAAATAGCTATCAATCACCCTAGTATATCTGATTATGTTCTTAATTAAAGCTATTGTTAAAGAGATTCTGTTTATCTCCGAAATTATCAAATCTTGCTTCAGTCAGATGTTTCAATTTGCAATGGTATTGGTAACACTTGGTCTAATAGTTCCAGTCAAGTCTATTTTCTGGACCGTTGCACAATCATTTACAAAATGTTCTTTAGCAGCCATGGTGACATAGTCATCAATTCATGAGCACTAACGACTTGTTTTATTCCACAGACGTCTCCGATCTAATCTCTAATTCAGAAGATACATTTTGTTGGAAATGTCTAATAATCCCACGTAACAACAAAATACGTTGTTTGCGTGCTAGAAGAAATTTTAACAGAACATTTCTTGTTAAACATTCATAAATAGAACGTCAACAATGACAGTCTTATGTGTCGATATCGAAAGTACTCCAATGCGTATCTTGAAAATTTAAATTCACCGAATTTTATCGATAACGACGCTTTCAGAATAAATTTCCAACTGAATGCGTCCTAACACTGATCCATAAATATCAAAACTTTAAAATATCACCTCGTTGAAAGCGTTCCATCGAAGGCGAGCTTTTGGGAAGCTTTCGAAAATATCTAACAAGTCATTGCGAAAACTATGGGCTTGACGATTTTATCGATGAAAATTTGAATAGCTTCATTATATCCCACAAGGTCGACTCGTTTCTTGCCCTATTGACTTCATTTGCATTGTTTAGTATTGATAAATGATTTTTTTTAACTTAGCAGAAGTATTAATCAATGCTAAAAGCGAAATTCGTCTTCGATCTATTTATTGTTCAATGTATAAATAATATTTTTATTGAAAACCGGTTTCAATTATTAGTGCAGGCATTAATTACATACAATATGTGCATTTCTAAATAATTCGAATTATTAAAATGATCACACATACTTTACAGCCAATGCCATTTTAGGAATTCACAATACTTTTTTTTAAAGTTCTTAAAATATATCAATAAAGCAATGACACATTTCAAAGTCATAAATACACAAGGTTGTTACAAAAAACCAAGAATTTTCCTTGTATTAATTTTGGGAATGCTTTTGTGCAAAGTATACAATTATCACACAAATATGTTTGCACTCGTCGATAAACATATCAAATGTGTAATATATACCTGGATATTTAAAGGTGTTTTGAACACTTCGTGTTTTTTTCAGTGTAAACACAATCTCTTCATTATTTCCAAAATTATAACTATGTCGCGCATCACTGGCATCCGCGCCATCTCATTCATCTCAGTTTCCAGAATAACACGAGCAAAAGCGCGGCCTTCAAAATCAAAATGTAAGGAAATAAATTGGAAATAAATATTTACTACAGTCAATATATACATTACAACACCTAATTCTATTTACATTAGGTGTTATCATATGAAATTGCGGAATTTGTGCGTGAGATTCAAGACCAAGTTCCATCAGTCATCTCAATTTGTTTTCAATTTTGCGACAACGTCAAACGTAATCCCTTTAGTTATTAATCTATCGCACAATAACTATAAGTTTGCTTTAATGGCAGCTTATTTACATGTCCTGGAAGTTCTGAAACCGGTTTTGAAAACCCGGGATTTAGGCAAAAATTGTAATCCTCCAAAACTATTTTTTATTGCGAAAATCCGGTTTTGAATATAAAAATTACATTTTCATTATCTAAGAATTTTGGAGGAAAATTTATGAATAGTTCACTTGACATTCTTCTAAACGATCTTCTGGGAAGATAATTTTGAACCTTTCTCGGAATTAATTCTTATCTTAACATTAAACTGCAAAATTAAAAAAATATATCAAAAATAACTGGTAAGTTTGCACTTGTTTAAAAAAATTGAATTCTTAAAGTGAATGAAAGCATATTAATCCCTTAAAGAGGTAAGATATAGAGTTGTATCCGAATTCCGATGATTCAGAAAGAGCATTCTTACTTGTTGAGCTCGAAGACAGACAGAGACGAAGAGAGTATTTTGCGTACATCGTACGATTGTATAGATCGTTAACCCAAATTCATCAACTAATAATGATATGTGAATGATATAATTAATCGATTTCATGTATATTGTTTATGTTCAAGCAAAGAAATTACCGAATATTATGTGCTATTTACAATGTTTATTTATTTATGTACAAGCTTCATACACGCTGCGACGGTCTTGACAGATAAGTGGATTTGTACGGATGATAAATGGCGAACATGCAAATATAGCATCTATGTTTATGATGATTTAAAGTTGGCTCAATACTCAAAGGGTTAACAAGGATGTATCATAATCTCGTGACAGAAATAAATTTTGATTAGGAGAAATAATTGAAGAAAAATCTGTATAATGCTTTTAGTATTGAATAAAATTCGAAAAACTTTAAATATCCGTTAATTTAATTTTATATCTCTTAAGATTGAAAACCGGTGGAAACTGGTTTTGAAGATATACTCCTCATATTTAAATAGGGATGTTTATACGATTCTTTGCAATTTAGTCCGTCTTCTAGAAATAAGAAAGAAGAGGAGGTTTTGAACCAAATAGACATAACAAAACTGCAAAAAATTGTGAAAAACACTGATATAAATGCGTTAAAAAATTTGAATGTCAATACTGAGTATACGCATGAACTGGGCGTTGAATTTAGCATATTAGTGTTAGGTAATGAAAGTAAAAATATTTCTTGAGTAGTGCAATCATCCAATAAAAATATCAAAGAAGACTATACTAACTCATAGCTTTGGTTCTAGATTATAAAATAGCGCTCTCGTATTAGTCCATTTAGGATTGACAGCAGCAATGAACCAATCTCCAATTGTCAATAGTACTCCTATATGGGAAGATGTTGGCAATAATGATGATTATTGTCCAAATATACATATTTTTGTTGACAAAAAATTCATTAGGACCACAAATTCCACGAACGTGTACTACACCATTACATTTTTCAACAAGTGCCACTATGATCTTTTACAATATTTGCTTACGTTAAAGATGTCTTTCTAGCCACTCTTTTGTATTTAAAAGGCAAGCTTCCGGTTTTTCATGAAATCCATCCATGAAAGGCTTTAGAGCGCTCGCTTCCAGCAGAAGAGTTGATGTTTGAAAGCGTCGACCTTACAACGTCAACACGGGTCGATTACGAGAAGATAGTAGTCACTTCAAATCCACCTTCCTATCTTATTTTTTATCACAAGAACAAGGAAGCTGTCGAATGTTGTGATATTAATGTTTACGCTGCGAAGCGAGACCTTCGTCAGCTTGTATTGTATATTCAAATAAGGTCGAAAACATAACACTCGGAAGGGAAGAGTGTTATTCCCCGTCACGCATCATCCATTGTTGGATCGACAAGATGAAGGGGCGACACTTTCCTCCCGATGGGTTATCTTTTGTGGAGGTGTAGCCATCAATAACGAGCGTATGCGTGTGATTTACCGACGTCAGATGCCGTTAGCATGTCCGGTGCGGTACCGACAAGCCCTGGAAATGGCTGCGCGGATGCTCAAATCCGACGACTGTAATTGATTCACAACAACCAGCTCTTTGTCACCACTATCTGCCATCATTAGCCATGTTACGCCCCCGAAGACCTAATACCTTTGTCATTCATAGACTTGTCCGACTCTTCCGGTCAATAAAGAGTGCTTTGAGTCCGGATGGAAACGGCCATACCAAAAGTAGATCGACTATACAGGATGTTGAATTTTTTTTCCATAATCTGGACTTGAACTCGAACCTTTATAATAAGAATCCAGGTTCTGAGGCATTATACCAACACTTGCTCAACTTTAAGACCTGACCACCACTAGATTTCTTTACCTGGGGACATACCCTATTCTGAGGTTCGTACGGTCTCCAAATCTGACACCACTGGATTTAATTGCCTAGGGACGTCCCCTATTCCGTGGCTCGCACGATCTCCAGATCTGACACCACTGGATTATTTTACCTGATGACGTCCACTATATCGTAAATCATATGTTAGAGCAGATTAGCTTGAACCTCCCAAAAAGTGAAACTCCAACCGGCAGTCAGTCAGAAAGAGAGGGAGAATCTTTTATAATATCTTCATCTCCATCACATATATCATAGACACTTTAAGCGCATGCACTGCGTCACCACTAGTATGTGTGTGTGTGTATGTGTTCGTTAACAACAACAACAAAAAGGAGCTAAGAAGTTTCATTTCTACTGTGTCTAACGATTTTTTTTAAATTTCAAACAATTCTTGATCTACACTAATTATATATTATAACCCACGAGCAAGAAAAATATCATTAATTATATGACAAAAATATTGTGCAAAGACCAAGATGGCGCGAACACTAGTAGTGCATAACAATATTTAATGTGCATAAATCAACGTGTTTGATTGAAAAATGTTTAAAATTTTCACACTCTCTTATGCCACATAAACATTCAATAGTTCTAAGAAATCTCGATTTTAGTTTTTGTGTAAATATTTTGCTAATTTATTTTAATATCTACAATGTATTTTATCGCAATGGTCTTTCCCTATCAATATTTGAGCATGAAAAGAAATACATTTTTATTGCCAGCTCTAAAATTGCAATCGTTCCTGGAATTGAATCAGGAAGAACAACATACGAATACATTACTGTGCGTATTTTATTTTAAAGAAAATATGAGCTGTTTTTAGTATGAAAATGAAAAAGATATAAATATGTGCAACTGTATCTCAAATATTGATTAAAATTATAGGAAAAACTAATTGAGGAATTTTATATGGTTGTCGAAATCAGATGATTAGCAAAAATTTTATAGCCTTTGTGAAGCTCTCACATAAATTTTTTTGTCCCTAGAAAAACTTCTTATAGAAATTGTATACTTTTTAAAAATATTATAAAGTAAATAGAATCTAAAACTTCCAAAAATTGTCATCGAAATCATTTCGTCCTGAAAATTATTATTTTTAACACTCGATTTTGATTTGTTTTATTTTTTCTTGTAGTTTATCAACATTTCAGATATAATTGTAATGAACACGAATCCTTTGACAAGTGCAAATTAAATGTATATTGTTTTCACCTATCTTATTCTTCAGAATTTACCATTGATCATTGAATTATTCTCCTCGTTAACTAATTTCATATATTAATTACAAGTCCAATGCATTTTTTCCATGCTTCAAATGTGCTCAAAATGTTTTTGAAGGTGGAAAAGCCATCAGCCCCAATAGAATTGAATTAAAATCTAATATAGCGAGCGGAAATAGCTTCCTCCGCCTATCAAATAGTAAATAATTGCATCATACATGCCGGCATTAAAATCTAAGTAAATTCATTATTTTGACTACAACACGTCAAAAAGGCTTTTCGTGTCTAGTCGCAGATAAAAATGCGAATATGAGCAAACATATCAAAGGCGAGGCCAGCGACCTATAACAATGCGGATCCTCTAAAGTCATATTTTCCGAGAAGCTGCCTTTCATCTCGTCTCTTCGACAACATCCTCTCAGAAATGCAAATATCACTATTGGTTGCGGCTTTCAACTGCGATTCGTTTTACTAGCGACGAAAACGGAGCCGAAGGATTGCCAGTAGTAAAATAAATATCCGAGATTTGACTGCACCTAGTGCAAATAACGACCGACCTGAGACATGCAGATATTACATACCCGGGGACCGTATCGCAGAAATATACATAGCAAACTTTTTTAGTAGGGGTTTTTTTTTAAAAAAACTAACAAACATTGATCAATGTCAACAAAGTTGATCGTATCAAATGCGCCCAATGTCAAATTATGTACAATGATACTATTGAGAAATCAATATTGTCAAGATAAATGGATTGAAAGGATTAACTGTTGTATAAATTTATCGACGATATAAGTTGGAATGAAATAGTGAGCGAAATTGTTCATGAAAGGTAAACTATACATTTTATTTCATAGAGTCATCAAACAATTATGACATGTGGACAAAAATGCAGCAAAAAAGGTACAAGGAAGATATCCTAATTTGTGGATACAAGATAAACCCCCACAAATTAGGATATCTTCAGTGCTCAATCTCGGGAAAGGATTATATATTCACCTCCTCATATACTGGACCTCCGAGTTTCATTTGTAAAAACATAGCGAGAATTCTAAGCAGCCTATTTATGCCAATAAGAATATTTGCTGATATTAGACTAAAATTGCACATCTTTTGCAACAAAATACTCTCATGAAAACATCACTTTAAAACCTACTATACTATAAACTATAAACATATAGTTATTATTCTTAAAACTATTACTGGTGAACGATTATATTAGTACAATATGTATTTTTTAATTACTTTGGGTCTGTTTTTATGCGGATCTTTTTTATGAAATTTTGAAGCTATGCGGTTTTCAAAAATAATGGAACCTATCCATCATTTTTCTATAGAGCACAAACTTTTTTTTATGCGAATGCGCATAAAAAAAATTAAAACATCCAAATGTATAAATCACAAAGTCTTCCAGAGAAACAAGCAAACACGAACAGAAAAATACTGGCTGGCGGCACAAACAACAACATCCAACAGGTTCTCGTCCTTAGAAAATTTAGAAAACAATGACGATAGACCAACCGAAAAATCAATAAAACCACCCCCTATAATTGTAACTGGAGTTAAAAATGTAGAACCTCTTACCAAACTGCTTGATTCCATCGCTAAAGATAAATACATACTCAAGGTCTTAAGCCTAGACCAAATTAAAATACAACTAACCGACGGAACCAAGTACGACAGCATTATCAATGCACTAAAAGAAAAAAATACAGACTTCCACTCATACAAAAAAAAGGAAGAAAGAAACTTTCGAGTGGTACTAAGAAACCTCCATCCCTCTACTGATAAGGAAACTATCAAAACGCAAATAGAGAATCATGGACATGAAGTGGAAATTGTCCACAATATTCTCGACAGAGTCACTAAAACCCCGCTACCGCTTTTCTTCATTGAACTAAAACAGAACTCAAACAACAAACAGATATACGACATAGAATTTATAGCGAGCACGAAAATCAAGTTTGAGCCACCTCGCCCAAAAAAAGAAATCCCGCAATGCACCAGATGCCAAAACTATGGGCATACAAAGAATTTTTGTTGCAGAAAGCCTCGTTGCGTAAAATGCGCAGGAAACCACGAGACCGGACAATGTCCGAGAAAAAACCGATCAGACGACGTCAAATGCGTTCTCTGCGAAGGCAACCACCCTGCAAACTATAAAGGGTGCGCAACGTACAAAAATCTACAGAAAACACAGTTTCCTGCGCTAAGAAACAAAGAGATGCCACCAAGCCAGCCCACATACCAACAATACAGCCGACCAGCGGGAACAACAAACAATGCCACGAGCCAAAGAGCACAACCGGACATCACCTACGCCCAGATCATGTCTAGAAACCAAACGCAGGACCAAAACCAACAGATTCCTCAAAATCAATCAAATGACATGGCAGAGTTAAAAGTCATGATGAAAGGGCTCAACGAACAGGTGAGTACCATGCTCAACATACTATCTACCCTCATCGCCAAACTTTCAATTTCTCAACGCTAAAAATAGCAATATGGAATGCCAATGGCTTGTCCAAACATGCGCTTGAAATTCAAAATTTCCTGAAAATGGAAAACATTGACGTTATGTTGATATCAGAAACCCACTTTACGGAAAAAAGCTATATAAAAATCCCACAATACAATATATACACAACAGAGCATCCAGATGGGACAGCTCACGGCGGAACTGCAGTTATACTAAGAAAGTCCATTAAACATCACGAAGCTGCAAAATTTACAGAGGAACACCTCCAGGCGACCAATATCGTCGTAGAAGACTGGAGAGGGCCCATCACCATTTCAGCCGTATACTGTCCACCGAAACACTGTATTAAAAAAGAAAACTTCCAACGATTTTACAACACTCTTGGAAATAAATTCATCGCTGGTGGAGATTATAATGCCAAACATACGCAATGGGGCTCGAGGCTGATAACCACCAAAGGACGAGAATTACACAAGGCAATCACTGCGTTGAATCTTGCTACAATATCATCAAATCAACCCACGTACTGGCCAACTGACAGGAAAAAAATCCCAGACACCATTGACTTTTGCGTTATAAGGGGAATATCAGCAGCCTACTTCAAGGCAGAGTCCAGCCTTGATCTGTCCTCCGACCATTCTCCCGTCATAGTCACGATGAGCAGTCATGTGAGGAAAATACTAAAGCCCTTAACACTAACCAATAACCGCACAAACTGGAACGATTATCGCGAACTAATGACTTGACGGCAAATATACCCCTTAAAACAAAAAAGAACATCACGGACGCAGTTGAACTTTTTAACTCTACTCTGCGGGAAGCCGCAAAGAATTCAACTCCGGAATGGACGCAAAAAAATAAAAAAGAACAGTTAAGCACAACAATCAAACAGAAAATTGCAGAAAAACGCAAAATAAGAAAACTTTGGCAAATAACGAGATCGCCAGAAAACAAAAACAAACTAAACCGAGCTATAAAAAACCTTAAAAATGCCATCACCAAAAGCAAAAATGAAGCAATCAGTGACTACCTCAACGGGCTAACCGCCACTGAAGCCACAGATTATTCACTATGGAAAGCTACAAAATATTTAAAACAACCCCAAGTAACATCACCACCTATCAAAAAGAAAAATGGAGAATGGGCTAGAAATAGCAAAGAAAAGGCGGAAATATTCGCTAGTCACTTGACAGAAGTATTCACTCCACACATAAACATGAATACTTCAGAAAGCGAAGATGAGATTCACCGGCCGCCAATTACAAAAAAAACAACCATTTGCATCAAAAAATTCACAAAGCGAGAAGTCAGATCAGTCATAGCAAAGGTCGACATTAAAAAATCGTCTGGCTACGATCTCATTACGGGAAGAATGGTAAAGGAACTCCCTACTAAAGGATTTAAGTTCTTGGTACAAACATTCAATGCGGTACTAAAAATGGGCTATTTCCCCCCGCAATGGAAAGTGGCTAAGATTATTCTAATCCCCAAGCCCGGCAAGGATATACATGACGTCAAATCATACAGACCCATCAGTTTACTCCCAATAATTTCCAAACTTTTTGAAAAACTACTACTGAAGAGACTCAAGCCATTGATCGAGGAAAACAATCTAATACCCAATCATCAATTTGGATTTCGTCAACAACATGCGACTGTGGAACAAATACACAGGATCTTCAATAGAATACACAAGGACTTAGAAGACAGAAAATATTGTTCGGCAGCATTCCTGGACGTAACTCAGGCTTTTGACAAAGTGTGGCATCCGGGATTGCTATATAAAATCGGAAAACAACTGCCCACAAACTACTTTTCCATATTCAAATCATACCTGACCAGCAGAACATTCTACGTCAAATACGAAGATGAAGCCACCACGCTCCACGACATAAAATCCGGCGTCCCACAAGGCAGCGTACTTGGCCCAGTTTTATATCTTATATACACAGCCGACATTCCGACAACGGACACCACGACAACGGCCACCTTCGCGGACGACACAGCTCTTCTAACCTCGCACAACGACCCGGCAATAGCGTCTCAACTGCTCCAACATGACCTCAACAATATACAGAAATGGCTCAAGAAATGGCGTATAAAGGCCAATGAAAGTAAATCTACGCATGTCACTTTCACTAATAGACGAGAAACGTGTCCACCTGTCTCACTGAATGATTGCGCACTGCCACAGGCAGATGCAGTTAAATATCTCGGTATGCACCTAGACAGACGTCTAACATGGAAGACGCACATAAAAAAGAAGAAAAAGCAACTGGAAATCAAAATGAGAATGCTGTATTGGCTAATGGGCCGAAAATCGGAACTGTCCCTAATAAATAAAACACTAATATACAAAAGTATACTAAAACCAATCTGGACATATGGGATACAGCTCTGGGGAACCGCATCGAACTCCAATATAGAAATTCTCCAACGCTTTCAATCTAAAGTGCTACGTACCATAGGCAACATTCCATGGTACGTTACAAACGAAACAATACACAGCATATTGAGCATACCAACAGTGAGGCAGGAGATCGAAAGCCATAGCCGAAAAGCCATAGAAGTACAAAAGAAGGTTAAACACACACCCCAACCGCCTTGTTGAAGAGCTGATTAGCCAAAACTCCGGAACGCGCAGGCTGAAAAGATATTTGGTTCATGACCTGGACAAAAGATTCAAATGAATGAACATTAGGTCCTCATTAACGAATGGGGACCTACACGAGACAGAAACGTCATAATAAGAACTGAATGTCCCCCAAAGGATAGATTGTTCAAAAAAAAAAAAAAAAAAAAAAAAAAAAAAAAATGTATAAATAGTGTTTCTTCCACCCACACATATTTAATTCAGCCACTAGATAAGGGCATCATTTCCACTTTTAAAAAGTATTATATTATGAAACTAGAGAATAAATCATTAACTTTACCTGAACCTTTTTTATATTTTACCTTTTTTTATGCGATTTTTGCTACATTTAATCACATTGATTTGAAGTTATGCGGTTTTTAAAAATAACGGAACCTATCCCTCAGTTTTCTATGTAATTCAGTCTTTTTACATGCGACTCCCCGTGGAACGTATCTATCGCATAAAAACAGACTCAAATGTATATTTGATTGTCTTGAAAGCACTTCAATTACTTTTTGAAAGTTCATATTTTGTCCTGATAATGACGCTCAATGTATTGATTTTGTAAGCAACCACCCTTGTAAAGAGTACAATACGTTGATCAATACGGCACATATGACTACTTATCTCGCATTACAGTACTAATCGGGAAGAAACGTAATACTCGTTTCCCGACGAAAGTGTGTTAAGAATATTTGAGAACTGCTCTTATCTTCGCATTAATGTGAAGATTCGCCTTTCTAATTCGACGAGTTAAAAACGATCTAAAACACAATGGTAGATTATATTGTTATCGTTGCGTAATCCTTCGGCTACCATCTTTATAGATAATAGTCTCAAAACATTTAAATATCTTGTTAAAAACTAAAACGTAGTTTTAGATTGTATGAAACGGACGCTTTAATTTCAGACACACGTTTAGTGTAAACTCTGAAATTACCTCCCTGGAATTTGCTTTTACGCCATTTATTTAAAGTGTCCGCTATCTTATTTCGTATAATTACATTAAAAATATAGTTTTATATTTTTTTCCTTCAAATTTACACTGGAAACATTCAAACGTGCGTGTTGGGAACGTAATCGAAACCAAAGCCGAAATGCGAAAAATAACAAGGCTTCGAGCCGGAACGAATCTGAAAACCGTTATTATTTAAAACAAATAACGGTACGGAGCCCAGAAATATTAATACGCCCAAACAAAAATTAGGTTTCGTATTTAAATTTTACGTCAGCATAATATTTACATGAATTCATCCCATGATTCTATGTGAGTATAGTTGTTCATGTATTTAATATGCTCGTCGAATCACGCTAAAATTTCGTTTATCTTATATCGCCGAATATTTTACTGCAGATTTTTTATAAAGTTGATATCATTCTACAATAAATGATGCAGTCGTTATCGTTTATCTTAAAACATTGGTAATCAAATCATTTATATATATATATATTCATATCTTTATATTGTACGTTATGTTTTCAATGTTTTATTGTTTTTACTGATAAGTTTTTCCCGTAAACATAAACAATGAATATGAAAATTCTTAAAAATAATCCTGAAATGCTGAGTCAATGTAACCTTGTATTCAGTTTCGATGCAATGGAATTTGTTACAGATTCAAGCTATGTTTGTGTAATATATAAAACGTATTATTGTTTGCTTTGTGCTACGTATTCACACAGTGGACGCAGTGCATATGCGTAGTGAGTCTTTGTGCGTATGCGTGCGACAGAGACAGAGAGAGTAAAATTGATTCACTCTCTCTTTCCGACCAACTGCCGCATGGAGTTTCACTTTTCGTCTCGTTCGGCTTACTGTGCGTATACAAGATTCACTTCAAAATTAAAGAAGGTATTGCAATATTAACCATTAATGCAATCTGGATTTTTAAGTACTGAAGAAACCCTCCGATTTAAGGAGTAGCATATCAGTCATTATTGTTCCGAGGCCTTATAGATCTCAATTAAACGATCTTAAACGGACCAAATCTAATTGTTCAATCAAGTTTTCAATGAAGACCCTATCACATTTCATTCTAATTGATGCCCTAAACGAGCATGGTTACCATCTCATCCTCTAGAGGCACCTTCCGATCAAAACATCCCTCTCTTGCAGAGTCAAGGACCCCCCGCGTATAGCGGCACCTTTGTCAGCCACTCGGCAGGCTTTATGCGGTAATAATAAAGTTAGTCTTTAAAACGGATAGGAAACCTGTTATTTGGTCTCGCCGAAAGACCAATTATCGGCTGGGTAGCGAACCCTATCGATCAGACCTAAAGCCTTCGAGACTCGTCTCTAAAGCTTCGGAGGCTTATCTGGCCTAATGATAACCTTGTCAAAATTGACCTTACCTTCTGAGAAATACGTTATATATGAGCTTTTAAACACGACTCCAAATTGCATGCGAAGACTTAATGTTGTTTTAAGAATAATTAGCACATGCTGTGAAAAGCAATCATCGTCTGCTTGTGAATATTGCGACAATGTCATGTTCAAAGTGCAGCATTTCCTCCGAATATTTTTCTATCCCAGATCATTCATACTTACGATTCTTGATGCACAGATAATCAAAATATTATCGAGTAATTGCGAATCTATTTTAAGTCATAAAATACACATGGTCGATACATGTTTTCCACACGACAGTTCAAAAATAAATTACAATGCATCAGATAAAAACGCTTTTTCGCGCCAAAGATAATGCTGTAGGATTATGGTGGTCAATGCAACTCATCAATTATATATCTGTCTTTTCAGCGTACAACATCTGTAGTTATGTCATCTGTCAACCAATTGACAATTGATATTTCGATGCCGTTGACTTCAAGAACATCAGATAAGTATCGAAAAACGTGCGACGTGAACTTGAAAGAAAACACATTTTCGTTGTGCGTATATCGTTTAAATCTCGTTAGCATCCAATCTGACTGCTGATAATCTAATGCTGCATAAATGAGATTGAATCGATCGATTAAGTTTTTCAAGGATTTTTCTTAAATCAACTAAAAGTTTTCTTACCACGGAAAATACTCAGCATAAAAGCATCATTTTAATAAGTGAATATTTGAAATAAAAAGTTAAGATGTTGAAGATTAAAGAGGAGCGCCAAATATAGGGTTGCCAATCATTCTAGATCGGACGAGATTATCCCAGAATTAAATTTGCTGTCCAAAATTCCGATTCAATTTCAGACTCCGGAATTTAATAGAAAGCCATCGACCAATATCAACCGTCTAAACATCTCTAAAGATAGACCCAATATTGTATGTCAGTCTGTTCGTTTGTCTCATATATTAAATTAAAAATTTATATAGTTATTCCGCGTCCATGTAGCCCGACGGGAGGTTCGAAATATCGAAAAAAGATATAATTTGTATTTTTAATTTACCTCTTAAATAATTACTAAACGCAAGCTAATACCCATTTATAACGTAATTAAAAACATATAAACTTGATTTGTGTCGATTTAAAAAATCTGTTATATATACACTTAGGCCTCGTACGGTTATATGGTTCCGCCAAAACGTTGTGTAATAGAAATTCGTGTTATACGAGGTTTGAAGTTCATACAAAATTAGGGATTGCGTTCCAAAAAAATATCGAAGATATGTTTATATTAGTATGTACTCTATTTTTATAAATGTTCTATGGATTCAATTTTTGAAGAAATAAGTCAGAAAATAAAACCCTTAAATAGAAGTACATAGTTTGAACAAACTTAAAGAAGACTCCGAGGAAATCCTTAACAAAAACTATAGTAGAAGAACTGTCAGGATAATAAGTAATATATGCATCAAGAAAATTCTTTTCAGAATCTAAGATAATCAATGCAATGCCAATATAAGACTTCTATGGACTATGGACTTCTATGAAAGTCAGAGAATTCTGGAGTATTTTTGGAGTATAATATGCTTTAAATATCTTTAAAAATTAATATTTAATTTAAGTCCAAAATTAATCTCTTTATAAAAGAGCTAACTATCCCTTATTCCATCATCATTCCGTTGAAATATTTTCACCTTAATTTGTGATGTGTTACCAGTTCAAGATCATATCGATGGCCGTTATTTCAAATAATGTCTTTTAAGTTTTCCCCAATGACACATCCTACATATACACAATGCGTGGTCACAATCGTACCCAATCCACGGGCAAGATTCCTCGTCGAAATATTTGGGAAGCCTCACATTTAGACGACGATCAGATAAACGCCTACCTTATCTGGTGGCGATAGTCTCACTAAGGGAGTCCCTCCGTCTCAAACGCTTTCAATTATAATTATCGAGAGTGGGCGATTTGGTTCGCCTTTTATCTGCTCTTTCTTCCATTTTTTCTTCCCAAATCTTTGATACTTCTTTTTTTACCCTCCGGCCGTTCCTTGCGGAGGACGGGGGCCGCGTCCAATTAAAACGAGCCCCCCGTATGCCGCCCGGGGCCAGATCTTAACATGATGCATCTGTGTCAGTTCTGATAGATTTATTACATCATCAGGTTACTCGTCAAATTATTATCCACGTTTAGGTGAATGGCCATTAATAAGATAAGGGGTGACCCTCCAAACTAGACCGCATTATTCATCATCACGCTTCACCTTCGCTCTGCACGGCGTCGAATCGTCAAAGCGAGCTTGTTTATTGACCTTTGAGCGAGTTGATTCGATTTGTTTAAAGGATAATTACAGGCAAACAATAAGGCTCTTGCGGTGTCACTTGTTTAATTGAGTAACTAATTGCCAATAGAGGTGATGGCTTTGAAGCCTCGCCTTGAGACGTTATAATTTCGCTTTTGTGCTGTCGTTAAATCGGCGAAACAAGGATGATTACAAGCACAGGATGGTTTGTTTATAGAAGGTCGAATACTCTGAGGCATTCGATATGCTTATTATAAAGTATTTAAAATCACACAATAAATATTTTATAGGCATCTATTATCGTATGGAAATTGTGCATATCAGTTTACATTATAAAAGCAACCTTCGCTAAATCGGAAAAATCAAGATGCCAACATGTTTATACTCAACTATTTTGTAATAAATTTAATTCTATGGTCAAATATTGGTAAAATGTTTAAGCCGAAAACGTCCATATAAAGCTACTGAAACATTCAACAGTTGACAAAAATGAATACAAACATTTATATCATTAAACTTTGATAACTCTTATATCGATGAATAAGGTCCGAATTGTTTAATGCTCTCTCAGTATTAGGATTTTGGATTACTATGAAAAATTTCCAGATAAAGTCCCAAGTCATCCAACATATTTGCCTGACTTAACAAATATGCATTCCAGTAGATGTAATTTTCCTGTCGCCAAATACAATTTCGTTGATCCAACCAATGGATCAAGACGTAATACTAAATTTTAAAGCTTATTATCTATGGCGGACATTCCGACAACTGATTGATGAACCCTACATAACTAAAATAGCATGGATGTTATAGACAATATCAATCTTTCCAGGAATGACCAGGACTAAGCAAGGATATCACAATAAATAATCGATTGTTGATGTCAACAAAATTATCAAGCTAGCTAATGAAACAGGTTTGGACGATATAAATGCGCAGAATATTGAAGAATTATTGCAAGTTACAACTGGTGAAAATCCTTCAAATGATCTTAAAGAATTGTCTTATACTTATAAGACTGAAACTATGCTATAGCTGCTTATAATAAATATTATATCTACTTAATATCACAATGCTCTAAAACTTGTAATACAATCAAGTTCCCATGCTACAACTTAAGCCACGTATATCGAAGCCCTGGTTACTTTGTATCGAAAGTAGACGACGCTTATTCGACAATAACTTTGTAGATTTAATTTAATCCCGATATGTACAATTATTCAGGTTTCGTAGAGTTTAATTTTCCTAATTCAAATTGTATTAACATTGACTAAAACCAAAATTAGCTTTGTAGATGCATGTGCTAAAATGATGGCGTTTAACGTTGTTTCGTTTAGCACTGGAACTTATTGGAACGTATCCCCGGGTCTAACTTGGAAATCCATAGAACATAGTACATAACTATTGTATGTTAACCAAGTGAATATAATTGAGAACAATAAAATTAATAGTTTATAATAATTTCAAATCATTGGAACCCGGCTTAGCAGAATTAATAAAAATGGCACATTATGATAATGTAATTAAACTAGGAATTACATAGAGAATATTGATTTATTACATCATACATATTCCAGCCAGGATAAACGATTCCGAAATGAAGTTGAATTAAAAGTCACTGTATCACTTTCTTTCGATACTATCAAAATTTTATTCGCACACAAATTCGAATACAGATTCCGCCCACCCTTGATTTCACCCCCCGGTCGTTCAATAAAATCGCACGTATGCAGACACCGCCAAGACTCCAATTAATGACGGCCGTATTAAAGATTAATTACATTACGACCATTTTTTATTGGACATCAAGGCTCGAGTGCAACGATGATGTGGCTCCTTAAATTGAGATCGAATATTGTGCCCCAGGGGCAGGCACGTCGAGCCAACAAGTAATGAAATAAATCAAAAGATATATCAATTCTGATTTGAAGCCTAAAGCCATGCGGTAATTGACCATCTAAATGCCATAACAATTGGGGAATGGGATATCTTAATTGCTTAATTTTTAAACTAATCGGTTGCACCAGGGGGTCCTTCCACTTTCGCCCTCGCCGACCCTCGATCTGCTGCCAGGTCCTTTGTGAGAGCTGTTGCCACGTCCGGTATAAATGGACAAAGCCGTGCCTAATGATTCTATTAGTGGGCCTATTAAAGGAACCGCCCCGGATTTTAAAAGCCTTTAAATATCCATTTTAGCGATGTGCTTTTGATATCTTCGAAAAAATCTGGCACTTCATCACCATATCGTTCTAATGCAACCCCTCCTAAATTGATATCCAATCTGTACGATAGCCTGTTAAAACCTATAAGATGTCGACATCTTCAATACAGACACAAAAGAAACTTAACCCTTAACGAAAGACCTAGTTTTTCGATGCTATCACTAGTATCTTAACTAAAGTATAACAATACAAAACAAGAAAACGATGCTTAGCTCAATATTATTCAATCTGAGCATGTAAATAATTGTGTGCGATTTCTTACGATTGCAATATACAGAATAAAATGCATGTATCCGAATAAAATAGAATTCTACTTATATCGATATGGAAAATTATAAAAAATATGCTTAAAACTCCTTTTTTCTTGTCGCAAATATGGCGGCATTCGATCTTACAGCAATATTTTTAATGTCACACAATTCCGTCAAATAATTCTAAAAATGGACGATATCTACGAATGCATACAAAAGGAAATATTTTGATTAATATATAATAATGTTATGTAATATAATATAAATTTATCAAGCTTCTGATAGCATCTGGCTCATATCAGTCAATTACATTTTTTACAATTGTGCGGACCAAAAGTTGACGAAGATGGTTGGAGCCTGGACTTTCAATATAAAAGTTCAAATCTAGACAGAACAAGAACGCCTTTGAATCAAAAAAATAATTTGAAAATTTCACTATTTGCCCTTTTCCACCTAAAATATCTATTCAAATAATTCCATCCTATCTTAAACATATGTAGAATGTAACCTAACTCATTACTCATGGTAAAGAATGAGAATTTAAGCTTAATAAAGTTTTTGCTTTACATTTAATTGCGCAAATCTTAACCGATTATTATGCAAGAGTACAAAATTAATAGTGATACATTTGAAATTATTCTGAAGATGAAGACGAAGACTGCTTTTGATTTCTCTGATAGTTACTAATTGAGACATTCTTCATATACGATAAAATTAATACCATCCAATACACCAATGTCAATTAGCAAAATACACTCAAACCTCTTTTTGTGCGACTTTTTTTTGAGCAATTTCGAAGTTATGCTGTTTTTTTAAAGCATTTTTTTTATTTCATAATGAGTACGTATCAAGATATTTTGGATAAAATAGGTAATAAATAATCAACACTAACCGAAATTTGGAAAAAAATTATAATTTGAAAAAGAGTTGATTTTTGAAAAAATTGATTTAGTTTTTTTTGCATTTTTCCAATGTTTCAGATTTTAAAAATACATTCTTCAAGTGGAATTTCCAAAATTCCAACTACTTACCGAACTATAGTTATTTTAGTGAGGCTACAACTTAGCCGGTCCTACCATAATGAAATCTTTTAACGGGTTTTTCTCGAAACTACTTTGATTCAACACGGTTGACATCATATCTCAAGTTTTTATTAATTAATTTACTTCAAACTAGGTACGAATCTATTCCATATAGCCCTCTATTATTCCTACCAGATTCATTTAAAAATGTATTTTTTAACTATTTAAAAAAATAAAACTGACAAAATAAGGCCAAAAAATTGCTTGACTGATTTTTTTTAAACAGTCGCCATTTTATGATTTATTTATTTTTTGAGCTAAGGATTATATTGACTTCTTTACTAATTATGAATTATATTGTTGGATAGAGAAAATCTACACAGAACAATGATGACATTGACACTGGATAAACTACTATTATTACTATTGTAATTATTGTTTTCCTATTTTTTTTTATTAACTTTTTTTATGCGATTTTGGATATATTTTATATAGCCGTTTCAAAGTTATGCGGTTTTTTTTTGGTGCAATTTATTTTTGTGCGGTTTTCCGCGGAACGCATCTACCGCACAAAAAAAGGTTTAAATGTACCATTGATTTAGAGCAGCAAGTGATAACTAAAACGCGAGGACATGCTCAGATCATGATTTGTGAAAGTGTGTTAAAGATGCATTTGTCACGTTCATCAGCAGATTCAATGTATCGTATATAAGTACCGGTATCAAAATGTTGCTAAGCCTATACTCTTTGGAACACATACTTTAAATGTAATTACATCGTTACGACTCCATTGTGTTCAATTACTTTATCTATATGAAATACAAATTTAAAAAATTGTCCGATTTGGGGTTTTTCCGTTTCAAAAATCAACTTAAATACTGATCATGAGATTAAGATCACTTTAAATAAACATGCAATAAAGATATTTCGAAGATAAAATTTACAAGATCTGAAACGCGACATTCCTGATTATCCGGTCTTATAAAGAGCTGAACGTTTGCGTTATCGTTGCAAGGCCAAAGAATTTTTTACCCCAAATATGTAAACATACATCCTTGGATGTAATGCGCCGAATTAATGGATCCTGCTTAGTCGCCGGGCTCCTTTATCAGGGGGGTAATAATTAAATTGACGTCTGTTAAGTGGGCCGTTTAGCTCACCGGGATGAGTGGCTCTACGGAGAGAAAACGACCTCGCAGGATGAAATTTCCCCATAAAAAAGTATAATAAAACGCCTTGTAGATTTACCACCGCCCTCGTAAAAGACCGGATTCCACAAAGCGATGACAAAGACATAAAAATTAATTAATTCGAAAAAATTGTACGCGCGATTGTCCCATAAAAGTAGTTTACACGGCGCCATCCCGCGTCATTGTAAATGAAGTCTTGCGTTAATGCACGTCAGCCGGGGCCCCGAACTGCTGTATAAATTAATTAAAACCATGTAAACATTTAATGTTTATTATTGAAGAAATAAGATGGAGAAGTATGCGGGAGAACAACGACAAGATAGAGATCTGTGGGAAATCTGCCGAGAGGATTGCGCACTCAACACCGAACTTTACGACCGTAGTCCGGAATTACTGATATTTCAACCCTCTGTGGACCGGCGGCGGCACGTGATAATGTTTGGAGGCCACAAATTCGACCAAATATTTAAAATTACATCAAAAATCCTCAACATTGCCAAATATCTTGACGATTTTGGTCACTGTCCTTAAATATTTGAAATTTCTATTACGAGGACTTTTATTTCTTTCAGCTTCTAACAGCAACAACTTCAAAATCTCTACCCTTAATATATTATTTATATATATATAATATTGAGTTTTGAGCATACATAATTGTTGTTAAACATTTATTTGCCATTTAATAGTAATTTAAACTATTGCGGAATGTTTTAAGCATATAAATTTAAAAAATATTTATATTATATTCCGAAATAAATTGGGTAATTCTGGATGACGTGAACGTTTAATAAAGCTATCCCTAGGGTTAAGTCACACTGAACGGGAATAAAATAAGAAGAGAGAGTCAACCGATAGTCTTGGCCGCGGAAAGATGTGTTCTTCCCATCATATCTCGCAGCTGGAGTATTTCTCTCGACGTAATAACAAAGACATATTCAGTATTAGTGATTAACAGAGGACGTCATCTAATCGTCGAATAATAGTGATATTTTTGCGATCTTCTTTACTTTATCATGTAGCCAGGATCACGTAATGATATAGAAATGGAAAGATAACGAATAAAAGACTCAAAATTACAGCCCCACTTAAGAAAAGAAAGAGGGAAGATTTCACGATATTTCAACCAATCGACAGACTTGGACTCAGATAATTAGTAAACCAGGGATCATAACAGGACAAACAACAGATAAATCACAAGGGAAACGCCTGTCTTGTTTTCGTTCCAGTCAGGCAATCATGATCTGAGCATGTCCTTGCTTTTAATTACCACTTGCTGCTCTAAATTAATGGTAGATTTTGTCTTCAATCAAATGTGGAGAGTGTCTCTAGTCAAGAGCGGGCTTCGTCTTCGTCTTCAGAATAATTTCAAATGTATCACTATTTGTTTTGTTCTATGAAAAACATCGATTTCTTCATTTATATTTGTCTCACATGTGTTTTTTATTTAATTCTTGTACAAACAGGTCATGATTTACGTTAATTTGCACATACGATCCATAGAAAAATTCGTTGTTTTCAGTCTTTTTTAATATTCCCTGCGTATGTCACTTTTCCATGCAATTGCAGGAACAAAAAACGCTCACACATTTAAAGATTTTTGAAAAATTTCCACATCCTTCATGTATCAAAAAGATCTCAAAACATAGTTAAACGTAACAATGTCATTTATGAACGAAATATGGAACAAATATAGGTATAATAAGAATATGAATCCAAATAGAAACGCCGAAGAAGAGATAATCAATATCAATGCACAATTTACTTACATAGTAATCTGGAAGTTGACAATGAAGACTTGGTTAGTATAAGGAAAGAACAAGTTGCAAAAAGAAATGAAGCAAAACTTATCTGCAGTTTTTAGCCAAATCTGTGGAGGAATTTAACAATTTAAAAATATAGAAAGAACTTTCTACAGAAGTTTTCATATGAAATGTCCGATTGTCAGTAAATCTTTAATATTCAATCGTAATGAAAATTGAATCATAAGATTCTGGCGTTTTGATTAACCAATTACTGGCTGTGGCGGAAAAAGATCTCTTTAATGCTATATAGCATATGTGTTTCCATGGGAACGTAAAATCTGGAATGATTTTGAATAAACTTCTATAATTATTTCATTATAATTTATTTGCTATAAAGATACCTTTTTATTCAACATCTCATTTAATCATTTTCAAATGAGTTTATTTCGAAAATTTGCATAATCTATCATGCGTCGTCTATGCATCTGTGGGAACTTGTTAACTTATTTTAAGTTATGAAGGATGTGTCTTTGTTTCTTAGATTTAAAAAAATCTTGAACCACATAGGAGGCGTTTTTGTTAATATATTTAAGTATGATTAAGACATGACGTTGTTTTTTCATTAAGATAAAATTAAGATACAATATAAAAAAAGATATTGCTAAAATCTTACATAAAGTAGACCCCACACATTAAAACTAATTTGATTTATCTCGCGATATAAGGAAAAATCATTCAACACCCAATGCTTTTACAACATTGTTGTCCATGTGGCGTTCTTATAATTCTGAGTAGACACATAATTTTATGTTTAGACATTTCATTATTCGATGCGCTATATTAGTTCTCGGAGATTAAGTAAATCACGACATAAAATCTTCTTCGCAGAATCTTCCCTGCGAAACGGATTTAAGCCTATTGTGTTCTGTTTATAGACCAATGGGAATCTCCTTGAATATTTGCAATGGAAATACAGCACCGTGGGATAATGGACACATCGATCATTAAAATAAACTTAAATAAAGCACGATAAATCTTTGAATCCTATATAATTTATTATTTCGATAATATAAGTCAAATTGTTGAATGCAAATCGTTCATATAAGAAAAGCCGCCATGAAGGCGCATAAATATTCCATGCGATTTTATATCGCTCTTTATTGACTCAATCAAGTCCATCAATTGATCATTCGCATCATAATCAATAGCATTTTCTCTAATTTTCATCAATTTTGAAGAGAATTATTGATGCTTAGTATTTAAATATCGATGCGATCCGAGATAATTAGCATGAATATGTTACGATGCGGTAACCACGTGGTTTGCGCAAATATTTATGGAATTTTTTCATAAATTATTATACAAATTTTCCTTGAACATGCACTAATATGGGAATCTTCCTAGCGTGTAACAGATAAATAATTGTGATTTCAATTTTGACATGTTCACACGTCCTTTTAATGTCACTCTAAAGCGTGTTTTATTTGATTTAACAATTTGGAGGCTTTAAACACTTTAATTATCCCTAAAGAGATCGCTTGCGACGTTTGAAAAATGTGCTTTTTAGACGTGTTCTTTGTGTTTCGATGTGTTTTTTCGGAGCCCTGACCTACAAACTGTTATTAAATTCTTAATAAATATCAATTAAATACACCCAAACCTCGCTTTGCGGCTTAAACCCGCACTGAAAAAGTTGGCCGTAAAGCGAAAACCCATATAACGGAGAAGCTGCAACACTATTAAAAGAGTTATTTTACCATACTTAAAAGAAGTTGTTATAATGAAATACCGTATAAAAGGCGGTCGTATAACGAAGTAATGGCGTATTGGTAAATGGAACAATTGGGGTTGTATGATTTTATTGAAAATTCTTCCACCGAAAGAAGAAAAATATTGAAGACAATAAAAGCAATATTTTTTACATAATTCAAGCAATATCATATATTATTAAAAATTTGCACAATTACATGCGAACATTTGCTAGAGTATTTTTATACTAACGAATGTTTAAACACTAAAAACTTCAAATATATATAATAAATTTAAGCATTTATCACCGAAGGATGATAATTAAATGGCCATGACCCATTTTACTCATTAAGGACAGGTAGTACATGGTTTTTTATATTAAATTTTACATAGATATGTATGATAATTGAAATTCAAATAAACATGCTTATATCATAGCGAGACAACGATCTGCAACGAACTATAAAATTAACGGTTGCAATAGCTAGCTAATGTACGTTGAAATAGCTATAAATAGTGTAAATAAAAAAGACAAAAAAATAATCAAATAGTCTACGTTCTTGGCCACAAGATTTTTATTTTGCGTTGAAAGAGAGCTCCCAGCTGCGAGACTACTAAAGAGCCGGCAGAAAGAATGTGTCTTCCTGCAATTAAAGCTATTGGCTAACAGTCCTCATAATAAATTCTGATCAAGTCAATTTAACACATTCTTATTAGGAATATTTTTTAGGGCATTTTCACTGTGGTGCGTTTATTATCATAATGGAAAATATTTTGTAATAAATAGAATATAGCGATTAAATCGGTTTTCTAATTCTTATACAGTTCAAATTTTTGTCTGCATTCATACATAAATCATGGCGAAATTATTAAGTCTGAACAATAGAAAATGCTGAATTCTTCATATTCACATAGTTCATATAACAATATGGTGAAATTTTCGTGTACATTATCTTTCCGCTTTGTAGGAGAAATACTTTCGAGCTTAGTCATAGAAATACTAACTTTCAGCTTAATATTTGCGCATTGCCATTGAGTACATAATTGCAGAACTTCCATTTCGATTCATCACTCTTACATCCCGTTTCTTAATTGCATTTCATTTAGTATCCGCTAGTATGTTTGCGTACATAACGAGGTCCCTCACTTCCACTTAAACATCTTTTATTTAACGTATTGAGCATCACCCAAACACGAAGCGGTTACGTCCTCCCCCATAATCATCATTTTTCGACCCAAATCCTAGCCGACGTCTCACTCGACCGACGAGGGTAGATTCCAGTACCAAAGATCGCCTTCCAGTTCATTAGCATTCGGCATCGAAATTTGTGGCGAGACGCGAAAGAAAAAGAGGAATCGCGAGGAGTCGGGTGGATGCAAAGAGAAAGAACCCATCAATCACCTAACAATTAAGGATCGTTCATCTCAGTCATCAACGCCTGTCAGTGCCGAGCAATCCATTTGTTCAAACTCGGACTACACAAATATTCCTTTCGCCTTTCGTAATGAAAAAGATAATTATTGCACAAACAGACCGTTGATGTATCGTCTACTGTAGTGCTCAAATTATGGAGCGCTTATTTCGAAATCGTATGTATATATTACTTTCCAATATATCCATATATTACCGAAAAAACTGACGCATGGACTGCTTTTGTAATCTACCATTTCTGGTATTATACAGAGTGTTTTGCACATGGACCGAAAACGTTTCCCACATAGGCCCAAGTTCAAACATTTCAAAACACAAAATAGTTATTTCGCTATTTGCTATTATGACCACATATTAAAAAGTTATGACGATTTAGAGGTGAAATTTTGGATATTTTTTCAAAATTTTCAAAAAAAATCTATTTCGACAACCCTGATTTATGTTTGAAACGTAGCAAAATACCCCCCTAGCCCCCAAAAAAAAATTGCCGATTCCATATGTCAAACACTCTGTATATTCACACAGCTAATCACAGAATATTTGACATTAAGCAAGTGCTTTCCAATAGTTCAAATTTTCACATGTAATGTCCGATTCTAGATCAGTTTTCTTAATAAGCAATATTCAAACGCTGCCCCATTTATACTCGATGCATTTAAATCGATAATTTGTGTACAAACTTCATAAAATAAGTACACCATAAATCAAATCATGGACTTCCTGAGTTCTTATTGCAAATGTTTGAGAGGTTTTTATATTCGATCGATCATCTCGAACCAAGTTTACCCTGATTTTCTGGTTTTTTGAAAAAAGTAAATACTGGGACAATTAATTAAGTCGGTCAGGGTCGCCTATGAGTAAATAATTTGCAGAAATAATTATTTTATCTTTATAAATAAATATGATTTCGCAACGCATTCATAAGGTAATGTCCACCTACTTTTTTCTAAAACTATTAGAAAAAATCTGCCACCGTCTAAAAAAAAAGTATACCGTAAGTAATCCATTATTTAATGTAAAGCAATTTTGCTTTTGAATTAACATAAATTTTCCACCCTTACTTTTCCACCGTAATAGTTTTATTTGATTTAATTATTTAAAGTGGATGATTCCTCGAACATTCTACAAAGCACACAAAATAACTGTTTTCATGGTTAAACCGGGTTTAATATTTGAACCAGGGGAATTATATCGAAGAATGTATTATTTGTGTATTTTAAATTATCATAAATTATTCACTGTTGTAATTCAGTATCTGTCAAAGAAATAAATCGATTATCTTTTATAATAAATTTTCATAAAAATAGTTAACTTTTCTATTCCTCTAATATCAATGAATGTGCTTTATATTTCTATATGCAGTTTGATCATCATAAACTAAAAATGTATGAAGAAATTATGAAGTATTTAAGGGATCATCTCACTTTGACGGCTCAAAAAATAGGTAATTTTTAATATAATTATGTTAGTAGCAGTTTTTAATGTTTTTAATACAAATCCGCAGTGTTTATCAGTTTTTCATTCAGATTTACCAGAAGCAAAAAGATTCTTAATCAGCATGTTGCTATTATATTACACTGAATAAATATGTTTTGTTTAAAAGTATCAAAATGGCGATGATTTGAAAAAAATGTTTGGGAAAAAACATCTTTTTTGGGGGTATTTTTTAATGTTAAACGTAAGATAAAATAAATATTTTGACCTGATTTTGCGAACTGCTATAGCCATACATATGTAAAATAAGCTTGTAAGCTTTCAAGCCAATCGGCGACTTGATTTTTCTAAATTCTTTCAACACTTGCAAGCAAGCTTGATTACCAGTATTTTTTTGCCACAAAAAATATGTTTTGGTACGAGAAACCATACGCATTCATTGTTATTTTGTGTGATCGAATCAAAGCATCTTTCCAGTAAATTACCAGATGATAATTCTTTATCAATCGATTTTAAGAATTGCTAAACTTCCTTGTTGAAAGCAAAAGGATGGTTGTACAAATATGATGATCTTGTAATTGCATATTTCTGGAATTCGCAACAAGAATCTGCGCCTTCCAAACACTGAATTCTGATGGGCTTCATCAGTCGAAATGTTATGATAGTACGTGGCCCAAATAGCATTTTTCATATGAAAAGTAAACCATAATAATTAGATAAATACTTTATCAATTTATCAGTTCGCTGTTCGATTTTCGAAGCATTTCGTACAGAGATCTTTCTTTTTGTGTCCTTACTCTCCACTTGCTTATTTGCTTTTAATTTGCACCCTTACTAGAACAAAGATAAGAAAGATCCCCAACAGCAACCTCTGGTCTGCAAACAAAAGCAGGTATAAGGACAAACCAACGACCACAGTGGTCTCAGAGCTGTTGGGGCGCAATCTGAACGGAGTGATTCCTTCGAGCGCTTTTCGCGAATTAGCTATAAAGCATTGAAATAATCCAAATTTCTAGACTAAAATTATAGACGACATTCTTGGAGATATGTATGTACTTTCCAAAAGTGAAATTTAAAAAAATACGATTTTTTTGACGTGATAAAATGTGATGACCCCCTAAGCCCCGAAAATTCAGCGAACCATTGAATTTTAATCATCGCCCCATACGAAAATATGAAACGTGGCCGTTGTAGCATTTTTATGATCCTGATACTCGATTCAATTCCCTGTATCGTTCATTTCAAGCAGCCATGTTATATCTCATATAAATACCGATATCAAATTTCAGATACCTGCAAAAATTAATAAGCCACTTTGCGCATTTTTATCACTCCGCTAAAAGTATCCTGCGTCTTAATCCACCATCGTCCTTTTCGAAATCGAAAAATGTCGACTCTTGCATCAAATGAAGCAATAAAACGCGCGCGGGAAACGAAATTTTCCTTCGGCGAGACATCCGATACAGGACACTTCAATGGCAAATATCCTGATAAAATTTAATCAAACAGAAGCACATTCACAGACAGAGTTTATTAACATAATCCATTAACAACTATCTGACGACTCGATCTATTAATATAAGGTCCCGAGCGCCGATCTGATAATCGCAAACTTAGCTTCACTACACAATCTCAACTATATCTCCTTATAATGGTGGTCATAAAGAAGGTGGCAAATCAAAGTCATATAATTTTATGAGAACTATTCAACACCGATGTGTGATTATGTGATCCGACGTGCGTTACATAAGCGACTTTGCATAACAACCAAAACCCTTTTCGGCTTAACGAAAATAGTTCCCGGAAATCGGATGAAACCGAATATTACCGCTTTTCATCGGTAGTTGTGTTCCCTTCTAATTAACGCCTCTATAAATAATTTGAAAATCGATACAAAAATAAGTAATTTGAACAGTGAAGTGCATTTATTAGACGCTTTAAATTGTTTATTTAATTTTACACGTCAGTGATATGTGATCATGGATCATAACATATATTGATCTTGATATTGCTATGGTAAATATTTCGAGCGTAGCGACTCTAATTATTTACACGAAAACCGAACAAAATTTACAATCCCAATTATCCGAATTTATCATTCAATTCTATGAGTCCCAAGTTGGAGAAGAATCTGAGTTTTGTACGGTTCAGTTACGGTATTATCGGATTCCGGTTCGAAGCCCTGATATTGATACATTTAACCAAATGTTATCATTTTAAACCGCCGTGATTTTGTAATTTATCAATATTTCACCGGTGACATTTCAGATAGCTTTCAGAAAATACATATATTATTAATTTAATGTTGGACAAAGCCACTCTTAAACAATGGCGTGTCACAAGCTCTTCAAACATGTCTCTCTGGAATTTGCTTTCAGTCTCGTTGAAGACTAGCCTTCAAGCTGTTCAAACAAACCGCTATACTTGACCTTCAAGATACTCCATGTAAGGAAATCCACAATTTTCAGATTTAGTGATTATAGAGGTCAATATTACATCGAAGTGATGCCGAATTAATTCTGAAAAAATCTTGAAATTTAGATTGAAAAAACCCACAATACGAATTCGTCCTTGACGCAACATTTGTATATTGATTTTTAATCAACATTTTTGTCAATCATCGCGTTCCAAATCAGGACCTAAACAGATCTCGGCATTCTCATGGACACTCACTGTTCCTTTTTAATCTAATTTACTAACCAATTGCCTGTTCCGAATTATATATTATTATACAGAACTGTGATAATTTAAGAAGCCCGTCTTTGAAAGGCAGCATTTCTCTGATTATGATCGGGTCCTAATCTTATCTTATTTCTTAATCAAGGTTCTTCTTTATTTACTTTTGCCCAAAATAAACACAGTGACTTCAAACTAAGTTTCGTCACTATGAGACTTGAATGAGCTCTTCTAGAAGATCGACAATGTCTGAAAAATGTCAAATATTTACCTTTCCCTTACGATGCTACGTATTTAGTACGCCATATGACATTCTTAAAATGCGTATGTATTATATTTCATATCGATATTCGATAATATATATATCAATATAGATAGTGTATATATATATATATATATGGATAAAGATAGTACACTAAAACCTCTTTTTGTGCGACTTTTTGTGCGACTTTTTTGTGCGATTTCGAAGTTATGCGATTTTTTATTTTATAAAGAGAAGGTATTTTGGATAAAATAGGAAATAAATCATCAACACTAACTGAAATATGAAAAAAATATTATTTGGGACTGTGTAAATTTATATAAATGTAAGAAATTTATTTCATTTTTCTCGCATTTTTCTAATGTTTTGACTTTTAAAAATACATTCTCCCAAGGAATTTCTAAAATTCCAACAACTTACGGAGTTATTGCTATTTTACTTAATTTTACTTCAAACTGGGTACGAATCTTTTCTATATAACCCTCTATTATTCCTACCAGATTTATGTCAAAATTTATTTTTTACTTTTTAAAAAAAATTAAAACTGTGAAAAAATACGATCAAAAAATGACTTGACTGATTTTTTTTAAATAGTCGGCATTTATTGGTTATATTTAATTTTTCAGTAAGGGACTATAGTAAAATCTTTAATAATTATGAATTATATTGTTGGAAAAAGAAAATCTATACAGAACCATGATAATATTGACTCTTTTGGTATACTATTTTTTCCAAAGAAGAGAGCGATTTTGAGTCATGTCGAAAAATTGTTTAAGTGTATATCGAAATTCAATGTAGTAATGATGTAAAAATTCCCATTGTTACAACTTTACTACAACTCGACTTAGTGTATGTCGGGAAGGAAATCACTTTTATTTCTCCTATTTTATTTTTCCAGAAGATTTTCAAAATCCCGCAAGATTTTCCCTACGTAAAATATAATGAAATATTTACATATGGATTAGCTTTATTTATTCTTATACACAAGCCCTGATACATGAAGGTTGGGTGCCTCGTGATCGTTGCCAGTATCAAAAAGGGTAGTTAAATAATATACTAGATAATTCAATCTTTTAATTATCTTCCATTTCCATATTTCGAGCCCTCCTTTTTGGTGTCGTAATGAAAAGAAGACATCAACGTCGGGATTATCATCAAGAATAATGAAACGAAGTGCCCCAGCGATTCTAATGACCCTCCAGTATGATCTCCGCGGCCGAACAAGGTGACAGTCGGGGACTATCTCAGCGACGAAGGACAGAGAAATAAGAGCTCAAGAAATCGGTCAGGGCCCAAAAAGCGTTTTAATACATATTCAGATTTCATAACAACATTTTATTTTGAGCAAATATGTATTTTCTATAAATAACGCTTTGACTTGCATACCTAATATATAAATATACGAAGGAGTACTTCCAAGAAATTAATGTATAATGTTTCAAATGGAAGCATTATGGTCACACCCAAAACAAAATTTCTTTGATAAAAAATAGCACTCGACAACCTTAATCTTCCAAAACGCTATCGAATACAAACATTCGATAAGAAGAACACACAATTCGGTATCAATAACACCGTTTTCATTAATCTTTCACTATCTAAGAAAACATACAATATATGTCGAATTGAACTACTACTTAATAGACTCATTCAATATCGATAGCATGCAATTTTTTTCTAAGCTCTACACGAAACACTTTATCAACCACAACGGCAGCGTCCATATTGTGTAACCGAATTCCACCCCGATTTCATTCGCCGTATCATTTTCGTAATGGCCGTCCACATCAAAGCGACATTATTCGTCTCCAAATATGCATTCATTCACATTTATATTTAATAAGTGTAAGAAAATATCAAACAGGCCACACACGTTCACAACTGCGATAATAATAAAAAGTGGGTATTTACGACTGTGGCGCTTGAATGCCACAACAGATACTGTTACAGGTTACGCTCACTTTTATAAAACAATGGAGAGGAAAACTCATATTACTTCTGGTAATTTACCAGAGAAAAAAACTACAATCTCATGGCGCCTATAAAATAAATGGCGTTATTTACAGCGATATCGGCTTACGTCTTCATTACAGAATCGACTGTGTCGAAATCATTTCGTCCCTTAAAAGGCATGATTACGCGCATGGAGTCAAAATCAAGAAACATGACCCAATTGTCTACGGGCTGGAAACATAAAACCTTTTATTGACACCGACATGATTGCAACGGAAATGGTGAATTTAAATTGGAAAAAATCAGCATGCGATACGGACGAACGATTCCTTGTATGTACCCCTATGTTGCAACTGATGATGCAACTGAAATATCTATGCGCTTTCATTTTGAATAATCTATATTTTCACAATTTAATTTTGTTAGCATATATACTGCCCAATTTCCCTACATTACTTAATTCTGTCATTATATACAGGATTCCCTAGACTAAATTTGGAGATGCAACTTGCAGAATTTCAAGACAGTAAGTATCTAAACTCAAGTATTTATCAACTTGCTTGAGCTAAAAGTCTACGAAATGCACTCAATTGAAGATTTGTCAAGTGAAACTCAGCATCGAAAAAGTCACTGGTGTAAATCAGAGCCGTCAAACTCAAAGGCTAACATGGCCCCAATTTTAAAAAAGTAAGTTTGGGTGCATATTTTTATTAATATAGGTTTATTTTCGTATACAAATTTGAGGTCCTCTGGATCCATTCGGCCCTCGATAAGCGTTGTTTCACTATTACGCGGTATCAGGACCCTAGATAAGACCCAGTTTTTCAATTGATAGTATTTCAACCACGATTTCTACACTACACTTTCTTATATTTATTTACTTTCCCTTGAATTACGCAGTACCAAAGCACGCCTTTTGCACCACTGGTACGGAAATTAAAAAGTACAAGTTAATGTTTTTTGTCTGATGCTTGGCATCTCTTCTCTGCTACTATCTTTTCTACTTCAGGGGCAATACTTATTAAAGCGATTGCTTGAAAATGCTTTAAATTTTCCGGATATATTTTTTTTTTTGCCATCGCCAAGACACAGCCATCAACCTTATCACTCTGAAGACAAGACCTCAGACATCAGACAGCGACTGACTGGAATGAGGGTTCATTTTAATCGAACCCATTTCCTGCGCTGCTGTACACAAATAGTGTCTTCCACTGGTCATTTAGCCCCATGAGAAACTTTATGCGCGGAGCGTTCAGGCACCGACTCCTTTCGCTCCACGCCCTCCAGAGGAGGCGAGGTTTCCGCGGGAAAGACCAGCTTCAGACCATGTGCACCCGAAGGTGCGAGGAGGAGGTTAAAGCTAAGTTCAAGTGTTTTACTATCGTGTGTTCACTGCCACCACGAGTCCAACCTCAGTTTGAAGGACTACCTCTTCCCCATGGTACTCGTATCAGTTCGGTCATTCTTAGTACTTAGCAACGGAGACGAGTCGCCGTTCCAATAGCCTAAAACCGTTCTCCCCTGTTTGCCTAGGCTGTTGAGGATAGTGACGAGCCTTTGACACAATCTCCACCAACAACTGTAATCGGTTGTTCCACATACCCCTTCATGGATGGGCAGCACAAGATGACCTGCGCACCCAACTCATGTTAGCTAAACTACCCCAACTGCGTTTGATGAGCAAACTGACGAGGCTACTTTCACACACCTCTACTCCACATCATAAACCCAGGGGTTCAACCATTATCGGTGGGCATCATGCAGTCTAATACCCACCCGAATCACTCTGAAGAGTGATGCTTCTTTAATCTTGATTGGTTTATATAACACCCTTTTTACTTTTCTGGAGTGACGTCATTATCCAAGAAATCACACTTTTTTAGTATTGTGTTCGTTTAGGTGACCGGGCCGCAAAAATATTCGTTGTAGGCCACGAGTTTGATGGCTTTGATGTAAATCATAAATATTTTTAGAGACAAGGCTCCCAAGTTAAACTATAGTTTTTTAATACATTTTTAAGACACTGAGCTCAAAAAGTTCGCTATCACTATCTTAAGCTTTCCAGAATTTTCTTTCGATCACGTTAAAGGCATGCTTTTAAACAGTTCATTATATTAATATATTAGTAGTATATTAGCAGATACAAAATTCAAATTCATATTTCGACTTCTATTTAAAATTTCGATATGTAATTATGTATAATAAAAATATTTTAAAAAAATGTATGAAATAGACAAACGCAAGATCGTAAATCTCATCTTAGAAACTATTCGCTCTCTATCTCTATCGAAATGACTGCAAAAACGTTCTTCGACGCGATCATCCAGGTGGCTCGCTGGGTGAGCGTTCAGTGATAATTTTACATTAGTAATGATTTCAGATTTCTGTTATGCATATTGTGTCCCAAAAGTCGTGAAATATATTGTTTTGCCCCCACTGGGTGCAAAACCGATTGGATGAGGTGGGCCTGATACCCCTTAGCTTTACAGCGCACCAACGTTTATTCTGCTGCTGCTTGATTATAGAGCGTTCTCACGTAAGCGCACGAAAATTGTCCCTAAAACAGTGTGATTGAATTGAACGCAAAAATCTTCGTATTCATCGACTCGTTTTCATTTTAAAAAAAAGCTCAAACTTCATCTCATTCAAAATTGCATGCATCAACCCCTCAAATCTGAGCGCCAAATTCGTCTGTATACTACTAATTTCCACACAAATCTGCCAATAACTTCATGATCCAATTACGTGTTTATCTGACGATTAGTATCGCCCCTCGCCTGAGGACAATGGGGCTACGACTCTACGACATGTGACGAATTACACAACAAGCAATCGCATGTCAACGATCAAATAAACAAAATGTTATGCACTTCAGACCTGTCAATTTCTTTTTATTTAAACATAAGATCACTTATCTGCCAACAAAATGTGGTATACAACTCCGCCGACTTATCATAAATCACGTGGGCTGTACACGTTTGAGAACTTTTCACTAGCACGTGTCACACTTCATGAGATCGTAAATTTTACACATTTAAAATGCAAGCCTTCGAAACAAACTCCATTGCAATGAGCGGTCGTAACAATGAGCATTCGTTTATTAGTAAATATTGACCCTGCATTTATGAAGTGTGAAAATTTCAAAAGAATACTGAGCGTGTAGTGGGGTCATTAGTATAGTAAATATGATTCAAAAAACAACGATGCGCTCTTGGTTGTTAATTGCTTAATTAGGCTCTAATAGAAGTTTTCCTATGACGACTGTTTGCTCCCCAATTATTGCCATGTCTTAATTAATCAATGTTGATAAATATAATTTAAATATTTCTTAACGCAGCATAGCAAATTGGATTTATGGCAATTTAAAAAATCGATTGGCAATCATAGTTGTCTTTAATTGTTACAAGTCAATTGCTTATCTACCCTTCGTATGAACGAATTTTATAAATCCATCATCATTATAACGCAATCCCACATTTTATCCAGCTAATTAGTTATTTGTGACGCCTTTACATACAGAATAAAATTATTAGGCAAGATACGATATATAAGCAATTTAGATTCTCGTTTACAGAAAACTATTGAAGCTATAGAGATTGAGTGAATAAATTATGTCGTTTTAATTTTCTCCTACAAATTTCGAACGTTCATATGGTAGACCCTAATAGTAAATCAGCTGATTCTTTTAGCCGTCTATTACTATTATTAAATCGCTTATCTTTTTATACATGTTCCAATGACCTAGTATAGATAAAAGTCGAAATGAATCAAATTTGGGAAATATAAAAAATGGGATTATTTCAATAGGAATTATAGTTTAGGTATGAAAAGAGAGAATATATGTGTGAGTAGCGAAATTATCATTATATTTAAATGATAATTATATTCTTGTTGCAAATTCAATCCCCCACTTACGGACTTTATTAATCGCCACAATATTTAGTTTTTCATATCCAGAAAATCAGAGTAATCCTTGATTGGGAAGATCGATATGATCGATCGATCCCAAATATGTTAATATGATTTTAAAAAATCCACAATTTTATCAGGGGTAGTTTTTTTACTCTCTGCTTCTAGTTCAATCAATTCAATATTTATGTTAAATATCCTCAGTATTCAATATACCTCGTGCAAATTACGCAGTGAATTTTCGAATTCCTGTATTAAAAGTAAGAAATAGTATTTAATTTAATAAAATCCATTCATTTTTCATCTTATCGTAAGTTATTCAATTTTCATCAGCGATTGCAGCTTGATGCAAAAACGGACACTTTCCATATCTTAACATCATCAATTACAAATATTTTCACATCGTTTACATCAGAGGGGTCAAACTCAAAAGCTAACATGGGCCAAAATATAATCAAATTTTTATAGAAACGAAAGAAAGCAGTGGCGGATTTGGCATTTGAGAGGTCCTTGGCGCAATTTAAATTTGAAGCCCCCTGGACCCATTCGACCCTCGATGAGCACGGTTAATATTCTGCACCTACAGGTAAATCCACCACTGGTATTATAGAAATAAAAAAGAACAATTTTTAGACAAACCATGGGACAAACCATGTCCATGGGCTTTCCACACCTCTTTTCTACCCGGTTTTAGTAATTAAGCCATGTGCATAGCTCATATCATCTTGAATCCTCTTTCATAATCTTACACTCGTTATGATATCTGCCTCATGTAACGTGCTTTATTAAGCTATTGCCGGTTATTTTGAGAGCCATGGTAGTTAAGATATAAGACGAGGCGTTTGTTTAGGTAGTTAAGACACGAGCACCAACCTTATCGCTCTGAAAAATTTTGTTCCTTTAATTCTGATTGATGTTTATGTAACACCTCAAAGTGGCTGCGGCTCAGTTCCTTGGAACGTCCTACTGGACGACATCTTTGACCTGGAACTGCCGGTGGGTGCGAGCTATTAGCGTACGTGGACCATCTTACCCTGCTAGTAGAGGCCAGGTCGAGGACCCAAATTGAATCACTGGCCAGAGAAGCCTGGAAATGATCATCGGCTGGAGTCGCTTGAACAAGCTTACGTTTCCGGCATCCAAGTCGCAGGGTCTCCTCTTAAATGGGCATCTGGTGTGCTATCTGAGCATCCACATGGGCGGCGACAAGATCAAATTCGTGGAATCAGCCTCATATCTGCGGTCGCTTTGTCACACGTCTCCGACGCGCTGGGCTGTCCCGGATTACTGGACGTCCCAGTTCCTCACGGGACTACGGACGGTTTAGGGCCTCTCTCCACAGGTTTAAGATTTCCTCTTCCTCGGAGTGCCCATACGAAGGTTCGTTCATGGACTGCAGACTATGTTCTGTGGATATGTCCGGGCATGGCGTCCGATCGCGAGGCGCTATTTCGTTGTGTCAGCGGTCCAAAGTTTAGACCAGTTGGACACGGAAACTCTAATTTTAGAACGTTCACGGCTTTCTTCTTTCTTCTTTGGGGCCTTCTATATATATGTGTGTATATCATCAGATTCATCTCATACCGAGAAATCCAAATAAAAAATTCGAAGATAGTATTTTTATAAAAATATATCTGATCTTGTCGCACGTTTTTAATAATTAATTTTATAAAAACTGAGTGCATCGTGTCATAATGAGATTTTTTACTATAACTAATTTATATGGAAATTAGATATGTATATTCCACTAATGGTAACAATTGGGCCTGAATGATTTACATATGAGGAAAATGCTTAGAAAAATACCGTATCAATCAAGCGCGAACAAATAAACATTGGACGCATAACGGGTGTCCCAAAACAAATTAATATTCGGTTTCCGACTAATTTATTCGTGTTGAAGGAGCAACGATGATGCTTAAGGACAACTAGTCGAAAAGACAAACCGAATGTATTTAATGGATGCAACTGTGTCTAAGTGTCAAGGGGGCCGACGTTGGAGGCTCACACGTGGGTGCCTCGAGTTGTTAGTTCAAACAAATGATTGTTTTCAATACAATGAATGACTCTTAAAAGAACTCTTCATCGGTACAAATTCTACATACAATAGAATTTAATAGCCCACTCCGTACAAGAACAATCAATTTGGTCCAAAGAAACGGACCGGTAGTGCTAACTGCGGTGGTCTAAAATTGTATGCCTTTCAAAGATCTCACCACAAACTTACTATTACTCATTTTCTTGGATATTATATATTTTTATATCCATTCAAATCATATCCATTTACTATGAATATTTGATTTATCGCTCGTCGATAGCAAATGATATTCTTCTATTTATAATAGAATAAGAGCAACATTCCATCCAAGTTGTAAAATCATAATTTTCATAGCTGAAGAACATTTTTGCCATAAATGGCTGACATTGAAGTAGGTGCTCAATTAATTCTGGACTTATCTTCTAACCAATATTTCACCGTAGATAATCCAATAGAATTCATAGATTCAATGTTTTATCTTTAACCCTTAATTGCCCAATTTAAAAATTAATAGCCTACTGTAACAATGGTGAGTTTAACGCATCACTCAATAAGCTCATCGTTTTTCTTTGAGAAATTGAATGAAAAATAAATCCTACAAACTTATTGAGTTATGTGTTCGCAAAAAAATATAAAATAGTGAAAATTTGAAAATATTACCAAAATACAGCAGCGAAAGACATGTGGAAATCAATTGATCACAAAGGCGCATGATTGTACAGAGAACAGACAGACATACATACGTTCATTCAGCATTATGCGCATGCGTACAAAAGTCCCAATACGCATCGGATATTTAACGGTTATGTTACAGAATCGACGCGTCGTTATATAAGTATTTTTAGCAAACAAACAAAATCATTTCTATGCGAGGAAAAATACCTTCAACGCAGAAATCAAAGTTTTCGATCCTTGAAACTATTAAATCAGCTATACACACATGTGGACGTCACATGCAATTATTATGTGGTGGTATTTGAATTAAGCATTATATCATTTTGGGCCCATAGTTGTATGCGAATTATCGGCATTTGGGTTACCATGTGTGCACATTTTATTTTATTGTATATATCCTACGCTAAGTGAAATTCGCACGTTTGGCCTACACGTGTTTCGCATAAATGGATATCAAACGCTATAAAAATATGATTTTCTCGTTCCGTTATAACACATCCGTTGAGTTTTCCAATTATTACATCAATCGATGCTATAAAGATTTGATCCACGCAAATCCATATTTGTACCTCTTCGAAATAGTAAATTCGTCCAGAATTCATTTAGAATATCAATAAGTCAATAATACATCACAAAGTGATAAATGCACATGTCAATATTCTTACAATAATATCGAAGTCAGATATTTCTCATAGAAACCGGTGAATATTTATAGAGCCCTTAACCATCTTAACTATGACACAAGGGTTAATTTATATCAAAAAGAGTCAAACTATAATAATTTTATTAGGATGATGCATAAGTTATCCGCCTTTCCTAATCTTTTTTTTTTTACTTATGAATCCAAAATATTGACATTGAAGGGTATGCTATCGATTGACCAAGATCTACTCAAGAGCTTTTTCTTTCTGCAAATTCATGCATTATGCTACCTTAGTAGAAGAAAAAAAAACAGGGAATTATACAAATATTTATGCAATATATTCGATTGTATTGATAAGTTGCAGGATATTTCAATAAGGACGCGTAAACTTTGTTATGTTATAGCGGCTATTTTATTAAATAAATATCTATCAAATTTATTATAAATTATTTAATAATATATGGCAAATTATTATGGAAGATTATAGTGATGAACAACGTGTGTAAATCATTAAAAAAAATCAAAATCAGTGCTCCTTTCAAGAAACGTTCCATAAATTGCGTGGTTTTTATTCTGCCGAGTCGACTATTCGACGTTTGGTGACCAAATTCGAGTCAAACGATTCAATAAATAATTATTCAAGATCTGTACGTCACTGAAACGCAAGGTCTGCTGAATACATCGCTGTTGTGCGTGAGTGTGTACGGAGAAACCCGAGGCAGTCAATTTCTCGTTGTTCGCAAGAATTTGGCCTTACTGTGACTTCAACTTATGCCCAAATAATTTATTTCATCCCTTATATTGAAAAGAATGTAATTGCTGTAATTTGTTTCTGTTTCAAATAATTGTATCCCTAAATTCGGCTTGATATTCGTTAACGGCTTGTTGTAATTAAACAGTTCTTAAAGATTTATTTAATTGAACTGAAATTTAAACTACTTGTTTCCATTACAGCAATCAGTTATTTAGCTCGTTTCAAAGCATTACGGTATGCCGTGTTGTTTTAGTTAGGACTATTTAATTTATTCCTCGGATCGTTTCTTACTTAAGAAGGACTAATCTGTAGGTAATTTTGTACACTTATCGCATAGGAAACACGATTTTTTTGTACTACCACATGCTCAAAACCAAATAAAACGATATCGTAATGTGTTGGAGGCTCTCACAAAACAGACTACATTAATTCCCATCAAATAGTTAGGGACGGTTCGTTCAAATTGAAATAGATAATGACTGACATCCGTGTACGTAGAGGAATCCTGCTTACATGTTTCAATGATATTTTAGTTGAGTTGGAAGTCCTTTTTTAGGGTTTCCAGGGCGGCCGTTATCTACAATCACGCCCAGAGATTAGTATCTCCATAAAAGTAGCATTGACTGATTCTCCAAAACCTTTTCATTCGGACAATTCAATATGTTATCACATTTTTGTATAAGACAAATAAATCACATCCCTCTTGATGTAACCTCGGAATGCACTTGAAGTCGTATTTGTCCTAGACCTCGAGCAACCGGTCCATTAAAAATGTGTGAAACCTTAAATATAATACAACCAACATATCATTAAAGTAATGTCCAAAGGGCATATTAATTTTTCATTGCCTGTCAAAATTGGCAGAATTTTTGTCAAATAATGAGGTGATAATTTTGGGAATTCTCCTTGAAGATTAATGAGAAACCACTAGCGATACGCCATGAGCTTAAGAGGGTCAATATTTAGCTGTAAATGAGGAAAATAATTTAGTTTTACATTATGACGTCCAAACTCTTCCAAAATTTTCTAGATGTAAATATTTTGTGTATCCATTTGAAATGTATTGCATTACTAAAAAATATTGCTACATACAGTGAATATATAACTAGTGATCTCAAAATTTGCCATCAATCTTATCGTAAGAATAGATTTTCATAGAAAATTAACTACAAACAATATCAGATAAATTAAAAGAGATAAACGACACGTTCAAATCGATTTACGTATGATTTAAGTACGCATTTACGCACTTTTCACCAATTCTGAATAGTATTGCAAATGTTTGTCTTTCATTGACGTATTAAATATTGAAATACATCGCTTAATTGAATGTATGCCAATATTCCTCAATTAGCAATAAATAGATAAATATGCCTAGCTTGAAAAAATCTCCAAGTACATTAATTAAGGTGATCGTTTTAGTTCAAAAATTATGTTATGAAGAGTGGAAATCTGATTATTAAATATAATCGAAATTGATATAGATCCTTCAATCAAATGACGATCGATTGCATTATAGAAACCCAATTGGATAAGCAGGCCCAAATCTTAATCTGTTTTTAATATTTTATCACTCAAAAAGCGAGATATTTGAGATTAAACGTCTATTTAAATCAATTTATTATCGATAAGCTAATTTATAAAAATATTTCAATTGACTGCGAAATCAATTCAAGCAATTCAAATCAATAAACATCTTTACGACAAAACCGCCAGATAAAGTGTTACCGTCTTTTCTGCGCCAAGCTATTGATAGCAGCACGTTAATTTTGGAATAAACGTTAGTTTATTACATTTTTTACAGCCATTTGCTTGTAAATCTGAATTTAAACACAAGACTCTTTTACATTATATAAAAATTTGGTATGAGATTAAAAAAAACTATTGAAAATGTATCAAATATTGATACTTAATACTGATGATTTCAAAGCTCAAGCGTTGCTCTTGTAATTTTTATATACAAACGAATTCGATGGAAAATCAACTTTTCATGATGAGATAAAAATACTATTTTGTACACAAATGTTGTTTTTATTCTAAGAATTGCTTCAATCAAGCCATCGATCAATACAGAATTAAGTTGTCAAACAGTAATTAGATAACAGCATATCAGATCATAGCCACATTTTTAAAATGAAAGAAAAGCTATCTTATATATTATATAAATTAAATTAGAAATTGTATTCTCTTCATCATGAATTGATTAAATTTATTTTTAAAAAATATCATAGTAAATTCCTATTTTGGTCGAATTTTGTATATGTGAGGAGCAATGTTCATCGCGCCTTATCCATAGTCGATCATTATCATGTAAATTATTTTCCGTGGCATGAATTCCTTCTGTCAAAATCATAGATTCATAGTAAGGATAAGCAAATACTACGTTTCAGGACCTATATTAAAATGATTACCAAAATTAGTCCAGGATGGATCCATCCAACGGTTGAAATACAGGTGGCTCACGACGATAGCCGCCATAATGAGCGGGTCTATGAAGAGGTCTACGGTCGTTAACACGATAATTCCTCGGCAATTTGATTCAATTTCACGCATTCGTAATATGCACCCAAAGAACACGACGATGATCACATAAAATGAAAAAAAAGACATCCGTGCTTTATCTGCTCGATCAATTTTCCAACCGTTATTACCTCGAGGGAAGGTCGCGTCGAAGTAGGAGTTAACTTTTAGGGTTAAGTGAAGAAACTGGCACCTCTATAAGCTATCTAGGGTCTACATGTCGTACAAAAAATTTGCTCAACTCTTTTGTAGTTAAATGAAGGCAATTTAACACGTTTATTAATATTTCTTGATGTTGTAAATATGTTGACCATAGCGCAAACCCAAGAAAATATCTAAAATTTCTTTAATATTTTGTCTCATCATTAAAAATATTTGGATTGCCTAGAATAAGTTTCAAAGCACGATAAGATACGTTAAAGGGATCAAATTTAACCTGCGATTAATATTTTCGATTTTCCATATGAAATGTCCGATTTTCCATATGAAATGTCCGATTTTCCATATGAAATGTCCGATTTTCCATATGAAATGTCCGATTTTCCATATGAAATGTCCGAATTTGTCCGAAGATTGGTTTATAAATTTCAACAGAAAAATTTTGCCAACAGAAATATAAAAACACTTTAAACTTTTTTTGTGCGGTAGATGTGTTCCGCAAAAAATCCGTTAAAAAATCATTTTTGACATAATCTGGTGGGAATAATAGAGGGTTATATAGAAGAGATTCGTACCCAGTTTGAAGTAAAATGGCAATAACTCTGTAAATAGTTGGAATTTTGGAAATTTCTTTGGAGAATATATTTTTAAAAGTCTAAACATTAGAAAAATGCAAAAAAACGAAATAAATTCTTTAAATTTATATAAATTTACACAGTCCCAAATTATATTTTTTTCCAAATTTCAGTTAGTGTAGATGATTTATTTCCTATAATATTTTATCCAAAATACCTCGATACGTACTCTTTATGAAATTTTAAGAAAATGCTTAAAAAACCGCATAACTTCGAAATCGCACAAAAAGAACGTTTGAATGTATTTGATTATTAGTAAAATATTCACTTCTTGAGTTTTATTATGTGCAAAATGTTCTTTTGACTGATTTTCATATAAATCTCTATAGTTATTTCAATTAAAGAATCTTTATTTAGATTGTAAATTTTTTAACAACTTCATCTTTTCCAACTGTACTATCGACTTTCACCAAATTTGCTTCATCACGCAATCATCAATATTTATTTCGATAAATACAATTAACATTCAATGTTAAATGATTCATTACCATATCTTTCATATCGGAAGACAGGATTAATAGTCCTTATGAGACTAAAAACAGATCGATCTTATTTAGATTTACAATATTATCGTAGTGTATGATCGTGTGATATTAATTAACCGTTTATTGGAGTCATAATTTTAGCTCAGGAAAACACAATAAATATCCTCAATAGGATTATATTGTCATACTGTCCTTTTGAACAAATAAGAGGATTGGACCTGTCTACTGCAGTTCAATTAATGCCCCTGTTTTGATGATTTGTGCGATCGATAACGGTTGTATAGATATTTTTCTAAACTTCAATAAATCATATAATCTTTCTTAAAACGATCTTTCCTTCAATTTTCTGCACGTGATTTTTAATTGTATTTCTAAAGTAGCTTCGTATACTAAAAAAGTAGTTCTATGTTACACATAGCAATATTGTAAATGCACCATCGCATGCTACATTTCAGCAATCATATTCTCGTATCAATAACGTATTAGGAATTAACCCTTTGAGTAGTGAGTTATTTTTAAATCATCATAAACTTAGACGTTATATTCGTATGTCCGCCATTTATCGTCCTTACAAATCAATTTATCTGATAGGACCACGCAGCGTTAAATCACTGAAATTCGATCGCAAATACGCGACTTAACTCCTCAAAGGGTTAATATAGGCGACAGAATCAGATTAATTTACATATTTGAATACCGCAATTCAAACGCTTATTTATATAGACAGATTACAAACTGTAAACAAATTAGATCATTTATCAACCACATAAACCCATCCTCCCATTGAACAACATTTGAGTCTACATGTTCGTTTGAGTATCAATTCGCATCGATCGTATTACAGTCTATTTATTAATATATTGGTCATAATATTGCAAGTTTTATTTTGAAAAAAAGTAGGTATAATTATTACTTAAATACAATAATCAATACAATTTTTTTTAAGTATCATAGAAGTCTGGGTGAGAGCAGCATTTATAAGTTTTTAGAATTCCATCGGATCGAAATTACAATACCTGATAATAAGATATCAGAATCATAAATGATTAATTTCAAAGGATCAAAAAACCAATTTAATAGAAACCAAAGTATTTGATAATCGCCATTTTCAATGACTTCCAAAATTAACTCAACCTAATTATCATATATTTCCATTTTGCAACTTGGATTCAATATAACTTATTCCTTGTGGTATAGGAGGCAGCGATCGAAATTTTGCACCCATTCATACAAAGCTAATTTTTGTTTCAGTCTGTGTTTATACAAAGTAAATCAAGAAATTTACCGCCAACCGTGCAATAGACCCGCCAACCACACCGCTGACCCGCCAACCGCCCGTGAAGCTGCCTGATCTCTAAACTCTATGTCACACGGAGCTTAGAAAACAGTTCACCATCCTCAAAGAGGAGTTTGTTCAAGAACAAATCTAACTACTCAAATCAGTTTGATAGACTTACAGACTATTATTACGCATAGCTCCAAAATGGGTCTCAACAATGCTTGTTTTAATTTATAAATGTTCATGGAGGTGTGCACAACAACTCCTCAAAACGTATATAGCACATATACACAGACAGTCTATATAGACTTATTTAAAAACCTTCTTGGATACACACCCAATAAATCACCAAAGTTTCATCGCAATCGAATGAATGGTATAGGAATATATAGTCCACAAACAAACATATTTTATTCTTTATATTTATAGATTTATTTACAGGTCTCAAAAATTTTTATAAACGTCGGCAACAACGTCGTCGTGGTAGACTGTCGTTTTGTTTACTTACAATATAAAAACAACCAAATTAAAAAGAATCATCTTTGTAAAAATAATTACACAAATAATGTCGCCGCCTCCCGTACTATTGATGTTATGTAATCGAAACCATTTGATAGTTGTAAAAAGCAAGTAAAATTACAATCAAGGCAAGTCATAAATCACTACGTCACATAAATAAGACAAAAATCAATGAGCGTACAAACATTCGATCGATTTGTAGCATCGTTAATCAGAAACCCTCAAGATACTGAGTAATGGAATTTTGTCTTGAAAGCAGTTTATTTAATTATTTAAGCTCGTATTTATTTATTTATCAACTGATATCGACTTGTGTTTAGTCTAGTTCGTATAATTTAAAGACAACCGAGTCCATATGCTATAAACATTAGATAGTGCATGCACATAGTGCATAATCAATAGATACGCACTGAAAAGATCAATGTCAAAATGAAACTCGGACAGCTAGACGGAATAGTAAATCATCTCGACAATACTTATCTGCTGTCATTTAGGTAAGCACACAAGTCTCATTCTTATATGGAAAATTTATTTGATTGTATCTATCAATATTTGACTTGAAGGACAATAGTGAATATGATACGGCATTAGATATATTTTATGGTAAATCACTTCTGAATTTTATTAAGTCGTTTATTTTTAATACAAGGTCAAAAGTAATTAAATTCAAATATTTGCGACGAATAATTAATAAGAAACAAATTCCTCTAAGGCATTCTTCTGCCATTACTGATTTGTGTACATTCTTTAGATGTTTAGTCGTGGAGAAAATATTTTACAACAAATAAACTCATACTACTTTCTCGGAATTGTGGGTGTAGATTAAAAGCTCTAGACTCGATAACATCTGAATGTTTTTAATATAAAATAAAGCGATCAATGAAAGTTATCATATATGGATTATTGCTTTTAAATACACTCAAACCTCTTTTTGTGCGATTTCGAAGTTATGCGTTTTTTAATTTTTTTTTTTAAATTTCATAAAGAGTACGTATCGAGGTATTTTGGATAAAATAGGAAATAAATCATCAACACTAACCGAAATATGAAAAAAATATTATTTGAGACTGTAAATTTATATAAATGTAAGAAACTTATTTCATTTTTCTCGCATTTTTCCAATGTTTCGACTTTTAAAAATGCATTAAAAAAATTACTTTACTGCTTTTTTTCAGCATTTAGTGATTTATTTATTTTTTTAAGTTAGGGACCATAGTGACATCTTTACTAATTATGAATTTTATTGTTGGAAAGAGAAAATCTACACAGAACAATGATGACATTGTCACTGTATATAATATTTCTTCCGAAGAAGAAAGCGATTTTGAGTCATATTGAAAATCGCAATGAACATAATCATACAGCGATAATAGTTTGTAATTAAAATAATTAGTATTTCTCCAGTTGATGTCTGGCATTTGAGATGCCAGATGTCGGATATCCTTAAAATTTTACCAATGATACAAGACGTCCTTTAAATATTACCAAAATTTTTTTGATTGCCTTATTGTTTTCTTGTTTTTTTAATAACTTTTTTTATGCGATTTTGGATATATTTTATATAGAAGTTTCAAAGTTATGCGATTTTTAAAATCCATGGAACGCATCTTCACTTTTTATATGTAGGTCATAGCTTTTTTTTTGTGCGATTTTTGCGGAAACGCATCTACCGCACAAAAAAAGATTTAAGTGTATAGTGTTGGAGAAAAACATTGAAGATCCCTTAGACTAACCATTATCTTGCCTATTTTATTATATATTATACAAACACGAGTTCATCTTTTAGATAGTAATTTCTGTTAATTAATAGAAAAAAGCAATGCATGAAATCATTTTTTCCTATGAGCTATTAAATTTCGGTTTTGCCGTGCATAAATCTCACGCATTTTTTTAAAATAACTACGCATTTTTCTTTTGTCTGTCAATTTAATGGATATTGATAAAGTTTGGTAAGCATAGTATGTTAATAATATGTGTAGTACGGACACAATACAACGTAATTGGTTGATATCCAACGTGTACATAAATGGTCAATTCTTTTATATCTTAAAATGCTGTAACGAAAATAAATATCCTCTGATTCTCATAAAAGTTTTTGGTTTCATTCAACGAGTGCATATATGCATGTCAGCAATAAAACGAAGGGCAAGAATCGTGTGTGATGATTTGACCACACACTGAGCTCAATCCACACCTCCGCCTTGAACCATAATCACCTGTCGATATCATCTCTTCGGCGCTGCGGTTGAGCAGCTCCACACAATCGACCATCATCACTGACAAAACCCATTGCTGCTCCTTGAGCATTCACGTTTCATTTAGCATCCATAATTGTTTTCAGACCCTTATGACCATCATCGAACGAATTCTTCGAGTGCTGCAACGGAGACCCGTTGACGCCGTCGCCGGGACCGTTACTAAGAGGCAAAGAGTTGTTCGTGGAAATGGATTTAATAACGATACACTGCATATTTTCAAAAATTCATGTAAATGTCCGTAGCCTCATGGAAATATTTAACATTCCTTGCTGGTGATGCTTCGGCGTTGAACGCTGTTACGAGACGGCACCGATGCACTTCAACTTTTTTGATTTCAGCTCCCGATTTGCAAATTCTTATGAAATTCCACAAATTTCTACGACAATTACATAAACCACTTCAGCCATTTATGAAAATTTCAACTTATAATATCAAAACTCATATCGAACCAATTCATGGAATTCACGCTATAAAGAAAATATCTTCAACAAGGCAGCAAAATCAAATTTACTATCGTCACATAATGCGTCTTTATTAATCTAATGGAAATTACAATTTGCCTCTTTGACGAGCAAAAAACTGCTTTTATATACTATTTTGATGCATAGTAAAAAACACTTATTTATTAATGAAACTATATTTCAATGACGTCAAAGCATTGATAACAGCCAAACGTCAGCTTATCACAATGAAAATGAAATCTGATATTCGCATTGCAATTCATACGTATGCCAAATAACGTAATACAGTAGACTCGCGATAATCCGCCCCAAGTATAATCCAGCGCCCCTTTCAGTCCGACATCCCAATACGAGTATAGCACATACCTGTATGTAAGATAAAGCTTTATACGAGGCGTGTTCAGAAAGTAAGTGTACTGTGACCATAACGGGACTGTGGTTTTGTGAAGGTTGGCAGCACTGAAATCCTCTGACAAAGCGAGCATCACAGGAATACGGTAGTGCGTAAACTCACGTTGTAGTGTCCAGTTACGGGAAAAATATCGATAAGAAATCCCGACATATGAACCACATACTGTGATCCGTAAGACTATCAGCAACTTGAATTGGAAGATGAGGGTTTTTCATAGCTCTATTGTGACTGGAAATTAAACGTGGGTAGCTCATTACACTCTTGAGTCAAAAGAGTGTTATCACACCAATTCCCCATCTGATAAAATAATCAAATCCATAGTTTCGGACAAAAAAAAACATGACCTTAGTGTTTTGTAACCGAAAACAAAAGGCGCTCTTGTACTAATTTGGGTGTAATATATCGGCGCCTACAAATTATCATCTTTTTACCTTCCTGAATGCACACATGAGTGGAATTAAATTTTCAACAGAAAGAGGTTCTGAAGTTGGGGAGGGAGCTGGCGTAGAGTTCTTCGAGGAGAGTATACAGAAGCTTGTGCCACGGCTCACCGTCTATTGAATAGGATGGCGACTATGTGGAAAAATAGTCAATAAAAGTATCTATAATATCTTATTTTTCTATTCAAATACACTTTTTCTAAAAAAAATATAAAAACCTAGTACACTTACTTTCTGAATATGCAAGAGTGTGATTGAGTTTTAAGTAAAAAATGCAAGAGTGTGATTCTGGATCGCCCAAATCGTAATGAATCTTTCTATAAATTAGCAAGTGAGTACAACATAGGATAATTCACAATTTGTAATACAAAAAAGAACTGCGAGAATATTCAAAAGTTCGCCTCCATGTCAACTATTGCTAGCGAATATCTTTCCGACGTTATTGATCAGAAAAGTGCTCAAAAAGATCAAAATAGTATGCTAGCAAGTCCCATTCTTACAATTTAAGAGGATGTCTGAACATTTGGAACAGCGAGTGAACATATAAAGAGCTTTTCAGGTCAAAAATATATCCTCAAAATTTCGACCATAATCTGAGTAAAATAAGATCAATAGATCAATTGGATAATTAAAGATAATCCAGTATTGAAAATCTACACACGTACGGCGATAAGAATAGCACAATGCTCAAAGATTTAATATTCTACAGCATTTATTTTATATTCGTTCAAGCGTTCCCACAGAAGAGACGAACAATGTGTGGTATATTTATTTATTCTATGATTTCTTCATCATTGAAATATTTCATCATAAATATCTCCAGCTTCCAGTCTTGCGATCCATGTTTTGCATGTATGGAATCAAACCGAACCGCAACCCTCAAACAACCTTCGACTTACCAAGAGCCACTAGGCATAACATCCCAAGACAAATGGTAACACACGTCTTGACACACAGCAATAATAGCAAAGGTTAGCCGTCTCGACTGCGAGTTTGTCTGGAGGAAGGCCACAGATTACGTGGACATAATGGTAACCACAAAACCGAGGTCTCATCTTGACACTTTGACAGCGATACGACACTAAACTCTTTTATACTGCGCCCATAATAAATGTATCTTTTATCGCGAACGTCGCCAATTATTCGCATATTGAGCCAATTTGTATCGTTTAGCAGCCTTAGTGTCGAAACTCAGCCTTTCTCAGAAGGAACCATCAATATTACTTTTTAAACGACAGAGGTCTTTCAAGTTTCTAACTTTATTCGTTGTTTGACGTACGATTTCTAAGAACGCCGTGTGTATGGTGATTTTTTTCTTCGTCAATAAGAAATTCACGTGTGCGATAAAAAAAACACTTTAATTCCTATTGATCGAGACTAATGGCTAGAAAAAATGCTAATTCATCAACTTTATACGGTTGATTGTTTCTAAGAATGAGACCACATTACGGTTGCGTTATTAAAGTGGGATTCACTCTAAAATTAAATCATTTCAGCATTAAAAGTTTACAGCAATCAATGCATTAAGATATATTAATAATCGATCCCATTTCATTTTTAACATTCAGTCAAATTCTCGAATTTATTTTAATATAATAATAAAGGTTTTTTTCATATGAAACGTCCGACATTTGATCGATCGATATGTGACATAATTATGAAAAATATATATGAGCAAGGCTTAAAAATAAAAAAATTAAAAGTTCGGGTTCAAATCGAGGTTGTAAGAAAAGTTTTTCCCATGCCAAAAAGTATTGATTTATTCAGGTTGACTTTGATTGCCTGGATCTGAAGAAGTAAATTCTGAGAGGATATTAAATTCCTGTTGATGTACTTCGATCCTTTCTTAGTCATAATTTAAAAACAATAGAAAACATCCAAGTTAAAATATTTTATCCCTAGAAAAATATCAGAAAAATATCTTACGGGGAGTCCCTGGGCCGCTCCCCGCGGGTTCGTTATACTTTCGGAGCAGGTGAGATTAGGGAATCCAATCTCGAGCCAAAATTTCGATCCCGGGATTTCAGGATTGCATTAGACCATCCCGGGATTCCGGGAGCGGGATTTTCAATAGTTTAAAAAATTACATACTAAAAAAAATTCTTTCTGCTGAGACACGGACTAAAACTCGCAAAATTCCCGATTTCCCGACAAATTATTTATTTTCGTCGCTGCAGATGAACACTTATAAACTATAATATTTCGATGTGATTCGTAATTATATTGCGGAGGAATACAAAAATTCTGAACCCCGTATCTATTATATTTCATATCGATATTCCCATTATTAGAGTCGATGTGTAGTAAATACATCATCGGTAGGGAAAGGTTAATATAACAAATTGAAATAAATATACGTACTGTATATATGTATGCATAGATTAGACAGTTACTACCTCTAGGCGTCGCTTAAGCTCACCCATTAGTAGTTACGCCACTGTTTCCAAGCGTCCAGATTTCAGCGAGAATGTCTCGATTTAGTAGCCTTCAACGTGCTTCTGTTAGATAAAAATTTCATTCCAGAATTTTTCGGGATTACGTTTACTAATCCCGGGATTCCGAGATCCGGGATCCCGGGATTGGATTCCCTAGGTGAGATGGAAGTGTTTATGGAGAGAGGTACCGAGTGTTGTTATAGTTGATTAGATCCTGGATTAGGATTATAAAGGTTCGGGTCCAAATCCAGATTGTGGAAAAATATTTCACCGTTCCAACAAATTTGGAAGATCAGAAGTATTAATATTTCTGATTGATCGTCTCAATCCAGGTTCACCCTGATTTCCTGGATTTGAAAAACTATAAAGTCGTGCAGGGACGCCCATGAGTGAATGATTAAATTTGCAAGCATAATTAAATTATAATTTATATATAATGATAATTTCACTACACACTCATACATTCTTTCTTCTCCTACCTTTCCAAATAATCCTATTCTTACTTTTTCACGTGTGGAAGGCAAATGGGAAACCACCACATTAAATCTTTTCCCCAGCATAATTTCCTATGGAGATTGCCTACGTCCGATGATTCGGATATGGCACATTAAGAATAAGATAGAGAGATAGGTTACAGCTATCGGCTTGCGGGAAGAACGTCTTCCCGAAGCCAAGGCTAACTGATTACTCTCACCTGCTGTGTGAACGAAAAACGATGCATGCACAAGAAGATGTGTCTGCAGGACAACAGAATATGTCACTGTTATTATTCTTTCTTTGTAGATGCCCATTTTTTAAATTTAAAATTGCTTTTATGTGACTCTCAATGATGTAATTATTTTCTTCTTATTCTCTAAGCATCATCGCTGAATTAAATCAAATTTCATTTTTCAACTCAAAAACGCATCGAAAATATGTCTTTTCGATTATCTGCAAACAAATGGATCTTAAACGCGACATTGTTGATCTAATTTATAATTTTAGTCGGTTAAAAAATCTTTTTTACTACTTTCCTCATACGTTTCACAAACATTAATCACAGACGCGGAGATAAAAGCAGTCTTCAATTTGACAATTCTAGTCGAGGAACATAATTAATTTCATACAATAATTCGAATGTCCATTTGATAGCTATCGCCGAGAGATGCTCAGAGCATACGATTAATTGGTTGTCCATCTACGAATGATATATTTGAAAATTCAATTAGCTGCGACCCTGCGTTGAACAAATTTCGTCTCATTATTTTTATGAGATGTGTCCGCGGTATATACCCGCCTTAATAAATAGGAATATTCATCTTCCCATCCTTGTGTTTCGGTATTCGAGTTGAATTCTTTCTCTGAAGCAAGAAGAGGTCTTTGGAGACAAACTGCTTTTGAAGATAAAACCGAGCTGTCCACCCACGCACTCACCACTGTTTATACAACACACTTTCTTGAATTGTTTTTTTTTTATTACTATTTTATTTTAAACCATACTTCCCAGTGTTTATGGCGCCAAAATGAAAGTCGCGATATAGAATTTAATCCTTGACAGGCGCCAACCAATATTTGGCACTCGACATTGAATGAAAAAATGAAATGTTCCTATAATCGATACTTAAACATAGTTACGTCTGCCATGGTATTTGGATCGATTGACTTTTTTCAAAATGCTATTTTCAAATATTGACATTATATAAGCGTGCGATCAAATACTGCATAATATATCAAGATCATGCCCATAACGTATTTATTATATTTTGCTTTTATTTCCTTGAAATACGTTTTAATGGGGAATATAAATATACAAGTGTCAGAGTCGAACAAATACTGTTATCTAATTTTTTTATGACCGAAAAAAATAAACATCAAAGTTAACACATCCGACATTTTAAAAATTCCATAATGAAAACATTTGGATCTCTTCGGATTCGATCATAATTACTGTACCATAGCGAGAAGTCTCCGGATGGTCTTCCACATAACCGAAACCAAATCACAATGACTTTGAATCTCAAACATGTTTGAATATTAAATACACATCGCGTTCCTCTGGCGGACTTATTTACTCAAGATTATATACTCTTTGCTTTGGTCGATCACAAAAATTTCCGCTCTTTACAAAACCAAATATCAATATGCTACTGCGATAACATAACAACAGCAATATATTATATTTTTTTCGTGTGGACATCTTACTTTGAAAAGCCACGATCCTCATAAAGTTACACATGTCCCGAACGCAACAATTCCGTAAAATACCCCATTTGCCTACACGGATGACCGGGTTATGTAACCGTTGGAAAATTCCAGCATATCCGGAATTCCCGGACGTGAGAAACACACAATTTCATCAATCGGATGTGGCGTTCTGCCAACTGCAAAGATGCTCAGATTTATCAATCGTGCCTAATCGACGATCGCCTCAAATGACGACCCAGATCTGCTTGAAAGTCGATTCTAATAAAAAGATCATATGTAGTCTGTCGGTATCATGCATTCACCTCCTCATTCACTAGATATTGAAGGTAGCATAACCACCGTGTTTCATGGTGGCAGTGATCCCGTTAGAGAGCATCCTTTGCCTTAGCGTCTGTCCTTCCTCCTTCAGCGCACCTTCGGGTGCACGTGGTCTGAAGCTGATCTTCCTGCGGTAACCTCGCTTCCTTTGAAGGGTGCGAAGCAAAAGGGGTGAACATCTGGATCGCTCCTACATCAACTGAGGATGTCTCCCCATCCACATGCAACTTACCCGAGCGAATTCGATACTGAGTGCTTTCCTATTTCAGGTTGACTCTCTCAGTTCGGTGATTTCTAAACGATATAGAAGGCAACGGAAGACAACGCTGTTATCGTTGCTAAGTGAAATTCTTCATTTGCCTCTCCTGAAGGTCGTCTGCTTGATGTTCTTCTTGTCCTTGTTCTGTTCCTAGTGCTTCTTGGCTCTGGGCCATAACATGAAAAACTCTCTCCTTAGAAAATTAACATCTGATGACGGTTATGGCATCTTAGCACGGAGTATACCAAACTAAGCGTTACCAACAAATATGAGTACCCATAAAGGGGAACGTGGATCTGCTGGTTACAGAAGTAGATGGAATTTGTGCAAAAGGCGTCTTATAATTTAAAATGACAATGCTTCTACTCTTTCAAATTATACTATCTATGTTTCTGTAGTCTTGCAATTTTTCGATTCAGAAGAAACTTTTTATTCGAGTCAAGTTAATAGCCACATTTGCTCGATCTAGAGTAACTAATACATTTTTTCGAATACACTTTTATCAATCCCCAAACATCAAAAACCGTCGATTGGCTTTACTATAATATTTATAATTCATGAATACAAATACTTATATTATATTTTGCCTCTTTAGATAATAAGTCTAAGCACATAAAACCCCGCAATAAAGTCGATATGCGCGACGCGTCACAACAAAGTGACTACAAGCTCATTTATATTTACTTTTTTAACACATAAAGGTCGGAGGAACTTCATAATGAAGTTAAAAAAAGCAATGACATGATGAATATATCGATAATATTTTGCTAGCATTTAAACTTTCTTATGGATAAAATTGGCACATGAATCATGACTATTTATAATTGGAAGACCAAATTTAATCGGATATTACAATTAAATATACTAACTTTATGAAAATAATTTAAAAAACCATTAAATATCATTATTAAAAATCGGCAATAATTATAGCCAAGTAAATTATTTTCATATGAAATGTCCGATTTTAAATCAATGCTTATTTTTCTTATCTTAAATTAGATATTTTATTGATGCTATTTTAAAATGAACTGACTGGTTACGGTTGAAATCAGAACGGAATTGATCCACGACATTAAATACCTTGTGGAGAGCTTAGATGAATTCGTAACTATTATAAATTGTCATCTTGATAGACTAGAAAAGTAAAAACACAATAGATGGATTCATCACATATTGATAGAAGTGAAAATTGACAACTAAAATTAACTTCTAATTAGCTCAACAGACTTTCGAAAATCGGACATTTAATATGAAAACATTTGATTTGAAAATGGATATGCTAACACTTTATTCAGTTTTCAAGCAAATCATTATATATTTTTGGCTGAAGGTCTTTATGTACTGTAATTTTCAATGAGATTTCAATATAATTTCCAAGAAACGTAGTGATAGTGTTTTCTAATGCGTTATGAAAGCCTTTATACATATTTGACACACCCTCTTGATATTATCTAACAGCTCTATAATCTGTTCGTAAATTACACCCATCATCAAAATTATTGGCGAAGTTAATCACATTTTGTCATCAATGGCAATGTTATATCAGGAAAATATCCACGTTAAATGGATTAATGAAATGACACAAGATATGACCGATAAAAAAATTATCTTTAATTACGCTCGTTAAAAATATAGCCGGACTTATTATATGCATTCGGCGATATTAATCCAGATATGTGAAAATTTCACCAAATCGACGTCGCTCCACGAGCACGCCGTTACGTAAACATTTCGATCGAGGACGCCAAAAGAGGCATTCCATTAACACACACGGGGTCTTTATCCAGACTTCTGATTGTACAAGTGGACCTTAAGAGCTAATAAGCTTTTGAGCTCAATTTGGATCCTTATATATCATTTTTAATGCGTGGAAACAACGCTGGTCTCGTCCGAGCAGCAACCTGTTTCTGACGATGGCCACTTCCAGACCAGGTGGTATCGCGTCTTCTAACATTCCTATCACAGTCCTTTCCTATCAGTAGAAGGGAGGTACGGTGAAAATTGATCGGCAAACTCTCTTTGAGGTGATCAACTGACCGGAAATTTGACCCAGGAGGAATTTTAATTGGTATCGCCAACATACTCACAATGCCTGCGCTCCAGTTATTACTCAGAAAGGAGGCTTTTTTCAGCCACCATTATATAAATTGTACGATCTAATGTGTTATTAAATCAGTCTATACCCAGTAGATTAGAGCGAGACACTATTTACGACCACCTCAATCGCTTAGTAATTCTTAAAACGTTTCTTATATGCATATTATGTCCAAATTCGACCTAATAAAGAAGTATGCGCTACCATTTATCTACAATAAAAAATGATAAAATAACGATTCGTAACTGTAAAAGAAACGCATGAAACAAGATAAAGATGCTTTGTGACGTTTTTAAGAATAACATGGTTAAAATTGAGTTTAAATGGCTTAAAATGGCACGCGGTGAGCTGAAAAGCAATAGACGAAAAATATACTTCTGATTCATTTCATAGATTGTTTTCTTATTTTTAGACTCGATTTATATTTTATATTTAATAGTTCGTTAAATTTTGTAACAAAATATGAAGATTGGCTATTAAATAGCGATACTGATCTCAAATCAACGCTCCTTCTTTTAGATAACCACATTCAAGCAGTACAAATTTCAATCAAATCACGTTATCAATTGACTGACAATTATTTTTTTAATGAAATTAAATGACATAAAAGCATGATTAAATCATTTCAAATCTAAGATCATATAAATTATTTCCCACAAAAAGGAAGAGTCGAAAAACAAAAAAATCTTCAGTTTTGGAAACCAAAACTAGGAAGTTTATATTAGATTGTCCAGTCAGAAATGCCGTTTTTTTCATTTGAACCCCGTATCTTTTATATTTCATATCGATATTCCCATTATTAGAGTCGAGGTGTAGTAAATACATCACCGGTAGAGAAAGGTTAATATAGCAATTTGAAAAACATATACTCAAAACATGTACTCTAAATATGTATATGATTACGTTTACTAGTCCCGGGATTCATGAGCACCTAAAACTGTCCGGGATCCCGGGATTGGATTTTGTAACTGGAGATGAGAAGTAGGTGTTATTTTCAAATCAAAAACGCAAAAGACAGTGGCTTTCAAAGCGGTAGGTTAAGAAACCAACCCTTCAACAGGGTCTAGCAGTAAAAATACCTCTTTTAAATGTATAGTGGGGCTTCAAAAGGATAATCTACCATGAAGTCCTTCCATGTGGTCAAACTATAACGAGGAAGATTTATTATTTACAATTATAAAGATTAAAATTGGCGTTGAGTACGAAGAGGCCAGGTGTAGTCAACCGTTGCCAAATTCTTTAGCAACGTGACAATGTGCCATCCCATAAATCAAAGATGATAGATAACAAATTAAAGGAAATCGATTGGCAAACGATTTCGCATCCACCTTATTGTCCTGATCTTGCTCTTTCTGGCTATCATTTATTTAGATCGATGCATTACTCTTTATCGAGAAAATATAATAAATATAGAAGAGGTGAAATTAGGAATCGAAACATATTTTATAACAAAACTTGTTGAATTTTATTCTTCCGGAATTAAAAAAAATATTCAATAGATGGTAAAAGGTTGTATCTACTGAAGGAGAATACATTGTATCGATGAAATTAATTAATTATTTTTTTGTTTGAGTTTAACTCTTTCATTTAAAAAACGACATTCCTAACCGGACAAGCTATTAAAATAGTGTACAAGTTTTCCTTCAAAATTAAGCTTTATCATTAGTCTCGTTGCTTTATAACCATACCTGTTGAGTAGGTATGATGGTCGTAAAAATAAAATCGCATTAATTGAGCAAATCGTACAAAAAGAAGGCCGAGTATTTATGTTAACACTCAGAAGTAATACCTAATTTATGGTACATAGTACCTATCTGTTTTATAGAAAATGCGTTTGATCGCTATGATTAAATGATAAAAATGTAAACTACTTAAAATTCTTTATTGAATTGATATTAACTCTATGAATACCGTGCGCACAGATCTGTGCGTTTCATAGCTTCAATTTTATACGCAAATGAAAAACACATTGAACTTCATTTTTATTATTTTAATTCTACAGGAGGTAGCGACCAAAATTTTTAGTTAATTTATACAATGTAAATCAGGAAAGTTACAGTCTGCCAAGCTTTCAATGTTGCGTATATAAATTTAAAAAATCGAAACGTAAATAATTGTACATACTAGTATTAAATTAAAATCTACAAAGCTGCTTTTTTATTTACAAGTAGTTAACATTAATTATTGTTAAATAAACTGTGTCCACTTTCGATACAATGTGGCTAGGGCTTCTGAAGACATGGTTAAAGTTGTTGCGCGAGAACTTAATTTTTAAAACACTCCAAAATTAATATTTATTATATTAGCTATAACATATTTTCAGTCTTATAACTATAAGATATTTGTATGTTATTTATTTACAGGTCTCAAAAAATGTTACAAATGTCCACATTTTTGTGGTTATCTGTCATCTTATTTTTTTGTGCGAATATTGAGATAGCATTCCTTGATTATCCCACATGTCTTAAATTATTCCATTCGGCGCACACCACATATTGCTTATTGTAAATCTGTACGTCTGAAATTTATTTACATATTTGTACATTTAATACAATATAAGCCTTTAGCTACCGCATTGCGGTTAACTAAATCATTTGTTTATACAAAAAAAAGCGAGCAGCACCTTCCTTTCTATGTACTGTACGTTTTAAAAATACAAAACAATACAATGTACAGTAAGCCATCGATTAGCTAAGTTCATAATAACACAGACAATTTTAAAAATTATATTTAAATTTAAAATGTGTGCATTCATTTTTTTGACAGATGAAACGTCAAAACATAATTCAAATATTTGAACCATAACACCATTTTTATTGGCCAGCATTATATTAATTCGAGAGTATACTTTTGAGCCCACAAGGGGCAGCTTTGCCCAAGTCATGAAATTTTTCATCATATAATTATAATATATTTTCTTGTTTTAATTCATGTATTTGTTGATTTTCTACAAATTTAAAATGGTATTCATGCTTTCAGAAGCATGTACGATTAAATAAGTCTTATAATGTTAAAATGAAACAACAGCATCTATCGATATTATATAAATTTATTATCAATACTTACGAGCGAGCGCACCATTGGAATCCCATTGGAAATGGTTCAATTCTTAACTCAAAACTATTTTTGAAACACAATACATAATTTATAGTGAAACTATATTACTTTTTTAAATTAAATTTCAAAACACAAACACTATTAATTGTCACAATTCAACACTCAATTAAAAAAAACTCTCCATTTTTCCGCCCACACTTATTTTTATGATATTCAATAATCCAAACAAAATATCATTATGAATATGATTATAAACAATTTACTTTATTTTTTTAAAGTGTAAAAAAATATTTTTACACCCTAGATGAATTCAATATCAAAAAATGATTTTATCTATGCACTTTATTTAAAAAATCACTATCTAGCTCATGCACAACATGAATTTCATTGTAATAGCCACTTAAACAGAGATTACGCACTCACTTTATCATAATTACTCCAAGGATATCATCATTTAAGGACTCTCAGTCGTAAAATATATTTCAAACGACGTCTAAAAATCGAAATATTATTTTACACGACACACAATTTACCAAAGTTCGAATAAGAATACTGTGGCGGTTAACCGATCGTCTAGAAAAATTATTTACTTTGAGACCTTATCGACAAAATACTGATTAAATATATGATGACGCAGTCATCACACGTTAACTTGTAACTAAATTTAGAAATGATGTAATTTACCCACATTTACTTAGGGTGATTACACTTATATTTATACATTTGATGTTTGAGTGTCAGTGGACAAGTAACCTTTGCGAAGATGATAAAGTCTCGGCTTTAAGTTGCATTAAATCGATCGCATAAAAATATTGCCTAATAACAATAATGCCAATGTACGCTAATAATGTTTGTTTAGTTTTATTTTTTTAAAATTTATCAATGCATGTTAAAAATGTCTTTAATGCAATTGTATTTTTAAATGAAATTCTATCTACTATTTTATTTGCATAAATACCATAATAATTTCATAATGATACGGTAAATATACATGTATTAATCATTTTATTTGAGATGATATGCAATACAATTATTTTTGAAATTGAATTTATTTAAATGTTTTTATTACCCTCCCCTTTTGATTCAATTTATAATAAATCCTCAAATAATTACACAAGATCGGAGTATTCATTTAATATGTCATTGATAATGATAAATATTGAATAATAATATTTAAATAACGGATGGTAATTTTAAATTTATTGTGTAGTGTTAAATATGAACGTGAATAGCTCTGGTCGGTATATTAATACTTAGGGCCAACAAATGTCAAATTTAAATCCGTCACCCGGCAACATGTAAATAATGAAACGGAAGCTAGTTTGTGAGATCGATGAACTCAACGGTAGCGATAGTGATTTTAGTCCAAAAGCCAAGATGTCTTCAAACGCCCCCGGAGGTTCAGCTAACACGTGGTTAAATATTTTAAGATCGGCCAAAAAGTCTTGCTCCTGTTCTAATGGAGTGCGTCGCATCCATTATGAAATGTCCGATGGAGGAGAGATGCTGGAAGAATATAACACTGCCACGGGCTGCTTGTCAAGACGTGCTTGGAAGAAAACACGTTCTCCATTAGGAGGACCATCTGAGTGGACTGTAGAAATTGGTGAACCTCCACCACCTGGAGCTTTAGACGCCGATGGAATTCGTGAAGCCAATGATCAGGTAGTTTTGAAGAAGTTTCATTCCCATGTAGCATTATATCAAAATGTTATTTTGAGGTTATGTTTATTGCTATTAATAACTGTTGTATCTGCTTAATTTCAGCCGATAATAACCCGAAGGAATACTAGAAACAATCTGGAATGGCGTATAAGAAATCTACCGTATCCCATTGAAGTTTATTCAGTTGCTGCAAGCGCCAGTGACAAATGCATCATCGTTAAAACTACAAATAAGAAATATTACAAGAAATTAAATGTACCTGAAATAGAACGAGTTGGGCTCATTCCTATGCAACCGAACATAGAATTTAGCCACAAATTTAATACTCTCATAATAACTGTAAGTAACTGTTTTTCTATATGAATGTATAAAAACCTGTACTAATTTTAGCTTTGTTTTATTCGTAGTACAAAAAGCCACCGGAATTAATCAAAATGGAAAAGATGTGGTTGGAAGAGTTAGATAAAATTGAAAATGAAGATAATCCTGTGGATGATTGCAAAACAAGTTGAAAAAATATCAAAAATCATATGTATTCTAAATAAATGAATATTATTTATTTGGTGTTTCGTTGAATAAATTAATTTTAAGTATTAAAATACAGTTGGTTTTATTTAATATTTGCAATTCCTTAAATAAAAATTGATGAACTCTACCTAAATGTATCAATTGAATACTTCTCCTGTTATTCCCACAAGTGTAAACAGTAAGTTAACAAAGTTTTATTTAATTTTTAACACAGGTTATTCACAGAGGATTGATACAAAAATAAAACATATTAAGATCCGAGATCATTTTATTAAAAATCACATGGGAAAAAGTCCTTCAGTTTTCAATTTCAATATATCTACCAAATATTCCTTGTGATCAGTGTCATAACATTTGGTTTCCAATTGTTCTTGTAAAACGTTCAGCGACTCCGTATCCCAACAATCGATCCAATAGAGCAGATTTAAAATTTTCTTCTTAACCTCGCGTTTATCGGTCATGTTCGGTATGTCAATATTGGGCAAATTATGAATTAGAGGCTTTAATTTTTCTTTGATGCTGTTATTGAAGAGGACGTTATTTTGAATGGCAAACCTAGTAATTATGTCGAAGGATTCCACAGGAATATTCTTCTCTTTACAAATGACGTCCGGTAAATTACTAAGCCACAATTGGAAGCTCTTGGTGCATTGTAGATGCATGAGGTTATTATTTAATAGAATACTGCATAAGAGCGCAAATATATTTTGCTTGAATGACGCATCAATATCTTTCTTATAAATCGAAATGAGCTCATTTAACAACGGAGCCATTTCGCTATTCTTTGTCCAATCGTCGCATTTTAATATGACCATAAATATAGCAGTCATTTGAAGTTGACAAGATAGATTTTTTCCAGAAATACGATCTAAACTCCATTTTAAATAATTAAGGATTTGTATCACTTCTATTTGTTGTGATTTATTCGATACTTTTTCATTCAAAAGTATGTATATATGACATATTATCAAATTTTCTTCTAAACAATTTTTTCCGCTGATTATATTTTGGGTCTCGCTATTTTTTCTCCCTCGTACGTCACTTTGAGAATATGGAAATCCGTTCAGTATAAATTGTGTAAATGTTTTCTGGTACTTTTTTATAAACCATTGAATCAATTCACAATTATGTAAATCTTCATCTGTAAATTTGAGTAGATGCCAAACCAATAAAAATATTTCTAGGATATACCTCAATATTAAAGCTCCTTCTTCTGAGACAATAGATTCAACTTTCTTGTTAGCATCGGATGTTGCTGGTCTGACTTCGAGCCATGTATCAAATAAAAGAGGCAATAATACGTCAGCATAAGATTGTATTTCAGAGCCATTATTATCATTTTTGGAAAATATATCCTTACTTTTAGAAAAACATGACAGTTTATATAAAGTAATTCCTCTATAAAGTGGATAATATGCCCTCTTTTCCTTGTCAAATTCGACTGTACGATTGTTTATATTATTATTTATTGTGTTTTCACTACTAAGAAGATAATTTAATGAATTGTCATTTTCGTTGACTTCTATGTCTTTAGATCCCATTTTGGATTTAACGAGAACCCTTAAAAATTGCAGCAATCTTAAAAGTACTTTAGTTCGCCATTTAACACTAGTCATTTTACTGCCCAAATTCATGGACAGCGTTCTTCCGGGTTTCGAGTCCGTTTTTAATTTTGATATCATATCAAGAAAGCTAGGAAGAATTTTATGAACATTGTTTGCTAGCAAATTTGGAGCGCAACTTAATAATATGTCGAAATAGAACAGCGAATCTTCGTGAATCCTCGTATCAATGTGTGTCATTGCACATCGCAGATAGGAGCAGAGTATCTCAAAAAATGGTGTGATTCTTTCGATCGTTAGCGGCGATAGGACAATATGAAGAGTTTGATAAGTTTCACGACGCACCTAAAATAATATAAGCACTCAATAAATGCACAGTCTGTTTAAAGATACTGTAAAAAAATAGAAATACTTACAGATTTTTCTTTGTCCAATACCAAAGGTGCAATACCCGAGATGAGTTGTCCTACATGCAAAGTGAGCATTTCACTCGGATAAGATGTTATTAATTGTTTGATGCCATTTAAAGCTTCAGTTCTTGAATTTGTATTAAAGTGCTGCAGTCGAGATAAGAGCTCTTTTAAGCTAAGTTTTGATTTACTTAAAGGTTCTCCTGTGGCCTGTTTTGATTGTTCTGGTAAGACAATCTTTTTTATTTTGAATGTAGTATTGGTTACATTTGTACCTTTGGGGAGTTCCTTTTTTGCTTTTAATTTTACTTTGGATTTTTCTGATTTCAAAAACTTTTGATGTCGAGTTTTGCCCATCGTATGGCAATATTTATAACCTCTAACTAATTGACAACTGATAAATATACTCAAGGAACCATGTGGGTTACATTTGGTCTTAACAGCTATTTTCATGGCCATTTATAAATCATTTTTCTATCCGTCCCTTTTACAAATATCATGACTAAAAATTAAAAATAGTCACTATTAAATTCATATGAAGATGAAAAAAAGACAACAGAATTGAAATATACGCATAATAAAAATTTGCAACTTATATGTTTATTATAATTTTTCTAATAATAATGGATACTAATTCTTTAGCGAAAAGTTTGAAAAAATCTAGAAATACAGAACTTGAAGAGTGTATTTTTATGTGGTTCATATAAATACGATCAATTGGACAGCCAGTATTTATGAAAAAGCGACATTTTTCAATATAAAATTAAATGGAACCTTCAAAGCAAGTTTGGGCTGACTTGAAAATTCATAGGATAACATGGTATCAGGTAACTTGAAATTCATGGAAAAAAAGCTCTCTGCTGACATACCTTTAGCAAACATATTCATTAACACATTGTAGCTATTTGTGGAGAAGGAAGGATTTAGCAAAGAATTTACATACAATGCTGATAAGACATTCTAAATGAAACATGGTTATGCTAACTTCAATATCGAGCGAATAAGGATGTGAATATATTAGGATGTCCCATAAGTTTCTTTCGTTTTCATATTAAGAAAAAAATAAACAATAATTTGTATTACATCAAAATTTATTAAATAATATATGATCCATTCTGTTCTATCACATTTCTCCATCTCTCCGGAAGTTTCATAATGCCTTCTTGCCAAAATCACCTTGCTGAAGTAGCTCATAATAAGCTACCCCCTTCCAGTCCTACCAAATGCATACCAAAACTTTTTTTGGATGTAAGCCAGGTTTAGCTACAGTTAAAGCTTCTGCACCCATGGTCCAAGAACGTTTACGTAGGATATTATCATAGAGTATCCAACTTTCATCTCCAGTGACAAGTCTCTTCAAAAAAGGTTGGCTATTATGTCGTTGGAGAAGAAGATCGCATGTTGAAATACGCTGAAGTTTATTTGAGTCAGTCAGTTCATGAGGAAGCCACACATCTGAACGATTGATGTAGCCCAATTTTGTCAGATGATTATGGACGGATATTCGTGGAATTTCTAACTTGTTAGCTATTTCGCGAATAGTATATCGCGGGTTTTCTTCAACCATGGCTATGATTAGATCTGTGTTCATTTGCGAAAGACACTTATGGGACAACCTAATATGATACAGACGAGATGGATGTAAACTCTTCCTGTGAATGGATATTGAAGAGGCTCATAGTTCTGCAGTGGACTGTCTGTGGCTGCATTATGATACCATGGAATAACATAGGCAATGAAAACCATGTCAAAAATGTACATCGATAATATTTTTTATTATATATTTATTATTATGTATTCCAATATTATTTTTTTCAATTAAGATTTAAAACCATGTATTTTAATTTTCTCACAATAAGATTTATGAATACCATAAAATACCAATTACTAAAATAGTAAAATATTTCTGTTTACGGTTGGACTATGTATAATTTTTAAAATACAGGTACGGCAGGGAAACTCCCTTATTTGAATTGTGCCCTATGAAGCGACAGTTATTTTGAGATAAGAAACACATTTGCTTATTTTCAAATATTCATTTGATGACTTGCAATTAGAGTTAATCAAAGTGAGGATGATTCAAAAATGCATTCATAGGGAGATTATACAGGAATTAAGGTGTTGATTATAATATACGTAGAAAAACTTATTACAGAGGTAAAATAACAGACAGACTATTTAAAATGTCATTTTATTTTGCTAACACCACTCATAGTGGAATTACATCTCTATTAAAAAAACAGTATCAATGACTAATACTGTTATAATAATAATCGACCAACTGAAATACCCCCCTCATTTTTATCACCCCCCCGATTAGCTTTTTTTTCAAACTGCAAGCAGATGGCGTCAGAACAGTAAATACACATATAAAAGTAATAATGGTAACATGCTAATCCTGCAGCCTTTTTGCAGTGTGCAATTACATCTCATTCATACTATATCATTAAAATACAGAAGAGAAAATTGTAAAATTGTGACAATGATAATTTGTGCCTCATAAATCGTTTCAGCTTCACTAACGATAGACGTACGAAATGGAAGAAAGCGATGCATTAACAACACAATATTGAATATTGTCTATTATTTAAATGCGAGATTAAGAAAAAAAAACAAACATAATTCCATCAACCCTGTACTTCCTGACATTTTTCTTCGGCAATGATAACTTGTTCGATCTTTTGGCACTAATTAATATAATAAATTCAATAATGCCTACAAAAGATCCCTCTAATAGCCACGTTTTATGTATGATTTTTTAACCATGAAGTAAAAAGAAATTATGAATAATTTTAGATACATTATTTATAGATAGATTAAAAATCGATAATGTCCAAATCAATATTAAGATTATAAAGAATTTATATTAATCAATAACTGATCGCAATTCGCACTATATTCCAAAATAAGGCTCGGAAAAATTCATACTAATTCAGTTCAAAGTTTTTAACATTTCATCCTTTCCAAATAACAATTGATTTAAAACTATTATATAATAATGCTCACCATTTCCAATACAATTTTATAATGTAACGATATTTAAACAAATCGCTGCGATTTGCAGCACCAAATAAAATCTTACATAATCAAAAAGGTTCAATTGAAAGATGGGAATGGGATATGTTAAAACAATCATGGTCCAGCAATTTCTTAGCTTATCACCTACTTAAACTTTAACTACATTGAAGGCTATTTACTAACAGTCACAGAATTTTCATTGAAATAACATTCATAGTCCTGTAACGAATTTTGAATCATTAAAAATTCAAGCGCCACACATTATTTTTGATCACACGAGAAAATTAAATCGTACAACAAAAAATTTATGGCAATTGAAATTTTAAGAATCAATAACTTTAAAATACACGAATATAATAATCAAAGCAATGGCAGGATATTGATAATAAATAAATAACATAAAATTTAAAATAATTCAAATATTTTACTAAAGGATTTCTAAACCATGAAAACTTAATGCTATAAATCCGAATACGCTATTTCACTGGAAAAATTATAATCACACTTACAATCAGATCAAAGGAATATAAAGTATTTGGTATAAATATTTCATTTTAGTTATACAATGCGTATATAAAAAAAAGCATGATTAAATTTATAAGATCATAATTTTTTTTTTTTGGTATGATACACAAAAATTGTTAATACAAAAAACGAACATTAATAAACGTAAAAGGTTAATAAATACAAAAGGATACAATTTAACTACAAGACTAGAATTGGTAAATACATCAAAAGAAAAAAATAAATATGCATCTAAAATTACAGTGAGCTTTTAATAATTCAATAATGACATATCACAAACTGTTCTACTAAGTTTTCTCAGTCAATTAAATTCACCAATCAACACCACAGACCATTCAGAGCTCTCTTATTCAAAAGTCGTGAAAGATTTGCTCAGCAAACCAAATGTCATTTGGTCAAGTAATCGAAAGCGATCAAACAGATTTCAAATTATAAGCTGTAATGGGATTTTATGTGGTCTTCCTTTTGGTTGTCTTTTTACTTCGTGGAAGAGTGGAGGAACTAGAGATCAACACCTGTAATACCAACAAAATACGGATTATCTAAATTATAGATTTATATTAATAGAGTCTTTAATTGCATGCATATTTGCTTTTATGTAACTTTGTTCCAAAACATAAACGAACGGATTACAAAAGAAACGCCTTTAAAAATATATATATTTATATCAATTCATTCCAAAAAGAAATTCAAAAGCAAAAAAGTCATGCTTTGATTTTAATAGAAATCTCATGAATACAAAACATGAATTGTATATTCAAAAATATTTTTTCAAATTCATGAAGCTATTAACCCTTTGTGGTCCAGTGTCCGCACGTATTGGACATTTTAATGGCAGGTCCAGAGTCCATAATGTATGGACATTTCTTTACAGATTTTCGTGGAATTAGTTACAAATAACATTAAAAAAGACCAATTTTGAACAATATTTGACCAAGAAATGCTTACTTGTTTGAAAAATTAAGTCTCAAGAACGATGCAAAATATTGGGGTCCACAAAAAAAAATTTGATCAAAAGGGGGTCCGTGAAAAAAAATTTGCTCAAGCTATTTTAGAAGGAATACTATTGTTTTACTACTGATTAACCACTTCCCCTGCAAATTTTTTTTGCAAAAATGTTCCAAAAAAATCTATTTTTTTTACTTTTAATTTGAAGCATATAATTATAAAAAAAAACTGTTAATTTTTTTTAAAAATATTTTTTTATAATTATGTTTCAAATTAAACGAAGAAAAAAAACAGATTTTTTTTGGAAAATTTTTGCAAAAATAATTCGCTGAGGAAGTGGTTAATAGACCATTTAATTTTTTCTTGGAATGTGAAAAGAAATGTTTACAATGGGGTATTTTTGTCTGTTGCAGGTATAAAATCACAATTTCAAACAATAGTCTTTGGCGAATTATTTCACCATAAAAATCTTATTTGTGAAGGGATCTGTCAGTATAATTATTTTTCGTGAGTTTTTAAATGACGACTCCGGAAATAAAAGGTTACTATGTATTTACCGATAGATTTTACTCTAATCCAAAGCTTCTTTAGGAACTTTTAAAAAAAATTATTACCTTACTGATAAAGCCGTGGCAGTTTACCAGTGGCAAATGAAAAACATTTTCCAAAAATAATTCCAGGTATAAAAAAAAAAAATTAGCTGGCAAAAAGTAGCTTACCACAAAAAAGGAAAACTTGTGTTAGCTTGGTGAGTTAAGAGAAATGTAACGATGCTTAGTGCAAAACACACATTGTCACTGCAATTGGCGAGAAGTCCCGTAAGAAAAGCCCGGTAACACATTGATAATAACAACCAAAAAGTGATTGAAAAGCCAACAGTTATTAAAAATTACAACAAAATATGGGAGTAGACACTGCCGATCAACTGGCAAAAAAAAAATGCCACGCATACGTAATTTTAGGAATTAATTTTTGTAAATTAGTATTAAATATATCAATTCCTTATTCCTTCATTTTTCACCATAAACATATATTTTAATAAATTCACTAAAAATGGCTCGGACCTGATGCAACATTTTAGAAAAAGAGCCTTTGGACCACAAAGGGTTAATACTGCATACCTGTGTTTTATTTTTGCATATCAAAATTAATAAAACGGTCACAACACGACTTTAATAATATTTATTTATAACAAACTTTTGTTGATAAAGTTCCAAGATTCAAACTTAAAAATAGCAGAAAGAACACATAAACAGACGATTAATCGGCTTTTTAATATTTAAATTCATATCATGGGATATTTTATAAAAGCAATACAACGGTGTGATTGGTGAATTGTAAATCCACTATCTAAAAATAATTCGCAACATTTTTTTATGAACATATTTCTGAAACTTTAAAAACAAAGTTTGTATAATCGATCATGCAGTTAGTATTTTTAGATCTAATCAAAAGATACAATTATTTCTTTGGGAAGAATATGTACTTAAAAAAATGCATTATTTGTATCGAATAAATTGATATCAATGATTAAATCGTGTCATATTAAATCGTTAATTGCTAATAATCCATTTATTGTTATGGATGCTCGGCAATTAAAGAGTTAAAATGACACCCGTTTCTATCGATATTCATAAAACAGGGTTACACACAAGAAACAGAAGCTAGGAAGAAAATCATAAAATAAAATAAAAAATCATCATACACGTTCAATTGACTTCCAAAACTATTCAGCACCATTTATATTTCACGTTAAAAAATGTATAGTCAATTTATTGCAATATCAATTATTTAAAAATGTTTACACATCAGTACTTTTGCTTTCTGTGTGCAAAACCATCGCCTCTGATTTCAAAGGTATATAACTAACGCCCATTTCAGTTTTTATTTCTTTATCGTTCTTATTCTCATCGATTTTATTAGCAGTCAATTTCACACTGAATTCCATTTTGTTTTCCAAAGAACTGTTCGAGGCCACATCTTTTTCATTTAAGCTCTTTAGTGAAGCGGAAGATTTATTCAAATTAGGAAAAATTTCGGCGGATCCCTTTTTATCACTTTTTATGTTAGTGTTAGATCCAAAATCACTGTCTTCGTAAATCGAATTACTATCGCAAGATTCAGCGTCAATTGTTTCAGATGCTGGGTTGTTATTAGGATCGTCCGATTTCCAAAAAGCAAACTTAGACGGCAAATGCATTAACTTAGAAATGGGACTATCCTTCTTTGGTTTTTTATCTTTTGAGCGTTGCTTAGCTTTTGGAGAAGCATGAACATTGGACGTTTCTGAATTAAGAATGGCAGAATCTTTATCATTTTCAGTCGGCGAAATTATTGCCATTTCTTTGGGAACTTTATTCTGTAATTCAGATACGTTTTTAGATATATTTATAATGTCTGGATGCTCATCTTTTACATCGGGCTTATTTTTTTCATGCTCCTCTGCTTTCTGCGAGTCAACGTTTAATTGATCTACGTGTTTTTGTATACTTCCATCTATTATTTCTTGATCGCTTTTATCAGAGTTCCCTGAAATGTTATCAGTCAAACAAGGCGGTGGGGGAGCATGACGTTTTTTAGGCGTTTTATTCAATTTTGGTTTCATTGTAGGTGAACTATTGGGAGTGGTAAATTCTCCTTCGCCGCTATCACTATCCGAGCTTAAATTTGAAGATGAAGCGCCAATACTGGAAGATTCTTCTATATTACTTTTTTTATTATCACTTAAAAAAGTGTCCACAGTTTCATCATCTCCAGAAAAAATGTTTGTCGCAATTTCATTTGATATCGATATAGATATTTTTTGAGTATCAGTTGATTCTTTATTACTATGAGAATCAATTGACTTTTCTACATTTTCAGAATCAGATTCTACCACTAAATCAACAGATTTTTGAGAGTCGATTAATTCTACAGTTTTATTTAAATCGACTGATTCTGGTAATTTTAGAGAATCGCTTGGTTCAATATGACTTTGAGATTGATTTGATTCTATTGAAATATGGAAATCAGTGTTTTGTGGCTCGGTATCAATTTTTGAAATCGTAGATATTACAATATCATCTTTCAGTGATGATTCAGGCTTAGTTAATAAATCTTCTTTTTGAGATTCTATTGAGCTCTTATTGTCTTCTTTACTATCTAAACTATTTTCGACTATATCACTATCGTGACTCGTATTCGTATTTGAAATATCATGCGTTTTACCCGACTCAAATATTTCTTTTAATTTCAAATACTTCTTTAATATTACTTCGTAACTATCATCAGACTTTTCATCAAAATTTTCTTTTGAAAACATTTTTAAATACTGATCTAAATTTTGTGCATTTTTCAAATAATGCGAGGAAATAAAGTTTTCGTCAAAAGGCATATCGGATGCGTAAGAAGTATTCTCTGGAAGAGATGAAGGAATGTCGTCATCTATTTCTTCTATGATTACTTCACTGTCCTTCAAAGAAAAAATACATACAGTTTTGCCCTCGTCAATCTAATACATACTATAAATAAAAATACTAATTCACTATATAAAATATACTTAAGAACTATAAACAAACACTTCATATGTAAAAAATGCCATATTAATCCTAAAGATAATAATTTTATAAAAAAAATCAAAATTATACACATAAATAGAAAATAAGTACAAAAAGATATTCAACACACAACCCTTACAAAGTAAACTTTTAGATAATTGGAGAATAATCGTGTTCTAGTTTAGAGAAGATCTAGATTTATCACATTTATTTTTCAGACTCTTAATTCTTCAGATAAATTGGCAGATATTAAGAAGAAAAAAAACCACTTGTCTTATTAAATATTTTGGTCATAGTTAGTTTACCATGATTGATAAGTTAATATCGACTATAAAAATAGATTAAATCCAAGAAATAAATGCACAATTAGAGAATCTTAAATTATTTGAATATTCATACTTTCATATTTAGAGATTTAAAAGGAAGCTAATTTCACATCGCCAATAAATATTAAAATATGCCAAATGTTTCTACAAATTACATTTTGCCCACATTCAAAAGCAGTAGTGGCATTTTTATCGACTGCAAAAGGCTATAGACACCATTTTTAAATAATTTTTCAGATTATATATTGATATGTTATTTTATCAACTTTTTTTTTAGATATAAATTTTTATCAACGTTTTCTTCAAATGCATCTTTTCGACAAAGGCTTTAAATTTATACATTTATTCAAAGCACTAAGAACAAGCCGAAATAATTATTATTAGCGTAATACAAACTTCTTCCGATTTAAACATAAATACACTGATGCACGATAAATATGACGAATCATATATCCAAAGATATTATGTATATACTTTTTAAAGAATGAAATATAATGATTTCTCAATACAATGTATCGAGTTATAAACAGACCTCGGCTGCTCCTGGCCTTTTGATCGAAGTAAACGTACTACGAGTAACTTTGCTTCGTGTTCTACTTGTGCCGCCAACTGAGGATGTCCTTGTTAATGAGTCTTGACTGCTAGAATTATCAGGGCTATATGATATATCTTCTGAAGATCTAATATGACTGAAATTGATAAATATAAACATTATTAATGTGCAAATTATTGCCATCTTAAATGTATAAAAATAAAGATAAATACCCTAAGTTAACATCTCTTGATCTTGCATTATGAGCCATATTGACATCAACCTCAGGAAAAAACAAATCAACTCTTGGCGAAGATGCAGCTCGCGGACTTCGACCCTTTGACGACACCGTTCTCCTCACAATGCGACCATCGCCTGTCGGTACAACATCATCGGCTTCATCAAGCTCTTGCTGACTACGTCCATCAGTGCGATCTTCAGACGCGGTTAAGTCGGATAGACTATAACTTTTACGGAGTTGTTGTACGAGTCCTCCACCCCCCTGAAAATATTTGTACAATCATATTAATAATAATGTTTTCAAAATAAACATATATATCCCAATATATAATAGTTAGTTAACTACAGGGGCACATCTCTGATTGGACGGCTGTCTCCCATCATTGAAAAACTTCTAGGGGAGTACCAATGCGATTTCAGACTGGGCAGATCCACTGTGGACCAATTATTTAATGTGAGAATATTCTCACAAAATATGTGGGATTACGGTGTTGATTTCCACCACATATATATAGATTTTTTACAAGGCATACATACGATAACGTTATCGGAAAAACTTTGAAAAACCATGTTGGTGATGGAAATCCCGAGTAAACTGATAAGGCTGTCGAATATATGTGTCCGGATCTGTTCGTATAGTACGCTCCAACGGTACCCTGTCGGAGGAGCCTTTCAAGGTGTCGACGGGAATCAGACAGGGGGATGCCCTTTCCCCATTACTTTTTAATATTACGTTGGAGGCAATTATGAGGGAGACGCTAATTTCGGCGTGATAAAACGAAATATATGATTGTATCAATATTGAAAACAGGCCATGTGGCACCGATGCTGACTAATAGAGTTATTAACCCTTGGACTATTTTAAATTCGTCGCCAAATGGCAGTAGACCCGTCGGAAGACCTCGGCTACCCTGGCCTGATCAGTTCAATAAAGACGCTGCACGTCTGGGCCTGGGAAATTGGAGTGAGGAGGCCCAGGACAGACAAAAATGGCGCCAAGCGTTGTCAGTGGCCGGGACTCTCTTATAGAGCTTGAAGGAGCCACCCAAACTAAGTAAATAAGTAAGTAAAGTAATATATAATAGTTAACAACCTTATTTTATCTAAAAGATTTATAATAATAAGTGATAATAAATGGAAGATTTGTGACACATGCATAATGCATTCTGCTGAATGAAAAAAATAATACAATAATAATAAAAGCATGCAAGACTCACCTTATGTTATATTTATTTTTTGTGTTATAATTTTAGTGATTTGTTGTTTTACATGTTATTGTTTTAAGTCCTGGGAGTCCGGTTATCAAGTTATGAGACAATATTCATATTTCAAAATTTTATTTTTAAAAAAATCATACAAAATTAAAATTACGGTATATGCCTGTTTGTTCAGATTTAAAAAGCCATCTTAAATTTAGAATAATGAAATAATGATTTGGAACAATTTCAAAATACCCTGTCATAATACATTTTCCCATACACATAATTTAAAATAGCTGTCGCTCGTAAAAGATTATTATTGATTGAAACTTTTTTAATTTATTTATCATTCTTTTTACTAATTATTGCTTGGTTTATCCAACCTTTTTTAATCAAAGTGCAGTAATAGTAATAGTGTTATTCAAATAAGATGTACATATATCACAGGTAGAAATATATAAACTATGCGAGATCTTATTTTATGGTTATTTAAAATTACTAATATCTACATCGTCATCTATATAATACACCTAAATTATGATTACAGTGATTTTTTAAAAATAAAACCGGATAATTATTTTCTGCTATTGTGTTAAATAAAAAAAAAAAACGAAGATCACATGAGAAAATTCATTATAAAACAGGACTCTTTAGTTTTAAAGTCCAAATAAGCAGAATCAGTACAATTAAACCTAAAAATTATGATTGTGCATCAAAACTAAGCTTTCTTTTTTGGTTTTCTTCCCGCACTTGTTGATCTTTTAGAAGGTTCTTTCGGTTTACGACGGCTTCGTCGTTTAGTTTGCGCTTCTTCAATATATTCATCCTGATCATTTTCTACATTAGCTACAGAGATTTCTAATTTAGTTATCATAGGTTCTTGTATAATTCGGGCTAACGGTATACTATCAGCCTCATCAAAACACAGATCAATCATATCGTCTCCACTAGTGTAAAGTGGTTGTTTTTCGATACGTCTTGAATCTTCCTCGGGTTGTAGAAAATTTACTGAATCTGTTGTTGTAGTTGAAGGTGTCGGTAAAGCTTGAAAATTCTGATTGTGTACAGTTTAATGTACCCAAAGCATCGAAGGAGTAAATGTGCCAGGGAAAATTAAAAAAAGCATATTAATAAGTTTAAAAATAATAATAAAATTGAAGCAGTGCATAAGATAAAATAAAAATATTTTTGACGCATTTATAAAAGTCTGCATTTACAAAATCTCTCATCAAACAGTAGTGATGATCAAAAAATAAAGTTTTAATGTAGACTTTTATAAAACGAAACCAAAGTTTAGTTGATCAATTATTTATTTACAATGCAATCTTTAATGTGAAAGCCGAAATAAATTTAATCAAATACAATTTACAACATTAAATTGCATTTAATTCCTTCGAGTAGTGTTTGTAAATGATGTTAATAGGATGTTTCAAAAATCAGTATTAATACTCCATCCAAAACATTTTATTTTATTTTATAATATATTTCCAATGAACATGGAATAGATAGATGTCTTTGTTCAAATAAGAAAAATAAAATATTGTGCTGTGTAATATTGCCAAATTACATTCTTATATATTTTTTATAGCAATGTCTATCAAAGTGAACATGCATAAATAGGATATATAAATACAAAAGTGCAATGTGATTTATTAAAACTGTCTATTAAATCATAATGCATACTATAGCAAGATGGATGCATTTTAATTTAAATATCATAAAAAAGTAATGAATGCAAATAAAAGACTTTCAATTATTAAATGAATGTGAATATCCAAATACTGATTTGTAAAAATAATATTTTAAAATAAACAAAAATTATATTATGGGTACCAGAAAAGAACATCATTTTATGTGAGGATTATGATAAAAACATTTTCAGCATCCTTTTTTTTCGTTAGCTAATTATATTAGATTGTCCTATTAGAAATGCCGTTTTTTTCATACTTACTTTTTGATCATCAGTTGTCATACACTCGGAGAATCTTTAACTGTTTTGTCAATGCCAGAGATGGATTAAACAATTTAAAAGTGAAAATTTTAGTTTAGAAAATTAGATCCATAGCGAGAAAAAGATTAAAGTGGATGATGATATCCTGCGTGCTGAAATTGCCCTCGACAAAGTCTAACAATAGAAATTCTTTTTTAAATGTATAGTGGGACTCCAAAGAGATAATCTACCATGAAGTCCTTCCATATGGTCAAACCATAACGATTTATTGTTCACAATTAGTAAGTTTAAGAATGGCGTTGAGTACGAAGAGTGTAGTCATAAATCAAAGATAACCAAAAACAAATTAAAGGAACTCAATTAGTAAACAATTTTGCATCCATCTTATTCTCCTGACTTTGCTCTTTCCGACTATCATTTATTTAGATCGATGCAGCATCATTTATCGAGGAAAAAAATCATAAATATAGAAAAGATGAAATGATGAATCGAAACATATTTTATATCAAAACTTGTTGAATTTATTCTTCTGCGGAGAATACTTTGTATCAAAGAAATTAATTAATAATGTTTTTGTTTGAGTTTAACTCTTTCATTTAAAAAACGACATTCCTAACAGGACAATCTATTACGACGTATTTATTTCACCTCCTATGGTATTATTTTTGCTATTTTTAATATTCAAAGGTTATAAATTAGCAATTCAAGCCATGTTTATAGTATAATTCATATAAGACAATATGAATAGTCTATGTATGCAGAGTTCTTGGAATTGGAAGTGAAAACATAAAAGCATATATTAAGTGCTCAGTAAGAAATTTTAAATACATGCCAATAAATATTGTAACGTCCGACAAACACAAGTATCTAAAATGATTTTGTTGTATTTAGATAATGATCTTTTCTTTTCTGGTGCTCCTAATATTAAGGCAAAAAACACTTTTCTACTCGGTCAGTCACTGGTTATGCTAGTAAACGCTGTGTGAATCAAATATAAATGAGTTATGAAAGGTGACAAAAAATAAATCAATTACCCTGATTGCTGTCTGCATGATAACATTTGTAGCATAGTTGACACCCTTAGTTCCCAGATTGAGAACAGTATGATAGCCTTGCTCTTTTGCTTTTGTGATGCATTCATCTATTTCCTGAAAGATGAAAACAAACATGTTTTAACATGATGCAAGATCAACGATTTCATATTATGAATGCAGTGGAGTTTGAATAACCTGTTCTCGCCTACACAACGCAGGATGTACGAATTTTCTGTATAATATAGATGAACCCTTAGTAGCCGGCGACAAGAGCCAGAAAACTAATATTATTTTAATTTCATAATAAAACGGGAACCAACTGAAGAACACGTCCGTGAATGTCTCAGCACATGTGAATAGTGCATATACTATCCAGTACATCATCCATTTTACCTGCAATAGAAACGTGATAGATTAAAAATGTGCTGCTGGCAATGATTCGAAATATTTCATCGAAGGCGTAGGTTAATGAAATTCGCGGTTTGAGTAATGAGCAATCAAAACATACGGTACATGTATTTTGCATAAATTGGAAGCGATATAGCAAGGACTTATCAGTCGTTGTAAATAATTTTAAATGATTCTCAAATTTTATCAGTATTTGCATGACGAATATAAATATTAACACTTTACGGTACGGGGTATTCACGACGCATTAAATTTCGCCTGGAGTCGAGGCGATTCAAATTCATCGGTGTCTTCAAAAGAGTTTACTGAATCGATATAACAAGCATAACAATGATTTTCAATATATAATTTATAAATTGAACACCCCTGAAAAAGTGGAAATATCGAAATATAAAAAAATATATTTGAATTGTGTATTCTACGACGTATTTGTAAAAAAATAAACATAATTAGATTTATTTTGTCGATAGATGATATTTACATATATTCTGCACGACTAAAATACTCAAACATGCGAATACAAATCACATTATTTTCATGTTAAAATTGCGTAATTTTTAAAACGCGTATACGCGGGCACGGACTGTAAAAGGTTCAAATTGATAATACTCACGTATTCTTTGACATTTTTCGTCCTCACGGCTTTGTATGATGCATAAGCGGGATAAAGAGTACCAAAAAGCAGTCTGCAACAAGGATAGATAAGAAAATCAGTCAACATCCTGGGGGCCAGAGAGGTCGAAGCAACTGTCGCGAAGAGCAAGCCGGTGTACGAGGTGAAGCGAAAACAGTACGTGAGGCAGTACAAAATGATTCGCAACAACCTCCCCACCGTTCCGACTGATTGTGGGGGTGTTTCTTCTTGCTCCCACTCGCTGCTGCTGTTGTTACTTGCTGAATATTTGACGACAGACGTGTTTTTCACATCAGCGCTTCTTCGATCAGGCGTCACATCGCCTTCCAGACATTTTGCAATATCTTTGACGGACTCTACGTAGAAAGAATAGGGCCTGTCGATCTTCTTCGTCCTCTTCGTTCCGGGGGACGTCGCGGAAGGCCGCTCGAAGCGACTGACGATGGATTTGAATTCGGAAGCATTCGACAGTCGGAGAACTGGTCTCCTGTCTGCTGGTGAGGCGAACTTGTCTATTCGAACGGCGCACATGTTCGATTGTATCTAGCTGAACGGGCTCGTGCCAGGACACTTGATTGCATGGATGACTACATTGTGCGTCATGGAAGAACAGTGTCCCATGAATTCTTCGAGTGGAACGGTGCCAGTGTATCACATACGGTTCACACAGCTATGTCAATATCATTCGCGCACTCAACGATGCGATCTAGTAACACCGCTTCATTTACTTCGTCCATCGATGAACGTTCAAGACCATTTCAATATCAAGTTCGTGGGTGTTCGTTACGAGAAACGATCGAAATTTCGTCGGCCTAATGGACAAGAATCGCGTAAACAATGGAAATCTCACCAAGACAAAGAATCGAAAGCTCAAATTTGTTTGAATAAAACTATACAAAACACCAAGTTTATCGACTTTTTTAATGCCTCTACCAATACCCATCAAATAAACGGATTGAGATAGATAGAAATTCATGTGCATTCGTTAAAACTTACACATTAACCTTTCCTTTCCTATGGTGTATTTGCTACACTGGAATTTTAGAATGTCATATGGCGCACTAAATAAATGAATTAATTTGGCATTGCGTTTGTGAAAAGGTAAACCTTGCTTTTTGAGTAAAAATGCATCATCTTTCTGACACGACATACGTTTCGAAAATTTTCCGTTTTCACTACATAACGATTCCTCAATCTCTTCACTTTTAGACTCAGGAATCTCAACTTCATCCTCGCCTAATTAACACAGTTTTAGTTATCTTCGGAACTTGTACCAAAGCAATCTCAAGGCGACCTATTGATATTTGAATCGACACATTGGAAAGAAGATCTCCATGGAATAATAATTTTTATTAATTACTTAGGTCCTGGTTAGTTTTATATTTGTTGCCGGAGAAAGATTTGTATGAATAAAGCCGGTAAATTATGTTCAAGTATGAAATTAGTCGAGCGGTCAAATTGACGGATATTAACACATTCCCGTCAGGTTACGCATATATGTGCGTCTTTTGGATACTATCGGTAGTCAAATCTGTGCCTCTTTAGCCATGCGATTGGCTTTTAAAAAAAGGGTCTAACGTTATAAATATTTCAATTTCTGGTAACAGATACGTTCATACACATAGACCACACGATAATTTGATTAAATAATTTAAATTTGGTTCTTAATCCAAGATGCACATGAGCATTTCCAGCGTTTGCGGATTATCCGTGCCTTAAAAATATTAATTATTATGTTTTCTTATATGATTTTGAGATGCACACAACAAAATTAACCTAATACTTAAAAAAAATAGGGAGATTTTTGAAGATTGGTTGAAAAAGAAATAGGTTTCAGATTTTTAAAAAAACTAAGGGATATCTACAAAAAGCAGTATTATTATTAGATAATAATGCTCCATCTCATCCGAACAAAAATATATTGAAAACGAGCGATGGACTTATGGTTGCAAAATTTTTGTCCCCTAAGACAATGGACCAAGGCGTTATAGCATCAATGAAACATCTTTATCGCCACAGTCTTCTGAAAACTCTTACTGAGAAAGATGACAACTTATCAATTTCTGGAAAAATATAACGATACTAAGTATTAAAATTATGAAACAATGCGCAACCCGACGGCAATGTGTTAATAAAAATATATAGATACAAAGCTGAGAGGGACATACATTTTGAATATGTATCATTCCATAAATAATAACCAAAAAAAATATTAGGAATTGATAAGTGCGGAAAACCGCACGAAATAAAATTATCGAATATCACATTTCAGCCGAGTACAAATTTAAAAAAAAATGTATGTTTACTATAGCTTTTGACTATGGCTTCAACCAATTCGAACACAGAAGTTGATTGTAAAAAGTGTCGAAATTTATCACATTGTGCTTATCTCTACTCGGAGCTAATATTTAACACGCATTCACAGCTATGACCCAAGGCGCACATATAATTTGGATCAAATATGAAATCTTCCGGAAGAAAAAGAATCATAGCTTGAAACCGCACATTGAGCTTGCACACGTAGTAAGTAAGCAAATACATATGTAAGAAGTTCATTGAAAAAGTCTACGTCTAATCATTAACAAAAATTGTTTCCTAAACTAAATTTAACAAAAAAAAGTTTTGTCGCAGTATCTTAAACTGACTAACTTCTCATTGTTCTCGACATCTCCACGTAATTGATGAATATATGTATAAGCATGTATTCTTAAATTATTAACATTTGACCTGGACAATTTAAATAAAATCCAATATGGAGATATTTACTTGTTATATTTTCGAAGGCGAGGAGCGAATTTAATATGTTGCTTGGCTATTTGAAAATGTACAAGAGGCACCTTCGCGACCATTTCATTATCTAATTTAAGCGAAGAGCTCGAACGGCAACTCCTCAAATTAGCCCGAGTTAAAGGAGTAATGCTGCATCAAATGCGAACAAAGGACCAACACGGCGGAATAAACGAAGAGTCTACTCCGTGCCTCTAATAATGTATCCGAACAGTTCCCATTGTTTCAAAAAAAAAGAATATTAATCCCAGACATCAGGCGCGATGTCACTTTTAATAGTCGCTCGGGATGATGTTTAGTCGATCCCCTCGTTTTGCTGCTATTTACATTCCCGTTGCCAAGAAGCTTCGCCGAAGAAATCAAATTATTACATTGGAATAATAATGCCAACGAGCTCACCAGAGCCGATCCAAATATTTTTCAAAGCATAAAATAAATAATTCAAACAATCAAAAAAACATACAGCCGAAGGCCGAACACGTCTGCAATGCTCAACACAAAGTCAATTTACAGACGGGCAAAATATTTGCCATCCAGAGTGCATTCGATGCGTTTCAAACACAAAGCCTAACTAACATGTGTGCATAAACGAAATTATTACATCGATACTATAAATAATACATTTTACACGCCAACGCGCTTAAATCCCCAACCACTTAAGAAACAATCGACCCAATGATCCTGTATTAATAGTCGCCCATCGAACGCCTACATCAGATCTCCAAGATAATAAATCCTTTCCGCCAAATTCGCACACCGTCGATCAGATTTATGCTCAATCAATGCTGAATTAAATCTCAATAAATCAACAGTCAAATTTATCAACGTCAAATTTGTATCGAGTTGTTAACAAGAAATGAAAATCCGCCATTCTATAGCATTAATCGTTTATTTCCCGGAACGTAGGTAATTTTTGAATATTTGATCATCCAGATTATGAGTTTGACTACAAATAGATCCGATTACGAATGTAACATGAGCATTAAACATTAATGCGATCAACTTACCCATGTCAATATTTATTCATTTGCAAAACGTTTCAGATTCAGAGAATTGGGAAAATAATTGTTCAGAATATCCAACTTAGCCCATATGATGACATTGAGTCTGAAGATGAACGTTTCGCACACAAATGAACGTATTCCTCTTAAATCGTTAAAGATTCGTTAAGAAGGAAATACGTGAGATTCATGCATGGCGAACATAAATTGATTTATTATGAAGGTTCGAGTTTAAATCTAGATTGTGGAAAAAAATGACAACAAATTTGCTATTAACTCTTCATAGACCGTCAACATATATGCTGTGTTTTCATGAAAATTTAGTTTTTTTTTTAAATATTGCGAACTACAACAAAATATCAGCGGATCATAATGAGTTAATATTGGAAGCACACTTATGTTTGTTTTTATGCGATACATGCGTTCCACGGGGAGTCGCATGTAAAAAAAATGCCATAAAAAGACTTTAACGACATAGAAAACAGATGAATAGGTTCCATTATTTTTAAAAACCGCATAACTTCAAATCAATGCGATAGAATGTACCAAAAATCGCATAAAAAAATAATACATAGAAATAAAAACACAATACACATTTATCTTAGAATTGCTTTACTAAAGTCTATTTTACTCTATAATCATACGAATTGCAATTCTTAAGCTTTTGAGGAGAGTTACTAGATTTAAAAACAATCCCGTTCGTCCATCACCCTATACACACTCACATTATAACGGTTGTAGTATTAATTTTAGATTTTTTAAATGCAATTTCGCATAAATTGAAAACCGCGTAACTTTAAGACCTGAACAGGTCTTGGTTATCTTATAACCACTCGCTGTTCCAGATTATCTGGGTGACTCCACGATGCTCACCCATAAAACCCCAGGAGAAGGAGCCAACACTACGCCCGTAGGCAACGGTTGAACCCCTGGGGTAACCCGCAGACCACACAAAGAGTGTGTGGAATAGCCGATTACAGTAGTTGGTGATGACTGTATCAAAATCTCACCACTATCCTCAACAGGCTCGATCTACAGGCATACAGGGGAGAACGGTTTTAGGCTGTTCAAACGGCAACTCGTCTCCGTGGCTAGGTACTACAAATGACCGAACCGATACGAGTACCATGGGGAAAGGATAGCCCCTGCAGTCCATCATCTGCTGTAGCCCCCTTCAAACTGAGCTTGGACTCGTGATGGCAGTGAACCTGCGGTAGTATTCCCTTGAATTTGGCTTAACCTTTGTCCTTCCTCCTCCATCGCACCTTCGAGTGCACATAGTCTGAACTTTTTAAAACAAACATAGTTATATTGTTGGTGGACAAAATGCAAAGCCTCCGGGAACTTTGTTGTTCATTTTGAAAATCCATTATTGCATTACACAATACTATAAATTCTATTGAGGCTCACAAAAAATAAATGGTTAAGGCTTACAATATCCTAAGGTCATTTCGTATGATTCCAACAAAATTAAACATATACAAATAGAATTTGTTTAAAGTGCTTTAGTATGCAAATGAGATTCCGAAGAAAACCTCGACAAAATAAAGGAACAAAATTATGCCAAAAATGTGGAAAATAAAATTTCACCAGAGCGATTGGATGCGCCACTCGCCAGATTAATGCTAATTTCGAAACCAAGGATTACAGAAATGTTCTTAATTAAATCCAAATGGCGCAAAAAGGATTCGAGTTAATCCACGATACAATTGTACGGAATGTAAAAAAAAATGATTCACGGGTAGGTTTAAAATTACACTGAAAATGATACGCTTTTCTGATGAGTCTTTGTTTTACTTTTTTATCTGACACATCAACAGAGCACTGGACCAAGCGCTCTCCAGCACGACCGTGTGTCATGCTCTAAAAAAGAATAGCATCCATGTTATAATCACGGTGTTTCGTATAAAAGCCGGAAACTATGCAATGTCGTGTAATAATAGAAGCAATCTGGATCGGACATCAAAGTTGAGTCAGAAAATTTTGCCTAATCCGATTGAATTCGACATTTTAAAGCTTCGTTATTTACTCAAAAATGTACCAACAGAGACGCAAACCTTTAAATGGGAAAGGATGGAAAGCTGCCGATAATTGGAACTGGATGATTTACGATTACTGTCCGAATTTCTCCTCGAGTTTTCCCCGGTTAATGGTTATCGATCTCATGGGCACGTTTGATCAACAACGATCGAAAGTCAACTTCCTTTTGTTGTTCGATGACCTCATCATCAGGATCCACCGGCATGCATTTCCTAAGAACGCCTCCCATCGAACGCCAACGGTACCCGAGGCCAAATATGGCAATGCCAAAGAACCTGCCTTGCATGCAGTATGAAAGCTCAACGGAACGAAATTCAATGCCTATTTGCCATCCATAATGGACAATCCATGCAATATTTCAAGAAAAACGACGTCCATGTATGATTTCCGCAAGGTCTTGTTATTTAGAAAAAAACATATATTGATTGAATTGGTGTTATTGTAACTATCCTGCAAGAAGCATCTGTGCGTCATTGAACAATCTTGAAGCAAAAAGGTTAACGTACACGCCGAGCATAATAAAACCCACACAAAATCATCATTCAATTGCACACGTTTTCTTAAATTTGTAAATTCGCAAACCATCATAGTGGATAAATTGAGATAACAGATATTTGAATCATTCCGTTAAATATTAGGAGAACCAGATGAAAATGTCGTTTTTTGACGTCAATTGTATGTTAACGATCTACAAACACATTTCTTATGCTATCCATTTGTGGACATATGAAGCATAACTTTCAAAATAAATTAAAATGACATGTTATAAAAGGATAGTTAAAGATAAAAGTACTGCCGAAATTATATATGCAGTATGTTTTCCGTTGACTTTCATATCGTTTTGAAATAGCCAAACTGGGAGGGTTAATCTCCAAATATAGAGAACCAACCCATTATCGAATCGCAAGGATAAGATGTGTAAAGATAGGGATACGCCACTATTAATGTGGGTGCGATTTCAAGACGCATAGCATAAGTCTTCATATTGCATATTAACTGAAAAATTGGACACGAGAAAGCTGTGCGCAAGTTAGGTGCCGCTTTTGCTCACAATATAACAAAAACAGCGTTGTAATGATGTTTCAATCGTGTGTTTAGGCGATGGTTCATAGCAATAAGGCCGAGATTTTGCATCAATTCAGGATGAAACATGAGTCCATCGTTTCACATCTGAAATAAAGGAACATGGGGATCCTCCGCTGACCCGAGCTGTTTATTGGTTCCGCAGATTTTATAACTTAAAACTTAAAAATAGCTAAGATAGCAGCATACACTAGTAAGATATTTATCTATCGTTCGCAACCTCATTTGGCACGAGCCATCTATGTAAATTAGCCTCTGAGGGAGCTTCTGTGATCGTACAGAGTCGCAAAAAGCCCCAAAAGAGAACAGAGTTGCCACAAGGTCTGAGTGTTCAACCGGTCCACTTTTCGGACCACTGACATGATGAATGAGCACCTCGCGGCCTGAACGTGTTTATAAAACGATTACGAACTCTCATTGCAAAACGAAATTGTGCGAAGAAGACTGATCGGGTAGGTGGTCTAAATTTTACAATCAATCGAAAACATTATTGTTTTTGTTATGTTTAAACAATAACGTAGCGGGCCCCTGCTTTACCATCTCCTTGTTGCGGCCCTAGAGCTCCATGTACTCCAGAAAGCATTTTCTAGTCAAATCAAGCTGGTCATCTCGAGAAATTTTCTCGGCTCTTATTAAAAAAAAACCACCCACACTCCCTATTGATATGATATTCCTTCCATATAATTACTCAAGTGGCTAGTTGGATGAGCTTTCTTTCTTTCTTTTTAAAAAATATTGAACAGGCCCTTATCCTGCAGTGGATTTTATGTGGGTGTTCAACGATAATAATAAATACGAGTAGTATTAACCCTTTTGTACCCTAAGTATATTTTTAGGTATATGCCAAAAATACTAGATAAAAATAAAATAAAAGATTTAAAGCTTATTTTGATTACGTTCAATTTATAAAAATGAAGAAAATAATTAGGATAAGTCGATATATTGTCCCTTAATGCTTATATATCGGCTTTAGACATCAATAAACAATGACTCTTTAGACGCGGAAGGGTTAGTTGATACGGACGGCGGATAACAAGCTTTTCCCACTTCGCAACACAGAAGAAGCATGCAGCATTAAATAACTAAACTGCGATTATGTGAATCGAACCACATCACGCAAGCCGAAATTGATATTGGACAAACATATACAAGCACTGCAATTTTCAATCGCTTTACATTATTGATTCACTGACACGCATTATTTCGCGTTAATACACATAAAATTGAAAATAACCGATGACTCAGCATCGTAAAGATTGAAGAATATGATCCACATAAATAGACTATCAGGCAAATTTAAACGGAGGCTTTAGGTTCAAATTGAAGCGAATCTGAACTATGAATTTAAAATATTGACGCAAGATTTGGATTTTCCCGTTCAATTTTGCGACATAACTATGATCTATACATTAGAAAACAATGTCACCATCAAGGTTGAAGAAAGCACAACAAAGCAAATTCAAGGTCAAATTTTAATTATTTTCTCGGATATTATTATGGGCATAATTTTAAGAGTGGTTTCCAAAGGGAGCAATAGTGAACCAACAAGAATATAATAAACTCTTAACTCGTAAATTGCGACAAGCAAATAGGTGACTTTTATTATCAAAATGACATCAGATGTCAATATTATGAATACTGTGCTAAATATACGATCAAATACAAAAACGCACACAGCTAGCACCTAAGAAAGCCGAATCAACTATTTTAATGATGTCACCCCGTGACCACAAATTTTGCACGGCAAACACATTGCTTAGTAAAAGTGTTCACAAAAAATGGCCATACGATCTATCCAAGGCCATTTTGAGATCGCCAAAAGCCTTTCTATTCATACAATAAATTATGAAATTATAGCGACATAACTACGAAAGTTCCGTCTAAGGGAGAGATACAAAATTAGAAAACGTTGCCATTGTAGCGATGAAATATAGCTTATGAAGATTATCTTTGAAGATAAGGGACGCAAAAAGTATAAAAGCCTTGCTGCTTGAGGTACTAGCGTTTAAATACCGGATCCATCAAAAGTTGGATGATTAGAGCCAGATCCACGTTTTTAAATTTGAGCATGTCCAATATGACAAAAACGCAATTACTTCTTCATTAATAACACATGAACGATAACGACGAAGACACGGTACGTGGTTTATTGTTTTTCATGTACGGTTATAATGAAAACGGGACCAAATGTAATCCAGCGAAGGAAACTATGTACAGTTATAAACATTTTGGAAAGACTACAGTTGTAAATTAATTAATGAATTAGCTCGATATCGATCTAGTTTCAATCAGTTGTATTCATCGATAGCGTGTTAAAAACGTTTTATGGCATAATGGTCCACGATGACGAACGATGAAGACCATCTGTTCGTACATCAACAGCGATTTAAGCAAAAGGGATGTGTTAATACAACGGATTTAAAAATAAATTTATAGTTGAGGAAGTCGGATCGTCTTGGGAGTGTTAAAATTTGAATTCGCAACGCCGGAATATTTCAGCTCGCCGAGAAAAGGTCGCGTTCTTATTTGTCGGGATGACCTCCAGGAGCAGACGCCCAACTTCGTCCTTGCTGTAAGCTGAAACTTCGTCGAGAACGAGAGTGTTTCAAAGTTTTTCTTCGAGGACAACACAAAGGAAATTCTTCCTTCTATATTTAATCAACAGAATTTAATCACTTTCAAATTGAATAAGTTTGAGACAGATTTGTGTTATTACACATTGTTCAAAATGAACAAATCGCCAATCATTGCGGATTTATACCATAAGAATATTTACTCGAAGATTACAAGTGATTCATACTAAATCGACATAGGAAAAATGTTGGTTGATTAGATAATAACAAAGACTCGTCACGCATTCCATAGTGTTTATTTTGTTTATACTAGAAAACATTCACTTGTTAACTCTTTGTAGACCGTCAACGCATACGCTGTGTTTTTGTGAAAATTTTACCCGAAGTCCGTACGTTTTCGTCGTATTTCGTTATTTAAAAAAATTGTGAGTTATAACAAAATATCTGATCTGATTTTCGAGTTCTGATTTACTTCGAGTTGGATGCCCGCATGAATCCTCATTTTCGTATAACACCCTCAATGTGACTGATAAAATTCCTTTCTGCTGAGACACGGACTAAAACTCGCAAAATTCCCGATTCCCTGACAAATTATTTATTTCCGTCGCTGCAGATGAATACTTGTATACTATAATACTTTGATGTGATTCGTAATGATATTACGGAGGAATACAAAAATTCTGAACCCCGTATCTATTATATTTCATGTCGATATTGCCATTATTAGAGTCGATGTGTAGTAAATACATCACCGGTAGTGAAAGCTTAATATAACAATTTTATAAAATATATATGTACTGTATATATGTATATATAGATCAGGCAGTTACTGCCCCTAGGCGTCGCCTAAGCTCGCCAATTAGTAATTACGGCACTGTTTCCAAGCGTCCAGATTTCGGCGAGAATGTCTCGATTTAATAGCCTTCAACTGTTAGATAAAAATTTCATTCCTCATTGGATTCCCTAGTCTTGATCAATTTGTACAGCAAAATTCCGGGTTATATTTGAATCGAGCGCGTATAAACCGATAAAAATGGCAAATTTATAATTAAAATTCCATAACTGATTATTTTTACACTAAAAGAGTCTATATTTCTTTCGATTCGCGTTCAGATAATTCACACTATATACTGAAACGATCAACGTCGTATTTGCATAGTGAATGACGCGTTAGTCTAATAATACAACCACAAGCTTATGTTTTCATTTACAGCAATACCAACGGTTAAAAAACACTCAACATTATCAGAAAAAGCATCGATTTTTTTAAATATGTATTTGTCGGAAATTTCATTCAAACGACACAATGCTATTTAGAGATCAATCGATCCTCTAAATATGAATGAGACACTGTATATTGTAATTTCCTCAATAAATCGAGCATTGTATTATATATGACTGTTTTACGATCAAAATGAAATACAATTAACCGATTTAGCGAATACGAATCCGCAAAAATTGTGGACTTTTAAATCAATTCTTAAGTCAATAAAAATACTTAAAGATTTATAAACGACAGACTAGCGAACATGAAAGAGACATAATATGGAAGATAAAAAAAATCATATCGTTTTATGTAAAATTTATGCATAGAGTTCGTTCACTATATCCATAGCCCTTTTATTTTATTCGAGGATTATCAAAAATAAGTCCAAATTTGAATATTCATAAAATGTACAAATTCGTACTCGGCGATGCGTGTTAGATATAGCGAAAAATGGAAACAAATCCAAGGATAAAATGTTAATTAGTTCACATATTTTATTGAATTATTTCTTTAGTGTTACCCACGGAAACACAGATATCATTTAATAAGTTCATTAAAATTCGTTTCACTATGAATTTCAAAATAAAATGAGTTCATATCGAAGGATATTTAAAATTGGACCAATATTCTTAATACTGTCAGCTAAAATCGACAAATTGTTGAGGGTTGCCGCACGAACTATCCCCAGTTAACAATATGCACGTCTTTATTGATAAAAATATAAATAATTTATATTCACAATAAAATACGCAGAAAAGTATGAATTATGGCTTTATTCCTTGTCTGCATCTGGTGGATGTTAGCGATATAATTCACTTTAATTCGTTAAAACCAAGTGAAAAGACTACTGCACATTTATTAACAACAATTGAACAAATTGAATCTGAACGCTCTATGGAAATGTCATAATTTAATTAGCCGAGAAGAGGATATTCTTCACTTTGGATTCGACTTTAGCGAGACTTCAAAGTCAAATCGGAAGATGAACAGTTTAATAATACGGGATATGTAAAAGGAGAAATGATAAAAAATATTAATCATCGACGACATTTTAAGAATCAGCCTCAGATGCGCTCCTTTGTCCCGATTGGATTGCAAATAATTCATGCGAGCGTATTGCCATATGATGCGAGACGAAGACCGCATTTGGTCTTTTGGTTCCAAATGTCAACATTGGAGAGACAAAGAGACGTCAAAGCCCGTGAGGTTATCCATTTTCAAAATGAACTTAAAACTTGAGCTTAAATGGGGCAAGTAATAGTGCCAGTTGATGTTGTTTAATAGAGAAAAGCTTTTAAATATGTAGAAGCCGAGTCGATAGGGTGCCAAGTGTTCTAAAATAATGCTAAACGTCTATGCATTACAGACGAAGAAAAATGTGTCCTCGCTCTTACTTTCACATTGTTTGAGAGCTTATGAAATTAATTTAGGACGCAACCAAATAAGAACATATATCTTATGTTTATTGGATTACATTAATCTCGTGTACATTAACTTTCTTGTGCATTTGATATTGCAGATAACATGACCTCCCAGTTTCATTTTGAACACTCACCCAGCGGGCCACCTGAGTGAACGCATCGAATCTCGATGGATAGTGTGGATGATTTGTAGAGAATGAGCAATTTTTTTCGCAAAACAGTGGAAAAATACTCGAGACGATCGTATTGATTTTACCGAAAAAAACTTTTTGGAATACAAAAAGTTCAGTACTTCCTTTCCGTTCAATATATTAAACCCTAAATCAATAATAAATCGGGAGTTAAACTAGCCAGTTATGCTACAATTTGCTTTAAACATTCTAACACAAACATTATACGAATTTGACTGTTAAAAATATTAAAACTTAAGAGTGTTGAGCTTCTAATTATTGTTGATGATGATATCAGCATCATCACTAGTCCAGATGCATCCAGCAACATCAATATTCAGCGAGTCGAGACCATTTTATTTTTTTCTATTTGAAGTTGGTTCCAATCCACCTCGAATTTTTACACCCCAAAAGAAAATGCTTTACATTTGTTAGGAATATGAAGGGGTTGTATCCTATTATGAATTACTAGTAGATAAACACAATGGATATGAACAGCTGTAACGACTTAAAATGACCGTTTAAAAGACCTGTCCGTGCAAATCTCAAATAGATATACACAACATATGAAATGTTCGACATCCTCATGGTACTCTGCTGACGATGCAACGACAAGTTTTATTGCTATAACTATTGCTATGATTTAAAAAAATATTCTTTTAAAAATACGATCACTTTATTCAATAATACATTACACTGACGAACCCTAATTTATATGTATAATACAAGCAATTTTAATACATCTCAAAATGACTAGTGGATTTAAACACTAAAAAATAACAGCAAGCATTTTCAAACATATCAAAGATAAATGACCACTATGTGATCCTCGTAAAATATTGTAATGCGAATATCGGGCTTTTCCATGTAAGACATCGTCGGATGGACTCAAACAAGCAATAACTTTAAAAAAAAAACCTACTCTATCAATCAAATTTGAGCTTTGCAACACTGTTGATGATTCAAATGGGAATATCACTGTTTCACAACACTACACTGAGAGCGATCTATGATTTACTGACAATTTACAGACAGAAATACTTCCATAAAAAATTGCTCGGGCTCGCGACTAGGTTACATATCCTTATTTGGAACTGATTCGTGTCAAGGTGTTCCACAAGCGCAGATCATGAAAATCGAACATAAATGACTGAGGGGACACCTGTTGTCTGTTACAAAGCTAAGACGTTACTTCTTCGCTCTCGAGTGTTATTATTCAATAGCGGAGCACTGAAATAGATTGAACGGGTAACGAGAGCTTTTGTAGAAAGACACTCCTAACAGCAACTCGTTCTCAAAACCGTTAAATTCTGATCAAAAATAGATCGGGAGCGTATTGTCTCGTTGATCGATCGAGATTGTCACGCGTCGAGGAGTGGCCGATGACTGATGATGAAGATGCTGCGAGGAAGGGTCCGTACCTGCAGCGGGATGCGATCTATAATTAGAGCCCTAACACGCGCGCTCCCTGTCTATTGACTTGCAGGGAAGCCACGAAGGTTACTGAACGAACGAATATCCGCGAGCCACACTTGCAGCTTTTCTTCTATTTGTATACACGGAGCGAGCACGTGCTGCTGGACGAGGAATGCTTCGGAGTGCAGCTTCGAGGAAAACGCCGTTGTTGTTTATTTCGGTTCAGTTGCTCCAGATCTTCTTGTTTTCCTGCATGCAGAATATGATATTTTCATACGACGTTATGGCTCGATCCCGGCCAGCCAGATTGCCTCGATGCCTCCTCGGTAATGCACTCAATTGATTCTGTCGTAATGAGTCTTCTCCAATTTCTCATCGTGCATCCTGTATCTGCTCATGAAGACATTGCATATATATGGCACGAAACGGACGACGCACGTACGCTACAGATAGAGATGAAACTGGCTCCATTGCTGCGAAGCAATCAGCAGGGGAACAAATGTAAAAATAGACATGAAGTTGACCAATCCAACAAAACTAAAAAAAATTGATTCCATGCCAAACCAATGCAATAGACTCGTTACATTATTGTGAAAACGGCAGCTGATTTTTTATAGCCGCCCGCAGATTTCCTCGCATGGTATTCGAATAGAGGAAAACATTCTGCTCTGGATGGATGCTTGTGAAATCGTCTTCTTGTATACGTCCAAAATTAGACCTGAAGAACACATTCTACCACAGAGATTCAATTTTGAGACAGTGTTTCTTCAACTCCATCGTTATATTACCTAAACATAGTCAAGACTCTTTTAAAACCGTTACAAATTATTTATTTATTTATTATTTTTGATGCTAGAACCCTTCTACTTATAGACGTTCTGAAAAATTAAAAATCGCAGACTTTTCAATCGGGGGAATTATTAAAAAAATATACGATTTACATCAAGGGGGTATATTATGCCATTAGAAGACACCAAGAGACTAAGACTTTGAAGAACAGAAAAAGCTAACCAGCAGTGCAGCCTAAATCATGACCAGTACACGTCCTCGTTTTCGCGTGCTCACTTGCTACTCCAAATCACTGATGAACAACACTTTTAACCAAACACGATTGCTTTGTTTGTTGACCCTTTGCACTCGAGACCCTTTTTCACGCGGCGTAAGAGCAACTCGGGGCGTTTCGCAGTACTTTTGGCGATTTTCTTACCCCTAACTTAAAATCATTACACACACAAATTAATGTATAAAACTTTTATATTTTAACTTTTTATATATCTTTACACCTTTTAGATAAGAAAATCTTATATCTATTTGAAGGGGTATCATGTTACAGTTCATAAACAGTTATTGCCATGCATCGAGTTTCTGCATCAAATCATATGGTGAGTGAGAGTCACCTCTCGAGTGCAAGGCGTTAACAAACAATTGGTTCGTAAATACTCTATCATTCATCAATGTAGTGTCATTTATTCGAATCCAGAGCTCGCAAACAATGACCGGATGAGATTTCCAGTCAAGTATAAGACAATCACGTTCGAATTAATTCGTTAACAGATGATCTGACGAATCATACAAAATAATAGCACCATTCGAACAAGGACATTAACATTGACAGGGCAATGTCAAAACGACTTTTATCGTATCTCCGCATGACATAAAATTTATGTAGAAATATTGCATATTTTATTTAATGCAGTCAGTCTTGTTTTACCTACGCAATTGTGTATTTTTATGCACATTAATTCTTTAATCTAAATGCCGGACATTACTAATAAAATAAAACGAATTTCAATAGAAGTGAAATTCAGTAAAAATATGATATATCTTCGTCTATCGTTTGAGTGCTGACTTTAAACAAAATAAAAATTCGGACGTGGTAAAATATCAACAGTTTTAGCTTGATCGTGTATTAGTGCCAAAAAATACTCGTAAATGCTCAGTAATTAATTTCAATTTTAAAAATTTACATTTGGATAGATATATTAGTGTATTTAAATAAAAACAGATCTTTATTTATAAATCGATTGTCTGTGCGAATGCGAATAGATCATCAGCTCACTAATGGTTTTAACGAAGAATGGTTTTATAATACGACTATTCAAGCTATCAAAGAAACAATGGAAAAACACGCTTTTGACGAAAAAGAGCCAGCAGAATTGTTAAGTGAATTTAAAAAGCGATCCCAATGCAACAGCGCCATGTTGAAGACAATGAATGAAAGCATGACTAATAAATTTAAAAAGCAATCTAAAAACAGCTTGAATCCTTACCAGGATGATATCAAGATTAAGGATATACAAATGGAGAACATGATACAATCAATCATAAAAGAGATCAAGGAGAGAGACGTAATTAAAAAATCAATGGTTTTCTATAAAATAATTAATCTTTGAATGTTCGTAAAATATATAAATTCGGCGATGCGTGTGTGCTATAGCAAAAAATATGCACATAATAATATCATAACACAAATCAAGGATAAATTGCAATTAATTCATATATTTTGTTGAATCCAATCATTTTTCTAATTAGTATACTTAATGGACTTTAGTATTACATACGGAAACACAGATATTATTCAATTCGATAATTAAAAATCGTTTATCTATCAATTTCTTTTTCCTATCTAAGTCATGAGAGGGCTTGCATAATGTGAAACTTTTGTTGGACGCGAATACGAAACCGCGTAAATCGAATATCGCAGCCTATTTGTCGTTAGACAGCTGTGTCCTAATTAGGGAATCCAATCCCGGGATCCCGGGCAGTTTTAGGTGCTCATGAATCGCGGGATTAGTAAACGTAGTCCCGAATAATTCGGGATTGAAATTTTTATCTAAGAAAAAATCGTTCACCTCACCAGCCCGTTGAAGACTACTAAATCGAGACATTCCGCCGAAATTTGGACACTTGGAAACAGTGGCGTAACTACTGATTAGCGAGCTTAGGCGACGCCTAGGGGCAGTAATTGTCTAATGTATACATATATTTTTATCAAATTGTTATATTAACCTTTCCCTACCGGTGATGTATTTACTACACCTCGACTCTAATAATGCAAATATCGATATGAAATATAATAGATACGGGGTTCAGAGCTTTTGTATTCCTCCGTAATATAATTATGAATCACATCAAAGTATTATACTGTATAATTATTCATCTGCAGCGATGGAAAAAAATAATTTGTCGGGAAATCGGGAATTTTGCATATATACATGACGATACCTCCAACGAGTGTGGAAAGCTGAGCGTGCATTTTCACCAGCAGGTTGCCTGGCTACCAAAATCAGATCCAGACGAAATGACGAAAGACTCGATGTTCAATGTTACTTCGAGCATATTTTCAAAATTTTTTTTAATCAACAAGGTAGAAACGTGTTAATAGATAAACCAATTAATATTTAGCCGTCCTATAAAAAATACAAAGGATTTGCCCTAACGAAGAATCTTTTCATTGATGCGTCAAATGTAATTATTCTACTCGTTGGAGTTCTTTATAGGCATGTATTTTTCTTGTCTTATTTATAGGCAAATTTATACCACATTCTGCATGTGGCTTTGTTCCATATATTGACATGTTTTTGCGACAGTGTGTTTTAAGGTCGATATTGTATCCTTCGCCGTGTTCATTTCTTTATTGCTGTGAATCTCGTAAGCAGTTAAATAACACATGGGACTAAACCGGAATCAAATGAAGTTTATGGTAGTCGATACGTTCGAGTCCATACAGTGACTCAATAAAGTCGTGGGACACGTATGTATATAATTTTGAAAAGATCGATAAAATACTCTTATTGATCGAGTTTTATTTAAAAAAAAATGTATATAGATAGAAGCGTGAATATCTCATTTTAGCTTAAACGTTTTAAGATACAAAATTCACCTCACATGACATGGAACTTGCGTAGGTTATTGAGATGAAACGTACTTTTAAACGTAATTTCTTTGAAGTTTGAAAAACGTTTTTTATTTTCATATTTTAAAAATATTTAAAATGGCAAAATCACTGTCATTATACTACGAAATGAAGACTTTTTAAACAGATAGGAAGGATCCTATAGTGTGAATACTCTGATTGTTTCTTGTGTAAGAATATTTTATCGGACCGAGACCGGAGCGAGATCGAACCGTCAACGGCACCATAGTGTGGATCGGGCCTTAAGCGTCACATATGTCTTCACCCTACCCCGGCAACGCCCTAACGAGTAAAGGAGGGACTGGACTCTTTGCACTCCAAAAAGCCGTTTCCGGTAGAATCAAAAAAGGTCGTCTAGAGTAGTTGTCCACTGTCTCCCGAAGAAAACTACTCAGTCTTTACTAAGCTCCCACACACCGTATCGAGACGCGGTAGGGTAAATTGGGCTAAACGAGATGAAAAGTGAAATTCCAAGCGGCAGTTGAACGGAAAGAGAGAATGAATCGTTTGTAGTCTCTCCATCCTTGTCGCACACATGACAGATATTCTCCGTGCATGCGTCGCGCGCACTGTGTCTATCTGTAGCATAAAGCAACCATACGATTGCCTATTTTATTATATACTGCACAAATATAGTGAAATCTTTTAGCTAACAATTTCCAAATACAGACAGTGTGTGGGGTCGCATTAATATTTATATGTCAATTAGACATTATTTTATCGAAATTTTCAAAAAGATATACGTGTCTCATGACTTTTGGAATGATTGTACATTGGTGTGTGTGCTTTAGTGCGAGCAGAGCTGTTACCATGGACAAAATACGTTCCTCCTTCCACAAGTCACGTTCCATGGGTATTTCAGGACACCACCGAAACGTATTGATGGATTATCACCACCGAGCGTCTGTCTGCTACGACATAAAACCGACCCAAATTCTTTTCAATAAAAGGAAGAAAACTATCGCTGCACAGATAAAATAAAATGCAAGTAGGCTCTTAAATTTCTTCAGCTCTCGACATAAGAAAACCAATGTACAATGTGCGGAAATAAATTAACATCATCACGCAACCCTATGAGACGGAAATCCCCACAACGTCGACGTGACGTATCATGACGCAAAATGCAAACATTGCCAAAAAGAACAAAGTCGACATAATAATACAACATTAACCCAAAATGATGCAACAATCTATGAATGATTATATTCCGATCCAGTATCGATAACAAAAATAAGCACGCCGGAGTGTGGACAAAGAAGCACAACGTCATCGTCGTTCCATCAGCATTTGTTGCGTCTCGTGTGTTGCTGCTCTTCGTGCTTCGTCGGAGTCATTGTTCAAAATCAGAGCAAAGAATCGTCGCAATCTATCCATTGTCGCTCCTAATCGAAACAACCTTGAATTTGCATCACAAAACGCGCTCATCCACGAATGCGATTTCCAAATGTCAGCGTCCCGGATTGATAAAGCAGACATGCCAATTGGGAAGTTCAACGAAGACGACCGGATCAACTCTTATCAAATCATTACAGATAGCGCCCGCTAATAAAGGCAATTAACGTCAAAATTACGCCTCAATAGCATATTTCATGTGTGATTCATTGGAGAGCAGAATGGGATAACCTCGTCACAAAGAAATCGCCTTCACACAAATTAATGAAGCGATTATTCAACAAAGGAAATTGATGCAACTCCCACCGCGATTGCCTCGTAAGCATAATTAGACATCACAACAAAGAATTGGCCATGCAAATAACCGAGACGATTAGCACGCCACATCCAATTCGATCGATCATACGTAATGATCTATTACATCAAAATAGAAGTATTTACAGCCTAAACAAAACGGTACTATGTTTCAATATGTAAACACGCACATTTATAGAATGTCACTTCTTAGCATAAGAATTCTGCTCAAACTTCCATGGACAAAAATTAAATAACATTAACACTTCGCTTGCGGGGTTATTGGCTTATCAAATGCAGTTATATAATCCCCAAGCAACAGTCTAGCTATATAAAGACTAGTTTCTAATAAAATTACAGTCAAGAGGCATAATCGAACCTCGATTATCCGAAATTTTTAAAAAAGCAGCTGGTAGATTCCATTAATGTCCAATGCGACATAATTAAAACGAGGGGGTCATGCAGAGACACACTAGATATATCCATTCATTGCTGAAATAATCGCATATCGCTTTCGAATTTAAAATACAGTTATAATGATGTATAATTCCACTACTTCATTATTTCATAATTACCGTAACGACCAATATGATTACATCCGCGTCATTTTCAGTCGATTAAATCGAGTTTTTCGCATTAATATTTATTCCTTTTTGTATAAATTGCTGCCAATGGACGTAATTTAATAAACTGTTAAAATATTTTTTATTGTTAAGTCGAACTCGCTTATATATGTATATTTCACGCTTATAACGAGCACGCATTTAATTATAGGAATAGTTAATAAATCAATATGAACCCTATCATCATAGCAACTTCAGTAAAAAAACTTTATAATTTAAAATGTTTCTTTTAACTTTTCTGCTTTATATTGTTTTAATGCTCCGTTTAATTCCCAAACAAAAGACAAAAAAGCAAGTAGATTAACAAGGCTGGGAGCTTTCGACAATTATAAAGAAAATTCGTGCAATTATTTTCGATTCAGACAAAATAATCGCTACATCCAGATGTGCAGAGATTTCGATCAAGTTGAGACACATTTAATCATAAATGCTCCGTCATTTGAACGAAAATAATTAATATAACTGCTGCGAGTAAACTCAAAACTGTCAATAATGATTCTTCTTCAAGAATCGATGGATGTCAGGAAATTAACCACAATAAGAATTTCAAATTCATGTGGTAAAGCGAACGAACGAAAATGACCGATAACCACATCCACTACATTAAGGTTTCATACTTATATTTTGGAGCGCATTAAACGCACATAAAAAAGCGTCAACATTAAATGATTCTAATCGAAACAACTGTTATGTACAAATTGCTAACATCATCATACAAATGAGAATGTTAGCATCATTCATTATACAAATAATTAATATTGTTTGTTATAGAATTATTTTGTAGTATTTGAAAATTTTTATATTAGTTATTATTATAATGTTTTGATTATTAAACTTTATGTAAAACCACAACAATTAACCGTTACAAATAAATAATTTCTTTATTATTTTCAATGCTGGAGACATTCTATTTATGAATACATTATAATGTGCACTCGAATGTTAACACTTTGAAGCTTTTCGCAAGAAATTCACAAAACTCTACTTCTCCCGTAAAATTGATATAATTCAACCAGCTAATAGATTGAAACGCAATTCCAGTGATGCCCACAAAAGAGTTAACTGCATCGATATATATAAACATAACAGTGGTTTTTAATGTGTGATGCGTGTACGAAAGAGATAAAATGCAAAAAGCGTTGAAGTTGTTGATGCCATAATCGCTTTACACCGATTACTTTCTGTCAGCTCCTATCAGCGTAAGACAATATTCAATTCGAGGCAGAGTCAATTGTAAATAAGCACTGTTGATAGCATACAAGACCACGTCATTTTTTTACATAAACAATACACAAGAAATCGATTAATTTGCTCCTGCTTTAGAAGGAAATGATAATTAGACAAAGACTCATTCAACAAGCAGCGACGAATAGCAATTATTTGGTCATTTATTTGGGTAAACAAATAACAAACTTGAAATCGAAATCATTTAGTCGATAAATTTGGGCTAACGATCTATACAATCGTGCGATGTATGCGGGGAAGCTCTCCGTTTCTGTCTCTCGAACTGCGCTACGTTCTCTCTATATCTCTGTCTCTCTCCGAGCTCAATGTACAAGAGTGCTCTTTCGAATAAGTTGAAGGGGGGACCCAGACCCTGGGATAGCACTCCTTTAGGGGTTAATAAATAATGAGTATTCAAATTATGAAATAAAATTTTGTATTGTAAATATGATACATATTATAATCGAAACCAAGTAGAAATTTGATGATTTAGATTGTTAGATTATCCAGGTTTTCCAGTTATCCGGGTTTGTACTCCCCGGCAGACCCCCGGATAATCGAGCGTCTACTGTATTTTGGAACGAATAGACGCTGTGACTAAGTTTACAAAATCGTAAGATTCGTATCTCTAGCATAAAACTACAAAATAAAATCTTTTCATTCGGGGTGAATACTACAAAAATGAAGATTTCCATCAAGAGGGTGTATTATACCATTAGAAGACACCTGAAGATTAGGACTTTGAAGAACAGAAAAAGACTGGACTGCCCAAAATCTACTATTATTGGAAAATGTCTTCTGGACGGACGAATCGAAATTTTTGGCTCAAAGAAAAATGTTTTTCAGAATTGTGTTCAGTGCCTTCAATTAAATATGAAAGTGAAAAAAAGATGACGAGGAGTTGTTTGGGTTGTTAAAGGACTAGGAATTGAATACAAATACAAGAAAAAGTACTAACCCTTCAGGACTCAAATATTAGGATTTTTAACGTTTTGTCATTAAAAGCATAAAGAAAAGCCTAGACTTGGATGAATAATAAATAATAGCAAAAAATAAACCGTAGAATACAAAGATATTGCTGAAGAAATCTCTAAAAAATAAGAAAAACTGATTATTAAAGCTCTCGCTTATTTGTAAAAATGTTTTTAATCGTTTTTTTCATTTCAGCAGACCCGCGGTAATCCGGCACCAGTCTAATCCGACGCCCCCCTGTAATCCGACATCCCAATGCAAGTCTAGTAAATATGTACGGTAAAGCTTAGTCAATGTAAAAAAAATGTGATCCTGGACCACCCAAATCGTAATGAATCGTAAGACGATCCACAATTTATGATACAAAAAATAACTTCGAAAATACAGTGGAACCTCGATCAACCGTTCTCGCATAATACGTTTTCCCGGATGGAACGTTTGTTTTTTATAGTCCCGTCAAACTTCCATAAGAACAATGTTAAATAATCCCGCATTGACCGTTCCCCAATTTACCGATTTCCTCGATAAATCGTTTAAATATTTTGGTCCCGTCACAAATATTATCCCGATTGACCGTTTTTATTGCATATTTCTCCGTATCTCGGCAAGAAAGTTTGACACAGCCGAGTGCAGGTTGGAAAAAATGAAATCATTTTTCTATTCCAAGGAAATCGATGAATCCGCTCTTAGAAAAGAACGCGAGTTTGAGGCGTCTTTGTTCCGATTAAGCCCCGATCCACACTATGGTGCCGTTGACGGTTCGACCTCGCTCCGATCCCGGTCCGATCAAATATTCTTACACAAGAAACAATCGGAGTATTCACACTATCGGATCGTTCCAATCCCGTTTTTTGTATGAGAATATTTGATCGGACCGAGACCGAGAGCGAGATCGAACCGTTACCGGCACCATAGTGTGGATCGGGCCTAAAGTGCCAAAAAACAAAGAAGCAAACAAACAAAAAGGAGTTTTTTAAAAAATATTTTTTATATACAGTATGTACAAGTAACTAATAAATAAATGTTTTTTTAAGATTTTACTTGCTTATTATTATTTGAAGCTTTCCCGCATTCACCGTTTCCCGCAATTACCGCGTTTTTTCAGGGTCCCTTGGAAAACGTAAAATCGAGGTTTCACTGTATTCAAAAGTTCATCTCCACCATTAACCCTATCGAACCGGAAATCGTACATCGATGGCAAAGTTGTGCCGTAAAGGCTCCCCTACACGTCAATTCAATATTCAATATATTTTTAATTATTTTATAGAAACTCGTAAATGTTCATACTTATCGCTATCGTCGGATAAGCTATTAAGCTCATTCAACAAAGATAAGACGATTTTCGTTCGTGTTGTCTTGAGAGCAGGCGTTTGTTTTGATAGTTAAAATACTCGCATCATTCTTATCGTTGACCAATTTTCTTATTCCCCCTTGATTTTTCTGGAGCCATGTCATTAGCCGAGTATCATCACTCCTTTGCAAAATCTACGCCTTCGGAAGTAAACTGGCAGGCTTGTACGGTAACCCCGTCCTTTTATTTTCGCAACACATTAATAGGCAAAAATAGCTGAACAACAAAAAGCAGATGTCATACAAGTTGAATATTAAGAAATATTCCGAAGAAATGAACGAATATTGTGCGCTATCAACAGTGTTAAGGTTTATTTATTGCTTTCTTTGGAAAGATACATATTGACCATGAAAACAATATTTTTTTTACAAATTTAGCTTGATGATACGATTCACTTCGAGCATTTAATCCGGCTCATATCAAATTAGGTTGCTTAATATTAAAATCCAATAAAACTGATAAGATTGCCAAATATTGATCGTACGTATTAAATCAAAATATGTATTCTAATCGTTATTTATGACGGATTCTAAATATAATGCATTCACGACACGTCATGAAAAAATACGATGCTGCTGAAAAACACGTTTTAAATTAGGTGTCCAGAGATTCCATTAAGCTCTCTCGGTTTCGTTCGAGAGCTCGAAATAGCCCGAAAAAATGATATCGGCTTCGAGAAAGACTGCCTCGAGTGCGTCCGGGTCGCAATGTGTGAAATGGGAGAAAATTTTCATCTGCGTCGTTTCAGAAATCTCGTTCTTACGCCAAAGGTCGCGAATATCGATTTAGAAAACGAAACTTAGGTTAGGCCAAATTATTCGACGAAAATATTTACATAATGTGCTGGGGGCTGTCATTTCATAGACGGGCACAATTTTAAGCATTTTATAATTAATTTCGCGTTCTTCCATCTTCGGTCTTGTGCGTCAATTTCAGCTGTCAAACGCGAAAATAATTCGATTCTACCTACACAGGTCAATCGACGTATCGTTCGGAACGATTTTAAATTAGAATATTCTAGAACGTCCAATTGGACATCCCTAATTGTTTATATGCATTAAACATTAATCATATCTTCGGACAATCAATTGTTAAAATGCGATATAGTAATGAGTTTGCGCATTGTTACATAAACAAATGAACGTCAAAATCATAAAAGCACTGACACAAATTCAATTATTTATGGACATATTTAAGCGTGTTATTACCTGAAAATAATTCGATAAAATTTAAATAATTCAAATAATTTTCCACCAATCACGCAGCACGTCGATAATGTTTTATCGAATTAACACAATTTCGTTCCTTTTTTCTCGAATTTCAAACACAATATAAATTCAAACAGGGGAGGCTTTTGACGTTCGGCCGTTGGAATAATATTCAAATAAATAATGGACAGTCGCCAGTGTCAACGATCGTCGCCGCGGGCGCGATTCACAAAGAAACGAACAGAGGGATGAATAAAAAAATGTCGACGCAAGTCACACTCGATAAAACACCGGGATGCTTACATGCAGAGTCGAGATATAACCGCAGAAATCATGGCAGTAGCTGAGACATCGACGATGACACAAAACAAGTCCTCCGGCGCGCGACGGCCGGTCGCCACTGCGCCATCTTGCTCAACGGCGATATGTTTTCGTCACGTGATCTCACTTCATTCCCGGCCATGCACTAATGGAGCAAATTATCCACGCGCAGCCGATTAAGCGTTTCGCCGTCGAACTAAAAAAACGACTAACGACATTTAAATCATTTAAACGCATTAAAATAAATACACACACACACCAACGACACAATTTAAAATTATCAAACACGCGATTTACACACAATATCGCCGATATTACATTCGAAACGCTCGCAAAAATAAAAACGACGATTTAAAAATACGAATTTATTTTTAACACCAACAAATAAATACACCGCAATTAATTATCGCGTCAAATTAATTTCTATAAATATTTACATCGAAATACATTTTTGGCATGTTAATATCGCGATATAAATACAGATGTCGCTGTTAAATTCGCTATTTTTGTTTGTTTATTTTTTAAATTGTCGTTTTTAAATTTTAAAATCCGCGCGTCGCAATAAAATAAATTCCCGCCGTCGTTCGGGCTCGAGTCGAAAAATATGCATTTTCGGGCGCCCTAATGTACGTATTCCGGTTGGAATATTTACGAGCGAAATTTTAATAAAGTGCGCGGTCTGCCGGCGTGCTTTTTGAATTTGATTTGAATAATTTAAAAAATAGATTAAATCGCGGCAGGGACACGGCAATAAAAGGAGCAGACCGCGGACGTGCGGCGAAGAGCGCGTCCATGATCAATATGTAAGAAAAGTGGTCGCCAGTAAAAGGCAGACAGGTGCTGCTTGCTGCTACCAGCGACACTTGCCGCAACCACACCATAGCTTCTTACACTCGAAGTTATACGCAACCTTTGCCGCACGTCAACCACGTCCCTTCGATATTTCGATTATAAATAAATATAGATATTTGATTTATTTCGCGAGACTATAATATTTATAAAATATTTATAGATAACATTTAAATCTGTAGTAAACTTAATCATTTTGGGTTCAAATCTACAGGAAATGTGGCTGATGATCACATTTAAAAAATAAACTATATACTTTATAAAAAAAAACCATGTCTAAATGGTTGGGAATGATCCCATAAAATGGATTAATAAAAGTCACTATTGTGTGTATATATATATATAATGTAATTTATAAAACAATACCAAGTTTTATAAAAACAAAGAAAATAGCATAATAAATTGAGCCCAGTGCGCTTTAAGATGAACGGCTTACGTGGGTTCGTTTGTTATCGGATCGTATAATGTTGGGGAAAGGAGGAAAATATTTATAAGTGATAATGAAAATATGATTTTCTTTACCATGATCTCTGGTTTAAAAACACTGATTTAACGCGAGATTTTAACGGAAGGATTGTGCTGTATGTTGTATAATATATAATAAAATTGGCTTATTATTGGTACAGTGGTTACTTTATCCTACGTATTTATACACACACTTAACAGCAAGCTTGTGCTCGGTTTATCTACTTTGTTGCTACTTTTACAAATTTTGGCGAGCTTGTCACTCGCTATCTCTTGCATAGTTGAGCCTAGAAGCATTAGTAACAGAACAAGGACAAGAATAACATCAAGCAGACGTCCTTAGGAGAGGCAAATGATGATTTTCACTTTGCAACAATAACAGCATCGTCTTCCTTTACCTTCTATATCGTTTTAAAATCGCCGTAATGAGAGGGTCAACCTGAAATAGGAAAACACTCAGATTCGAATTCGCTCAGGTAAGTTTTACGTAGACGGGAAGACACCCTAAGTTGGAGTAGGATCGAATCCGAGATGCACTTAAGCGTCACGTCTGTCTTCACCTTAGTTCTGACTGCAATCTTTGAATTCCAAAAATCCATTTCCATTAAAATCTAAAAGGTCGTCTAGAGTAGTTTTCATCGAGACGTTTATTCAGGAGACTAGCTGGATGAGCATTCTGTATGAAACACGGATGTTATGCTAACTTCAATATCGATCAAATGAAGAAGTGAATGCATGATACAGACGAGATGGATGTAACCCCTTCCTGTGAATGGATATTGAAGAGGGCCATAGTTCTGCAATGAACTTTTTATGGCTGCATTATGATTATGATGATGATGATTTATACACAAACGTATGTATCCAAAATGATGTAGGATATAACGCTGTATTATTTGTGTCGAAACACAGATAAACGCAGGATCTATGAATAATTAATTTACAATCATAATTATGAAATAAATTTTAAATCATGATCATTTTGTCACCAATAACTAAATTCTATTTAAAATGCACTAAATTAATAATATAATAATATCCTGCATATATCTCATATGGAGATAGTCTAAATCCGATGATGGATATAGTGGCTTTACAACTTAAAAACATATATTTTTTTAAAGCGTTCCTACAGAATCATAAGATATTTAGATAACTGAGATGATTCAGAGATATTTAGTAAATATGCAGTTTCTATGGATATATTTTATTAAATATATATTTAATGCAGTAGTAATACATCTTGGGTGCATGATAAGCCGCTCGCCGATCTACGGTTGAGCGCCGCTTCGCCGTGAGAGCCTGAGCGCGAGACCGAAGAGCTCTAGTCAGGCCCGGCCTCGTGCATGAGTAGACCTTTCTGCTCAGAGTGTTGTCCCTCCGCAAACAAATTTTGTTCCCGTGAGATTGTGTGTGAAACATGTGAAACGTGAATGGAGATGGCCCAAAAATATCGGGAGGAACTCGTTGGGAAACGGTTCCTCTCAGTGAGTGCTCAACAAAAGTTAAACAGCTCCAAAGTGGGCGATTGGGGGTGGAAAGCCGGTGTTATCAGAGCCGCCAGCCACAAAGATAACAAAAACAAAGATCTTCAGGTACAGAATGAAAATTGAAAATCATCAATGAAAATTTTAACCCAGCCGCACAATATGTATATCAAAAAATAGACGACGATTCAAATTTTCGAATGGTCCGCTTCCCGGCGGATTTTCTTGAATTTTAAATAGGAAAAATCAACCCTCAAAGCGTACCCCATATCGATCATACAAACTCTTTGTTTGTCGGGATAAATCCTTGTCGTGTTTCCGTCGTGGAATATTTATGAGGACCCTACAACAATCATAATTGCCGCGTTATATTTACTCATTCCTTGGACATTAAGGATCCATTGAAGGGCTTCATCTGACGTACTTTATCGTTAAGGGCGTGGACGTCAAAAACGTCCAAGAAATCGACAACATCCATTGTTTACAAATATTTACAGAACGCGCGATTGAACAATGTAATTTTTATATAGCAAAATGGATTTATACTAGAATATAAAGCACATCATCCCATACTATTGTATGGATGATTTCAATCAAATAAAATGTTACAGATTCAATCGATCTGAATTTGATCGCCGTAAAAGGGGGGCAAACGGGGGCAAAGTGACCATTATATTTGCAATTTATATCGCAATTTTATTTGTAGTTTAATTTATCATTTTGTATGGATTCTTTTGTGATTCTTGCGCATATAAAGGCATGCCTTTTGAAAGGGCCAAGTTAAACGTCCTCGATCGGGGTCATCAGACGAAAAAGAGCCTATACCTGCAATGAGCGAAATTATAATGCCTGTGAAAAAAAAATATTTAAAAACGCTTCCAATCACAATGGCGCCGAATATCCCAGGACCTTGATGGATCGTCGCGTTTCATAAAAATCCACCACATCTCGCTGCTCTTAGAAAATGCGGCATTGAAAGAGATTTATCGCGACAAATAAAAACATTTACAATGTGTAGGTAGAAAAAAATACCGACATAAATTATTAGGTCCGTCCGGTTTTTTTTGTCCGGGGGGCCCAATATCGACCGCCTATACAGCGTCTTTTGGGCTGCAATCGATATTGAGATGCAGTCGAATTTAAAATATTTTAAAATATCCCCCTTTTGAATGGATGGGTTTCGCGAACGCGCTCGATTGGCGTGTGTTTACAAACACGCGAAAGTGAATGCGTAGAGATTCCGATCGCTATTGATGTAACAATGACTTTTTTCTGGCAATGGTATTATGCAAATCCGTGTCATAATTTGCATTTATTCAAACGCGTCAATGTCATGTGTGATCGGTAGACACATTTTTTATTTTACCGGTGGGATGCGTTTTACGAACATGGAAATGAACGATTAGTTCAAGGCTGTTCCGTATAACGGTGCATCTTCGTCTTGGTCTAACTGCATTTCTTTGTATGAAAGAATCTAGTTTTTTTCGTTGAACCATCGAATCATGGAGTATCTCTTCCATGACGAAACCTCTTCGATTGATATCGAAGTCCTGGGAAAAACCATGAACATTAATGAGGAGTATGCGTATTTAGGTCAAGTTTATGACGCAATGAATGAATGAATAACATCAATGGGGTAACTTTATAGTCATAAGCAAATAAACTGCATAAAAACAATATTAGCATTGACTATAACAATTCCATAATTATCGAAATGAAGCCAGAAACAGTCCTTCTGAAAAAAATATTAATAAAGAGCTATCTAAATCATGACCTGAACATGTTCTTGTTTTTTCATGATCATTCATTGCTCTAAATTGTTGATTGCCTTCCTTTTTAATAAAACGTAGATGTTGCGTTCATCTTAAATGATGAATAGTGAATGCTTGCTATAAATGACATCTACCTACAATTTGTTGGTAACATTTCATCTGGCTCTTATACGTCCTATAATTTTTAAGATAATTATGAAATATTATCGTGTTTTATCAATATTTTTTTAATAAAATATCCTCTGTTCTAGTGTTTTTAAACCCAATGTCATCTAAAAAAATATTGTTGCTTATGAAATTCTGAAAAAAAAGATAAATACATACATCGATTTCAATGTACGTCTGTTTTATATACAATCCTACACCTTATAATGTTAAAAAAATAAACAAATCCTCCTTTTTTGGTATGTCCGCCACTTGTCATTCATACAAATCCCTTTTTAAAGCGCAAAACTGACACTTTTACAACCATTTTTACATGGTTTTTCATAGCGAATATGCGTTTTCTTTCAAAATGTGGTCGCCAGCCACACCTTCTGTAGGTTTGAACCCAAGATGATTGAGTTACGAGTCCAACCGCTTAGTTGCGGGACTGCCTACAGATACTACAGGAATAATCTGGACAGTGGTTGAATACCGATGAATTTCTAAAACGCTCATTAACCCTTTGATTAGTGAGCTAATTTAAAATCATCATAAACTTAGATGCTATATTTGTATGTCCGCCACTTATCATCCGTACGATTCCACTTATCTGTCAGGGCCGTCAATTATATCATACACATATCATTATTAGTCAATAAATTTGGATTAACGATCTGTACATTCGTATGATATACGCAAGATACTCTCTCCATATATGTCTCTCATTCACATTCTCCGACCTGAATGATATTCTCTCCAAACTCAACGTGCAAAACACTCTCCGTCTCTGTCTGATGCTATATTCATATGTCCACCGCATATCATTCATACAAATCCATTTATATGTCAGGACCGTCGCAGCGTATATGAAGCTTGTGCATAAATAAATAAACACTGTCGATAGCACTTTGTGTGAACATAAACAATACACTTGAAATACACATGAAATCGATTGATTTGGGTAATCATTATTGGATGGTAAATTTGGGTTAATGATCTATATCTTACGATATACGCATGATACTCTCTCCGTCTCGGTTTCTCTCCAAACTCAATGTGCAAAATACTATCCGTCTCTTCTTGTATCACCGTAAATCGGACACTGTGTCTTACCTCTTTAATGAGTTAAGGGACATAAAATATTCTGCACATAAAATTTTCAGATCTCATTCTCATTGTTATATTCGGTTGGATCCAGGTTCAATGAATAAGTTCTATGTGACAAAAATTTCGTAATACAGAATGCGGCAGGGAAACTACCTTGTTTTAATCAATGTCTTAATATTTCTCTGTAACATTGAAAACATGATTAAATGGACATCTCCATATTTCATCGCCAGATAAATTCTATCATTCTTACATATGATTCTTAATGCAAAACATCTTTGATTGATCAATTTTCAAACGCATTTATAAATTTCCAATTCAGTTGAAAAGCATCCTTATCTTCAATTTTCTTTGGTCTACCGCCTTTTAATTTAAATTCCAACTTGAAATGGCCTTGAACATGCCTCTGTATATTATAATAATGTAATGCAAAGTGAAATTAATGTGGTTTTATTTAAAGCCGACCAGAATTTCAAATCAGGCAGCTCACGCGCCAAGGTGAACGGATGAAATATGAGCCCTCTTTGAATAATACCCGAGAGACCTTTAACCCCTGGCGCCTTATTGATTTAGTTATATATTATTATTTTAATATGGCATTCATAATGAGAGATGTTTTGGAAAATATTAATGCTTCTAACAAGCGCCCATTGAGCGTTTGACCCATGCAATAAAGGAAATTTTCCTCGCAATAAAACGGAACATACTCGCTGCTAATGACCACGCGGTTTCTCAACACTGCTAGAATCATGGGATTTAAAGACGTGTAGGAGGATGAGTTTTTTGCTGTTGTTATTCCATAAAAATAGGAACAAACTTGCATCGATGGTGCGTACAGAGCGAAAGGCTCTATCTATTGAATTATGATGTAGAATTGATCGTGGGCGTTTTATTGTTGATCGAGTTTGCTCAGTGCGAAATTTAGACTATGATGTAGTTCGAATTTAAATGATGTTTTCTGTTTAATCCGAACTGTTGTGAAAAAACGTATTTATAACACGTAAAAATCGGATAATTCGGCTCAATTTTGTATTGGGATTGTAATGTGATATTTTATACAAAGTCCACATATGGCCCATTAGCATTTGGGAATTGGTCAATTTGATATATATTTTTTAATCCTTCAATCGTTTAAGTAATGATTTAAGCTCCAATTTTCAACATAATCGATAGATCGTCAATTATTAAAATGTTCAACGTTCAGATTATTCCAAATGAATATTTATGGGAATTCTTGCATATATTTCATTGCAAATTCGATCTGATTTGTATTAGTGTCAATTTTTTTTCAATGCAAGCATTTATGATTATATTCTATGTGTTTTAATACATCGATTAACCCTTTTAATACGACAAAATGTAGCATGAGTGCTCAATATACGGTGATAACAATGAATGACGCAAGTAAAAGCCTGTGACCGCCATACTCTGGTGAGAGGAAAGAAAAATGTCTACATTGAAAATAAACAAATTTGTATTGCTTTCTAAAATATCATTGATTCTCAATCTTGTGATTTATTTAAATTAAATTTAATATAAATGAGGATTTAACACAGCCTCAGACATACTTATATACGATATTGATAGTTCATTATCGAGACATTTATTATCAACATATTTTAAACAATAATTTGTTGAACCAAATTCTAAATGAGGTTAGTAATCGACCCAATACAATGGTTAAAAATCGAAATCTTACTTCTAAATTTATAGATGGTAGTTTGATATCCAAATTGATGCCAATCGTATGACAGTTCCATAGCAATTTATATTAGATAAATTTTAAGAAATACCCTACGTCTCGTATCGTAATTGTCTTCAATCTAACGGGCAATCGTTGGATTCGAAGGAATTAGATGAACCGAAATTAGAGACCCACCCAGGCGCCTCATCTTAATTTCTGATCGACCTTCGGACGAAAAAAATTCCTCCATCAGCCCAACGCGATTATCCCTATGGATTATTTAAGAATCGTAGACATCAAAGTATGATCAATTAGATAAAAATTCTTGGATATTCAATTTGATTCAATTTCGATCTCTTTTCATCCATTAGTCCCGAATCGTCTCTATTGCGCTTTTGTCGCAAATCGAATTTAATTCCAAATTATCACAAGCAGAAAGTCTTCTGAGCGTATTGAATGTCGCTGGGTTCATTCTATAAGCGCCAAAATAAAATTAGAAATAGGTGCATTTGTACAAAATTCAGGATAAAATATGCGCATCTTTGATCCTTTTGACTTGCACAAATTTTATACAATACTTCCTATCTACCTGCCCGACTCAAAGGGCGACAATCAAATCAGAGATTCCCAAATAAATATATATATATAAAAGAAGTATAAAATCTTATTTTATTGTGATGAAATCAGGGTGCTTTAAGGGGTGATTTAACGCTGAAAATTGCATATTTTTAAGTTTTGGATATGATTCGTTGATAATTTTTGCCCTGCAAACAAACATGGCGTTCTCACATTTTTCTCCGCGTAATTGCAATTTTAACTTCGACCTTAAAAAGCACACGTAATTATCGACGAGGTCTCACAGCAACATTGATGCAGAATAACACGCCAATAACGTTGCATTAAAACGTCACCGCATTCCAGGTAATTGCACAAGTCCAAGAAAATTATCGCGACTTTTGAGGAGCCATGGAATATAGGGAGATCGCATCTGTTGCCGTCTGTCCTTGGGCCTTTTCAACAGTTAGTGACCCAAAATCTACGCAAGGTACCAGAAGATTCGTCTGAATTCCAAACGAGTAAATATCGTCGGAATACGTTGACCTTCTTCCAATAGGTTCAAGACAAACTTCTCCCCCACGCGGATGACGCAAAAAAAGGGTCTCGGAAACTGGCTTCACATATCCTCGAGCAGAAGACAAATACGCTGCTGGATTTCCAGTGTTTTCGCTCTTATCCGCGTCGCAAGCAACATTGTCGATTCCTTTTGGATTTTTAATGATAAAACCGGTAGGATAGTTAAGCGATTATTACCTGTGACTATTTCCCCAGCTTTCACCCGATCATGGCCCACCCAACCGACCGAATTCTGGTTTACGGTATCTATCATTCAGCTAGTATTTCTTTCCGTTTTTTTTTGTACTCGCCCACTAAAATGAGTCGCTACCAAAATATCCGAGAGATTCCCACTTGTTCGTCGTGATTGCTTTCACTGTCGGCTTTAACATACAGAGAAATTCTGTTTAGAATGTGCCAATAATATTCGATATGCATAATCTGCGACGGAGGAAGTTGCCAACTCTGTCCTGCGTACTAGTTATCCAGAACGAGTTTATTAACACACTGAACCAAATTATCTATCACAAGCATCCAAGTTAGATTCAATACCTAGCTTGATTGTCTTAAGCCATTTCATGCGAGACATTTTTAACGAATATCGAATGCTAGGTGCGGGATAACTATAAGCAGTTTATACATTCTTAGCTACTCAAGGCAGGGCTAACGATTAAATGCCGATTTTGAAGAATTACTAACAAAATAAATATTGAAACTATTTAGTATTTTTGTATTTATAAACTATTATTTTTATCATCCTAAACGTATTGCAGCAACATATCGATTCATCCAGGTCATCCAAATCATTATTTTTGTCCACCCTCCTAAATTAATATCAAATGCTTGTAACAACACTATGAATTGAGATTTGTATTCAAATCAATTAATCTAAATATATTTTTATTATATCGACTCGTGTTTAGTCTACAGATTTGTTTGTAATTTAAGAATAATCAGACACATGTAAATTAGATACATGTAATCATTAGATAACAGCGATGGTTTGAATCAAATATATTGATGCATTGCGCACTGAAAGGATTAATTATGTTATTCATCGCTCACTAATATTAAACATCGTCCAAAGACCCCAATAATCATTTTTGGTTTACATGGACTGTCACAGAATAGATTTAGGGTGATCAGTCATCCGGATTTCCGTATCCATTTGAGCTTATATGATGAGTTCTCAGGCGTCATATTGACTTTTTATAAATCTGCAGATTAATACAGAAAATCTGGGAAACTATAAACAACTATATATATTTACGTTTAACGCACTTATGCATAAACATAAATTATTCTAATCTATAGATTATAGTCATTGAATGTGCTTCTGATATCTTGTCTATTTAACTAGTCACCCAAACATCTTGGATTCATTCAAATCCATAAAAGTTTAATTGGATTTCAATGATAAATTCTTAAAATATTGAAAATTTTTCCCAAGAAAAAGATTTCAATCTTAATGTAACTATTGATACAGCTTCATTCTTTCTACTAAATATAGCCAAAATCGTTAAGTTTATTGTCAATGAACAATACTTTAATATCACATGAATATTGAGTATAATATTTAGACTATATGTACATATTGAATAAGAATGATTCTTCCAATTGCCCAATAAGTAATATTAGATCCTCCTTTTTTTGACCCTAAGCTTTCATTCATGCAAGTCTTTACCCTAACCCCCGCAAGAAAGAATAGAAACTGGACGGAAAATACTCTAAAACTCCGTTAAATTTTTCATTTCGGCTTTTATTCCGGTTCAGTTCAAAACATTTATATCAATTCGGTTACGGGTTTCGTTCCGGGAAAAATACAGTTTTACTTTTTCTTAGTTATCGTATTGATTTTCCATTTCTGCTTTCACGTAAGAGGTATGACTTACAAATTTATTCATAAAAATTCTAAAAAATGTCTATAATTTAAGCGCTATTACATAGACAAAAAATCTTATATTTAAAAAACAATGTTTGTTTGTTCATATTTTATGCACTGCCATACCGTTCATCCGATTGCGATGAAACTTTGGATAGTTGTTTTACGCACCTTCATTAACGTTATAGAATTGTTTGTGTACGCAATTTTTTTATACGAAACTATTTTGCGGATGCACCATGTTGGCGCGTATTGATCTGGTGAAATAAAGCTTGGACCGTAGGGGCGGAGAGAGAAAGTATGCGCGCGCAATATGGTGGCTAAGCACCAATCACGAAATAGAGGAATATAAATAATATTAAAATAATTGCAACGCATGTCGTGTATTGTTAGTGCAATATAAATAGTTAATTTAACAAATTGTATGCGGGAAACGGAGATAACAGTCCTCGACACGCCACTCGTTAAGCGCGGGAGACTGTGATCTCAGTCCTTTTTATTTGACTAGAAACATATTTTAATGCTATTATAAATGAAAATCTTTTCACACAAAAATATATTTAAGCTGACCAATCTATCATTTTTGAATAGCTTTGAAATCGTTTTTTACATAAAAGACACGGACGTCCCCGCGCCAAGCGTTATTACTCATCGAACGGACTCGTATACAAAGTGTTAAGATATAATAATTAGAACTAGAAGTACATAATAATATATACTTGGGTCGATTTTTATGCGAATTTGAAGTTATGCGGTTTCCAAAAATAATGGAACTTGTCCCTCATTTTTCTATAGAGGACAAGTTTTTTTTAATGCGAATTCGCACAAAAAAAGCACTAGTACAAGTTACAACCGTTATGTTGTGAGCTTAACAAAAGCTTAACATATTAACAGCGGATCACGAGAATTCGCGTGTTTACGAAGCCATGCACCCAGCGCGGGACACGAGAAAATTCATTCACAAAATTTACTTATTTGCTAAAATATATCTTCTATCGCAGTGGTTCCTAACCTAGGGGGAATTACCCCTGCAGGGGTAAAACAGGTGTTCTGCGGGGGTAATCATGCTGGTAATTTTTGGTATGTAGGTAATAAAATGGCAGATCAGCGCCATGTGGCTAAGCACAAATTTTAAAGAGGGGTAAAATCAGTTTCCTCGATAGGCCGTAGGGGTAACCATACTGAAAAGGTTAGGAAGCACTGTTCTATCGTATATATTCTCGATATATATATTTCACAAATAAATGTTAAATTAAGATCGTCTCACATGCTTTTTTCTTGAGAATCTTGAGACATATGTTTCAAATTCGACTAAAAAAATATTAAGATATGTTAAAAACTTCGAAAGTTATGGATATTTTAGTGAGAATTTAAAAAATGGCGATATTACAAAAAATCGCTCGCGCTAGAGCATATACGGTCGGCGCAAATAGTCCGCTGATGATGTGTTAACATTTGCATTTGTATGATTATCGAGATAAATAGACTTTAGTAAACGCAATTCTAAGATAAATATGTATTGTGTTTTTATTTAAATTAATTTCTTATAAACTTTTTTTATGCGATTTTGGTACATTTTATCACATTGATTTGAAGTTATGCGGTTTTTAAAAATTATGAAACGACAGTTTTCTATGTAGTTCAAGTTTTTTCAATGCGATTTTTTATATGCGATTCCTCGTGGAACGTATCTATCGCATAAAAACGATATTTTCGAATCAGTTCAGTTCTGGTTTTCATCCCAGCAAAAAAAACGGTTATATCGGTTATATTAAACGCAAATTGAGATTCAAATTTTTTGAATGCATATTCGAACATTTCAGATTTAAAAAGTGTATACGTAATAGAATATGGGTTTTCTACTGACGTTTAAATATTTAGAATCCCATTTTTATTATATGACATCTGTTTCCAAGTCAACTCAATAAAATTATGCTCAGAGAAGGTGGACTTATTTTTATACTTCGCAGTTGGTGGAGCTTCAAATTAGATTCAGTCCCCAATTTAGCTTTTAGCGTCCAATATCTTCTCATTTTCTCCAGCTCAGTTCAAAAACTACACTTTGGATAATAACCGGCATATAAGCTTATTCAATAAATAACCGTAATGAGATAATGAAATGTTTGAAGGTGGGTGCAATGTGGAGCAAGAGTGATTGATGATTGGTGACAAGAGAAACCTGAAGAGGTCTTCAAAACAGTCGAGTCGAGAACTAGTGAATATTCGGATCGAGTGGTGGTAATGGCTTGAATTTATGGATGCAAGTCATGAATTTCAACATCGATTATGGATGTTGACAAGTGTCACATGTGTAATTAAAACAGCATTGTCGCCCATTAATATGCGACAATTAAGCGACATTCGCGCGTTTTACAACAAAAAGTGCATCGCCTTCATGTCGAACTCGTTGCATCTCATCATTATGCAATTGATATGCACGCGATCCATCTAAAAATTTAAATTGTAAAATGTACATGGATAATGAAGGAAGTTGGCCGTTTTAGTGCATAAATTATTTACAACGCATTCGTCCATATGCCCATAATGTGCAACCAACGCAACAGTTGCGTTGCGTAAAATTGAAGATTTTATTAAAACTACCCTTTTATTTAATGCCATTTTTTGAAAATAAATTGGAATCTTGGAAAATATAGACGCCATTCCTGAGTAATTTGCTACTAAATCCAATGCGAAAATAAACACATAGAATATAGCTAGCTATGCGGAAACAGACGCTATACTGCGTCTTTAAGATAACTTATTTTTTTCATCCAAGTCGAATTCAATGTCAAATGCATGTGGTGCTGCTAAATTATTATTTAATGCATTTACAACTCCAAGAAAGATGTTTAAAATGGCCTTCATCTTCAGCCAACAGTTATGGTTGGACTCATCCAAAATGTATGAGGAATAAACTGTTAAAATGCATTGCGCTAATGTTATGTGCATCAGACAAAAAGCATTGGCAATGAATGCCAAAGTATGCTAAAAAAAAAAACAAGCGGGTTTTGCTCTATTGAATATATAAATTTAAAAATAATCTGAAATTGACATACATTTGAAATTGAAATAGACAGGTCATACTGTGATTTCATCATCATATGTCAATTTTGACAAATCCATCCATTATGAAATGGTCTTTATCCTTAAACAAAATTTTGCTTGATAATAATAGATTTATCGTTAATTATTTGTATATGGTTTAAATTGTACTATCTTTTACTAAAACAAAATGGCTTATTAAATTCGAAAAAATGTCATGCGTAAACATTATACGGTGTTAATATCTAAGCGTCACATTTGGATGACTCTTCAAATTCACGATGCATTTACACTATTGCATAATCATTTGATTTGATTATGCCAATAAAGATGAAATCATCGATTAGCGTTAATAATATTTCAAAATTGCATTTAGAGATCGTTGAACTTTCTTCATGGCATCACATAGTGCAGTTATTTTGATAAGCAACCGGAGATGCAGTTTATAAATTGAATGTACCGAAGCGTTCAGGTACATCAAAATTCATGCATTCGTTTTAGAGCAACTTCCTGCCATGAATATTACAATATTTATGAACTTTATAGAGTGTTTCAAGTTGCTTGAAATTGATTCTGCGTCATGAAAAATGTATTAGGAATCGAATTCATTCCAAATGAAGCGCGCCAAATAAGAAGATGCAATTTTTTCGTTCAAAATACACATCTATGTGAAGAGGGCAAAGCGTTATAAATGGAACCGATGACTCATGGACGTTAATAATGCTTTTTTTTTTGAGATATCCATAATAATTTTATAATATTTAGCTCGTTAAATCGAGTTTGAATGATTATTTGGTGCTAACGTTGAATATTCTATAACGAAATCAAAGGTTCGATTTTTAAAAATATACATTATCGATTGGATTATATTGATATTCGATCATGCTGAGAAATTGTCAGTCACGTGCTCATAATTTGCATATATTTATTTGCATGGTATTCCATTCTTGAAGACAATGGTCCATAGGACGAGCAACGCTCTTAATTTCTTCACATATCTATGTGGGCGTGGAAATTCTTTGCCACGTGAGTTCAATGTATCTTCTTATTTTAATATTTGCTCTTCTTCGGCTGTCTGTTTCTAAAGTTCTTTGTGATCTGATTCACTGTTAATTGAGGCTCTGACTCCACAAGATTTTAAGAACGTCGTTATCAAAATTAGCAGGACGTCCTAAACGGGATTCGTCATAAATGCTGCTTTCTCCAAATTTTTAAGCCATTTCTAGGCAGTCCTTACACTGATAGTATGTTCATCATGTATACTATTAATTTTTATCGTTGCAAATCTGGTAGATTCGCCTTGCAAAAATAAAATATGTATTTAAAATAGCACGTTTGTATTGATTTTCTATGAGTACTAATATGCATCCGATGTTTACGAAAATTGGTGACAGACTAACTATTAGATTGTTCCATAAGTTTCTTTCGCAAATGAACACAGATCTAATCATAGCCATGGTTGAAGAAAACTCGCGATATATTGTTCGCGAAATAGCTAACAGGTTAGAAATCCCACGAACATCCGTCCATAATCATCTGACAAAATTTGGCTACATCAATCGTTCAGCTGTGTGGCTTCCTCATGAACTGACTGACTCAAATAAACTTCAGCGTATTTCAACATGCGATCTTCTTCTCCAACGACATAATAGCCAACCTTTTTTGAAGAGGACTTATCACTGGAGATGAAAGTTGGATACTCTATGACAATATCCAACCTAAACGGTCTTGGACCAAAGAAATTTTGGCAAGAAGGCATTATGAGACTTCCGGAAAGATGGAGAAAAGTAATAGAACAGAATGGATCATATATTATTCAATAAATTTTGATGTAATACAAATTATTGTTTATTTTTTTCTTAATATGAAAACGAAAGAAACTTATGGGACAATCCTAATAATATATTAGTCAAGTGACAACAAATTTTCCAAAAATGCGCACGTACTTTTGGACTGACCTAATAGTACAGCGTCTATGTATCGCCACACCGCACTTTTGACGGAAAAATAGATTAAATAGAGATGCTTATACTTTATAGTTATGATGACAGTGATTATATGGCATCTATTATTATTAGGGAGAAGATCAGAATCAGATTTTCAATCAAATGCATTTCTTCTAACTGCCAAAAGTAGTCCACTATTGGAAGATGCTATCAATAATGATTTTCATTGTGAAGAAATTGATCTAAAAACCTAGTAAACCCAGTGTTAAATGCAGATCTTGCACGATTTTATCTTGCAATTCAGCTCTGGTTCAGTAGTAACCTTGTCATTTGGTATGAATACCAAAGGGAGCCTATTTCATATGAAATTATTGAAGTGACATCTCGATCGTGCTTCAAAGTTGATTGTTTATCGCAATAATGTTGTCAATCTAGAATAGGTAGCAATTAGTCTTATATTTTGTCAAGCGTGACTCTCAACCTAATAATTTCCAGCAAATGAAAGTGGACTTAAAAAAATGATTGAAGACATGGAGAGGTGATCGCTCTGGTCTAGTGGCCATCAACACAAGACTATATCTAGATTCTAGAATGATCGAAAAGGGAACATGAAGCACAGAGTAGAAGTAGAGGACCAGAGATGTTACGCAAGCAACTGGCGAAGCACGAGAGAGCCAAGCTGGCGCGCAGTAACGGATTCATGGCCGAGCGTGGAGCTCGAAAGGGAAAGTTGAGCTAGACGACCGTTAAAAACGACGCAAAAACTCAATAAATGCACTTATTCAACCTCAAAATCCACTGGGAGTACATTTGGCAGCATCTCGATGTGACGAATCCACGTTTGAGTCATCGCGAAGATGCGACCGGTCCGGCAACTGACCCTGAAATAGAAGTAGGTCCGCGGATTGCATTATTTGCATTCCGATCTTGCTAAATCTGGATTCTCACGATGAAAGATACGCGTGGCGTCTTCAGACATACAAACATTTTAGCGGCACATCGCGCAGATTTGCAACTCTGGACACTTTCTCGGGACAGACTTATTCGCGGCTAAATCGGTTCGCGATTGTATCTCCCGTTGGTCACACAGCACGTGACCAACAATGCTGTTAGCATTCAACGACGAAAACAATCGGAATCACGTCTTTCCAGGGCCGAGTCTTCGTTAACAGCGAATATCGTACACCGATTTCTTAGACGCGATGAGATCTTATATTCGTTCATCGTCTCGTTGAACGTCGCAGTTCAACAGCTTCCATTCATAGCTTCCAGCTTCCAACAATAATTAGCGCGATTTGAATGCAACAGACACTTCCTCAAAATTGAAGGTCAATAGCATCCATTACTTTATCGAGGCAAGTTTATAGCCATCATTCGCACATGAAAATTAGCATCCAGTGGTCGGTGTATTGCGAACATTGAACGTTGATGAATGTTTAGCACTGTTCTTGGACCATAATGAGCATTGCTTCAACCAATGCGTATTAGAACACGCAACGTCAATCAAAATACGACCAATTAGGGCGATTCCAAATCTGTCCAATCGGCGCTTCTCTAATGAGCCTAATTGTGGTTTTTAAAATGATGATCCATAATTGGAATGAGCCTTGATCTCTGACCTTCTTCTTCTTCTTCTTAGGATGTCATATCCGAATTAATATATGTAATCCCGTTTCTAGTTCATTCTAATCCATCATAGTTTTTCTCTTCTATTTAAACAGTGATTTTATGTATTCAGTTTTTTTTCTTTATCGTCTAAATTGAATAAACTTTGAACTTGATGATTAGGTTTTTTTTCTTCTTAAAACAGAAATTATTCGAATGATGCCAGGTCAGAATAACATGATTGCCATGTCATGACTTCTCATTAAAATTGTTTTATTTCCGAGGCTTTTATTTTACTGTGTGCTTAATGATCCAGTTAGCAGATCGTAATGATCCAACCATATCCCAATAAATCGATAATTTACTTGGATTCCTTGGTACATATATACTTGAATAATTCCTTCAGCTATTGTATTAATCTTCTTTTATATATTAAAAAAAAAAAAACAATGTTTGTTTGTCCGTATTTAATGGGCTACCATACCGTTCATCCGATTGCGATAAAACTTTGTCAACTTACTGTTTACAATTGCAGAAATAACATAAGCATAGTAAAAATGTCGTGTGGATGTTGGCGCATATTGGTCTGGTGAAATGAAAGTTGGGATGTGAGGACAGGGAGAGAAAGAATCCTGAAAGATAAGTGTATTTGTACGGATTATAAGTAACATATAAATATAGCATCTAAATTTATGATGATTTAAAATTAGCTCACTACTCAAAGGGTTTAATGTGTATCTCAGTTTTAGTAATAAAAGAACGCATTTCGCCAGGTTTAATATCGATACATTTGGGACCCATAATATTGTCTTAAATAGGATAAATAAAGCGCTATGAAGCGCTGAATTGACGTTCATACTCTCCCTGCATCATTTGAATGTGTACGCCACAGTGACGTCGATACTCATTATAGAGTAAATATTAATGTACACAAATCACATCTTTTGGACTTTTATTCCATCAATAATCCCCTATTGTTATCATTATAAAATAATCCATTGACACATCCCCAGCTTACATTCATAGTATATTATTCATAAATTTATATATATATGATATAAAAGTTAGATGTATATTGAAAAAAAATTGATTTCATCTGTATGAGATTTCAATATTTCCAGGATATCCTAGGCATCTTCAACCGAACATGCATTTCTTTCATATTTCAAGATATTGATATTCGATCCGCCATGTAACATGTCTTAAGCTTTTTTTCATACATTTTAAGCAGATTATCTTCGATTTTCCATCATCTTCTACGTGCGAAAAATGTTGGCATCCATCTAGCGCCTTTAATAATTTAATAACCAATTATCAAGTTCTTCCAAGCACACATTGCGGAAATTGTATCAAATTCCATATTAAAATCTTGCGATTGCGCTATATTAACAGTGTAGTAATTTTTATTTAACGGCTAAGCGTATTAAATTTGATTTGTGTATGTTGTACAAGGATTTATCATTATTTTTTTTATATATCGTAATGTTTGTAGTACTCGCTTATAGTAAATTGTAAGTCGTTGAACGTCCTTCATGCTAAAAAAATTGCTTGTGATAGATTTCAACATCGAAATTGCAACGGCACGTGCCATTAAATGCCTGACAAAAAACGCAGAAAGTCCAATAAGCGACGTAAAACTCATTAAGTTTTACATCAAAGCCTTCTGATGCAAATTCGATGAAGCTTTAAATTTATATGTGATTTCGTTGGATTCACAGATTCTTTTGCTCGTTTCAGTGTCAACCGATTAATATAGAAACTGATTAGGTTCTTGTCCGAAGCGAATCGAGTTCTATTTGCATAATGAATTCCTAGCGCGCTCACTTCTGAATGATTTCCAGATGATGGGTCACTAGATCATGTCTGATTTCCATTTCAGATTGACCTTCTGATTGGTATTTCATTTCGTCAGAAGTCAACGCACTTTTCCACTTTTACTTTCGTTTTCGATATTCACAGTTCATCCGTTAGTGTTTGTTTGCTCATGGGCGTGTGGGCGACGATGATGGATTTTGATCGCTCAAGAATCGATCGAAGCCTCTTTTTAGTTGATGTAATCCATGAACTGGATGTTGAATGTTGAAAGAGTTGTTGGCTACGCTTCTAAGCATAACAAACGTCATATTTTATACAATGCTTCATAACAATGAACAAATCACAGAAAATCTCTTACAAATTTTAAGCTACTTTTCCTAATAAAAAATAACTTATACATTAATCCATTTTGTCTGTAAAGTATCTTTCCAAATGTTTTTGGACGTTATTGAGTAATCCCGGATCTTATACTTCAATGCACCCTATTTAAGCTATGCTGGAATTAAAACCGCAGATTGTGCCGGCTAGCTCAACTTCTCCATACCGGTCTCTTCTACCAGTTTCTTAGTTCATCCATTCTTCTTGAGCTTTTATTCGATCTTATCACAGAAAATGGCGGAAATCATGTAAAGCAATGGTGTCAATGTCATTTTTATATTTGGATATTAACAAACATTTGAGCAACAAACCAAATCTTAATCGTTCATACTTAACAGTAAGTAATTTATCCTCGATGTATCATTCAACGCTCGTTCTTTAAAAAGAAACATTTTAAATGTCACCTTAACACATTGTCGTCGGTAGACGCGGGAGAATAACCACAAATACAATGCTATGCGCAATCCTTTGGACATATGTTAACTTTTAATTTGCAGTAGTAAGGAATCTCCATCATTTTCTGGCACTTCCAGAATGCGAGAAAATGTAATCGCTTTCTTGTCATCATTATCATTAATCATTAATCATTCAAACCCTTATATCACACTCACACACAAAAAAATCTTCCGTCAAGTTAAAAAGTAACTCCGGCAAAACTTTACTTACTGGGTTTGAGGCGCAAAACAATCAGTCTTCTTCGTTTTATAATGAAAAATCGTAATCGTTCTATAGACGTGCTCAGGTATGACGTTCGATCGCGAGGCGCCCATTCGTCATGTAGGCGATCCGAAAAGCGGACCGATTGAACACACACACGCCTTGTGGCCACTCCGTCCTTCTTTAGGGATTTTTGCGCGATATTTTCTATGATCTGTATGATCATAGAAACTCCCTCGCGCCAAATGAGATAGCGACCGAGTCTAGACTTCCCCCCCCCCCTCCCCATCCATAATAACTATATATTTATATATCTTACTAATTTATGTTGCTATCTTAGCTAGTTTATTAGTTTTAACCTTTTGAGGAGTGAGCAAATTTAAAATCGATGAAGTCGTTGATGCCATAATCACTTTACACCGATTACTTTCTGTCAGCTCCTATCAGCGCAAGACGATCTTCAATTCGAGGCAGAGTAAATTGTAAATAAACACTGTTGATAGCATATAAGACCACGTCATTTCTTTAAATAAACACAACACAATTGGAATCGAAATCATTATTAGTCGATAAATTTGGGCTAACGATCTATACAATCGTGCGAAGCTCTCCGTTTCTGTCTCCCGAACTGCGCTACGTTTTCTCTCTGTCTCTGTCTGTCTCCGAGCTCAATATACAAGAGTGCTCTTTCTGAATAAGTGGAGGGTGATCGCAAGCCCTGCAATAGTACTCCTTTAAAGATTAAGCCATAAAATCTAGCTAATTTCTCCCTCGCGCTCAGAACGTAAGTAGCCACTCGAAGTTAAGCATGCGCGTGTCCTATCAGGCATAGATATTAAATTCAGGTTTTGCATCTTACTGTGCACTTTTGTTGAACACGGGTTGGCATGGTCTCGAATAGCGGGATCAATTAACAACTCGAATCAATGGAGGGTCCCCATGTTCCTTTGTCACAGATTTGAAGCGATGGGCCAATGTTTCATCCTGAATTGATGCAAAATCCGACCTTATCGCTATGAATCATCGCCAAACACTCGATTGAAATATCATCATGGCGCTGTTTTTGTTTCATTGTGAGCAAACACGACACCCATCTTGCGCACAGCTTTCTCATGTTCAAATTTTCAGTCAATATGCAGCAATGTACAGCATTTTTTGAAAGGCCCACCATGTCGCGCACTTATATTTGACGGTCATCCAATACCATTTTGTGGATTTTATTCACCATTTCTGGGGTGTTTACCTCTTTTGGTCGACCACTGCGCTGTTCGTCTTGGCAGCTCGATCAAATTTGAAAACACTGCTAAAATTGTTAACTGTTTTATGCACTTACATGCGCATTTCATTCTGAGATACCCTATATTCACACAATGTGTGGTTGATGCTCAAAATTCAAACCAAATAATGATCTTGTAGCGCGCATTATTTCAAACGAAAACATGAATTAGAATGCCGTCGTTTGCAAAGTTTCGGGTCAAATTGACCCAAATACGAATAGGAATTGGAACAGGGCTAAAGTAGCTTAGCGCATGAATATGGACGATAAAAATTCCCCACAATGTTCGCATACATTATTCATTTGGGGATTATTAGAGTGAGCCTTAATTTATTCCTACGAACGATAATTATGTAACTTACCTGAATTTCATTATCGTGCGATATTTACAAAAAAAATGTTCATTTAAATGCTACTATCAGTAGATGCCAGTAGGGTTACTGCGAGAATAGTGGATTAACCAGTTGCGTCATCTGGTGTGCAGGAATGAAGGTCAATGAGATTTTCGCCAGTATCGCAGACATACCTATCTCAACATTTAGTCGAAATAAGATGAATATTACATAATGTAAATCAGCGAACAAGCTTATTATAAGTTTTGGGTTTGTGACATTTATGCGAGTTTAGCATGAGACCACTGATTGATGTCGAGGCAATGATAATCTATTTTTGATGAAATAAATAACGATTCGGCGTGCAAAAATAGCAATCCGCGTGCTTTCTAACAGTTCTGGCCATAATAAGATGTTGTATAAGAGGCTCTTGGATTGGGTTTTGATCGGTGGAACTCTCGAGATCGTAATCATCGAGATAAAATCATCCACAGCCTGGTTACACAACTATCAGTAATGTTACAAGGTGAAGTTGCTTACCTTGGTTCCATACACAGATAGACAAGTGAATTCGTACCGAGCCCTACACATTAGTGTCTATTAACTTCACATGTGTACACCGATCATGCTTGATAATGATATTTTTTATTGGTCCTTTTGGAATATTAACACATCTTATGTGAGGTCAGTTAAATCAAAGCTTAAATTTATAGCAGGCATCCACGCGCCTTTTCCGCGCGACATTTGATATTCTACATGGGAACTTGTCACAGTATTTTCATAGCCCTTTCTCATAACTGATTGTGTTCCAAATATATTAAATGTGTCTTCTAATGACCAATATCTGCCCGCTAGATAAATAAACATAGTATTAGGGGGGGACCCGAGATTATTCGCGTAATTTGAGAACTTATGTTTGAGCTCAGTTTGTGTAACAGATTTTTTTTATTGTTAACCCTTTTATTAGTGCGCTAATTTCATCTAAAATCATTATAAACTTTGATGCTATATTTGTATGTCCGCCACTTATCATCCGTACAAATCCACTTTTCTCTCAGGACCGCCACAGCGTGTATGAAGCTTGTATATAAATAAATAAACACTGTCGATAGCATACAATATTCAGTAATTTGTGTAAACCTAAACAATACACTTGAAATAGATTAATTTGGGTTATCAGTATTAGTCGATAAATTTGGGTTAATGCTCCTCCTGAATCACTGGAATTCGTCTTACCTCTTTAAGGGGTTAAGGGTACTTTCAGACCTCAAATTAACGAAGTCCGTATCTGGGTTGGAATCCCACAAACGCCAGCAAAATACTCAAAGATGTTTATGGTGAAATGGTAACAGTCCGCTGAAGTCAATGTTGGTTCCAAAAATATAAATTGAGCAATAAAAGCTTAAGGGATAAACCGAGAACGGTAAGATCTTCGAATTTTGATAACGATGCAGAAACATCCTTAATTTAGTCAGAACCATGGAAATCAATATACCACTGGGATACCTATGGAGCACTGTATAAACATATTTAAAATTCTTCGGCAAAATGAATAGGATAGATGTTTGGGAGTAGGATGGGTACTGTTTCGTCGTTTAGTCTGGATCTGATTTTGGAAGCTAGGCAACTTGCTGCTGAAAATGTACGCTCAGCCTCCAAACTCGTTGGATGTATCGTCATCAGATATTTAAATGCTAGTTCGAATTCATGACAACGTGAGCCCCCATTTTCGAATAACATCATCAATATGACTGATAAAATTTCTTTCTGCCGAGACACGGACTAAAACTCGCAAAATTCCCGATTTCCCGACAAATTATTTATTTCCATCGCTGCAGATGAATACTTACATACCATAATACTTTGATGTGATTCGTTATTATATTACGGAGGAATACAAAAATTTTGAACCCCGTATCTATTATATTTCATATCGATATTCTCATTATTAGAGTCGAGGCGTAGTAAATACATAACCGGTGGGGAAAGGTTAATATAACAATTTGAAAAACATATATGTACTGTATATATGTATCGATCAGAAATATAAATATTAATACATCAATTATTCAATTTTCTATATATTTATTATTATAAGTATAGATTTATATATATTGATTTTATTATCTATATCAAATAAATGATTCTACGTGTCTCTGACGGCGCTGTGATTGTACCCCAGCCGTCAATATTTAATTCGTAATGCAAAGGTTAAATAATATAATTCAGAAATAAACACATTTTCTTTATTTTTTCCTTATTAAAAATCGTCACGCGTACATGTCGAGTTCAATGAATACCTGATGTCAGACTGTCTCATACGAAATTGGCATAAATAATAAGCTATGCACTCAGAGCATTTTCTATTTATGCTTCTTATATTTCTTAAATTCTATTAAGAGATAATCCCAGATTTTTTTATAAATCTATTTTAAAAAAAAAGCTAAAAATGACCCTTGAAACGATAGCGTGAGTAGTCTTCATAAAGCTCTCGACCACTTCTCAAGAATCGACTTAATTATGTGTTGTATTTTTATTTCATAACATTTTGATTTATTATTCGAAGCATTCTTCTATTCGACACAGATTTTTTTTATTGTGGCGAAAAAAATATTTATGTAGTGCGGACTTTCAATTTACGACGTCCCGCAGATAAATGAGGAATAACACTTGGGTTATAAAATAGCGTTTGAACGTCTGCCCGTGTCTGGTCGATTTTTCAACGCTTAAGGTCCAATATGAACCAAATTAAAAATAAACACCTCCGTCGATGGGATCAGAACTTAAATGAAAAAACATCAGGAGGCACGTGGAAAAATACAATTCCAAACAATACCTGAACAAGCGGGCACTCCATTTGGAGCGTGTAATACGAAATATTGAACCGTTCGTAACCTTGTCCTAGTTCATATTGGAGAAAGTGATAAGGCATGGACTTGGAGTGATTAAAATATTATGACATGATTGATGTGTGGGATGCATTCGATGTTATCGAAGAATTAATGAAGACGACAGAAGCTTAACCCTTTGAGAAGTGATGCTATGTTTTGTATGTCCGCCACTTATCATCCGTACAAATCCACTTATCTGCTTGGACCGTCGCAGCGTGTATGAAGTTTGTATATAAATAAATAAACACTGTCGATAGCACACAATATTTGGTAATTTCTTCAAGTAAACGTAAACAATACACTTGAAATCTGTTCATTATATCATTCATATATTATTAGTCGATAAATTTGAGTTAACAATATATACAATCGTACGATCTACGCAAGATACTCTCTCCGTCTCTAGTTTCTCTCCAAACTCAACGCGCAAGACACTCTCCGTCTCTGTCTGTCTTCGATCTCAACGTGTAAGAATGATCTTTTTGAATCACTGGAATACGGACACGTTCCACGGATACGTTTCCCGCGTCTATCAAAAACACCCAAAAGACGTACATTTGCGTAAGCCGCATTCCGGAGTTATTAATATTTCATTCGGATGAATTTTTGACAACATTACAATAATACGAAAATTTCGACAGCGATCTTTCATTTCCCTCTGAAAAATGATATGATATTGCGATGATATTGTTGCCGACATGTTTAACAATTTTTAGACCTACAAGCCTGAAACTATGTCATAATTGCTTATAATAAATATAAATGTATTTAATATTGCAATACTTTGAAAGTTGCAATACTTCAATCAAGTTCTCACGCCATAACTTTGGCCGCGTCTACCAAAGCTCTAGTCACCTTTTATCGAAAGTAGACATCGTTTATTTTATAATAATTGACGTAAACTACTTGTAGATCAAAAAGCAGCTTTGTAGATTTTAATTTAATGCCGGTATGTACAATTATTCAGATTTCGAAAATGTTTAATAAAATCGTTAATCTTGAAGCAACGAGTGATCATTGAAATGCATTATTGTTATCGTCAGCTGTTTTGTATGCTAGAGCGTTGAATAGTAGAAGAAACGGTACATTAATTATCCCAGCTGACTGGATGTTATAACAGCATTCGATTTGTCCATGTGTTTGCTCCAAGAATGTACCACTTGCAAATAGTTTACTGCTGCTGAAATAGATCGTATAGTCTGATAGTCAGCTGATTGCGGACTAGTGTGCTTGGTAAAATTGTATCTCGCATCCCGAATCGAATCAATATCAACGCCCTCTATAGAATCTGTCTTCTGAAAAAGATCGAGTCCAAAGCTGCACACGAAGAATAGGTCGTTAGCTCCATTGGCCGATGCTCATCCTGCAGGTCCTTTCGCATGTAAAGGATCCGCAGGTTGCGTGGCAAGTCGGGATAGCACGTGAGTTGCAGGTGAGGGAGAGGTCGTGAACCTCACAACGTTCTCGGATCATTGACTTTTTTGTCTGGCACTCTCCGCAGGAGAGGACTAGCTCTATTTATAGGTTTCCTTGCGCTCTCCACACTCCTCTGCCAGGATAGGAGCAACGTACCCAACAGATTAACATACTCCACCATTGTATAACCAGACTATAATAATGCCGCTTCTTATCGGTTTTACCCCTCATATGAGTTCAACACACCAAGATCGTATCTCCTCATTCACTTTTAAATAATAACCTTGAAATTTAAGATCGATAGCTTATTTCGGCGAATTTATGTCTACCATCACGCAGAATCTTGCTCGGTAACCTTTAGCCATTCGCCGTCTCTATCCATCCACCCATCCATCAATCCTTTTACTTTATTTTTTCATCTACAATCGTTAGTTTTTATATCCAAACTTTAAATTTCAAACTAAACTATTTCAATTTTGAGCATCCAATAGACAAAATTGCCGTCCTGTGATCGGCCAGACTCAATTGGTGACTAATGTGTTGACAGGACGTGTTCAAGTCAATATTTGCAAAAGGACATTATACTTCGACTCGCATGCTTATTTTTTATTATTTCTTATTTGCAAATATTATTTAAACATGGTATTTCAATCTTCAAAGACAGCCATTCTTAATTATAGCACTGTCAAAATTAAATATGGCACGTTTACAAATGTGTTCTTGATTTACCGCTATGTCATGGCGTACATTTATGTTGCACACCATTCCTCAAGTGCATCACTGCTTCTTAACATTTTGTCGGGTGTATTGTTTTAAATTAAACTAACATTGTACATTCAGATCAACTGGAATAAATACAATTTTAAGAAAAAATTAAGAGTTTTGTACATGATCTATCATAACGTAGAAAGATCAAAAGTAGATCGTTAACCCAAATTTATTGACTAATAAGGATATGTGAATGATATAATTATCGATTTCAAATATATTTCAAATGCATTGTTTATATTTACTTGAAGAAATAACCGTATATTGTGTGCTGTCGATAGTGTTTATTTATTTATGTACAAGCTTCATACACGCTGCGACCGTCCTGACAGATAAATGGATTTGTACGATTGATAAGTGGTGGACATACAAATATAGCATCTAAATTTATGATGATTTAAAATTATCTCGCTATTCAAATGGTCAAAAGGAGATAAATGATGCTGAATGTAGTCGGAATCTTTCAGACAACTTGTAGAATATACTCTGAATTGACATTGAAATGTATGTAAATATAGATAATGATCATTTAATATGCAGTTAAACAATATCGAAAAAGAAACCGAAGTGTGTTGTGGTAGATAAGAACACCCTTTGAGCAATGTCTTCCAAATTACATATTTTATTTATCTCGTCGCTAATTCTGGCCGTTTTCTGGCAAATGCATCCTTTAGATTGTCTAGTTGGGAACAATATTTTGTTGAATTGATCGTTTCACCTTGCTGAAGTAGCTCATAATAAACTACCCCCTTCCAGTCCCACCAAATGCATAGCAAAACTTTTTTTGGATGTAGGCCAGGTTTAGCTATAGTTAAAGCTTCTGTACCCTTGGTCCGTGACCGTTTACGTTGGATATTCTCATAGAGTATCCAACTTTCATCTCAAATGACAAGGCTCTTCAAAAAATATTGGATATTATGTCGTTGGAGAAGAAGGTCGCATGTTGAAATACGCTGAAGTTACACATCTGAACGATTGATGTAACCCAATTTTGTCAGATGATTATGGACGGATGTTCGTTGAATTTCTAACATGTTAGCTATTTCGCGAACAGTATATCGCGGGTTTTCTTCAACCATGGCTATGATTAGATGTGTGTTCATTTGCGAAAGAAACTTATGGGACAACCTAATATTATGAACAATGCAAATTTCCCTATTTATAAATCAATACCATTTTATAAATTTCAATTTTCGTTTCGGTTCAGTTCCATACATTTATATAGGTTCAGTTATGGCTTTCGTTCCGGGTAAAATAACGGTTTTCCCGGTTTTCTCTTTTCAATTCCTTTCCGGGTGATTCATCTTTGATTTTTTTAAATATTTTTATTTGTATTAAAAACTTATTTTTTATCATCATGTAGAACATTTTATTCCTACTTTTATAACAATCATTCTAAATGAATAATTTTGAATTGATTATTTCTTCTGATTTTACGTTGGCTTTATGAATTTACAGTTTATTTATAGAAAATGTCTATAATTTTAGAGATTTTGACTAGATGCTTGTTGGTTAGAAGCTTGGGTCTCAGCTTGTAGTACATGGCACTAGAAAATAAATTGAAACCAGTGAGTTCTAGTTTAGGTACATAGCAAATATAAAAGAACAGATAACTACCTCATTTTAAAAAAAATGTATAACACAAGCAATATAAGAGATATCAGTTATTTTTTCTATGTAACATGGTCCACTACATGATCTTTTCTAAACCTACATGACAGAAAACGTTAAGTTCTGCTCTTTCAAATAAGCCACCCCATCCTTTTCGAAATAATTATCTCTTCAGGGCGCATGATTCAAATAAGGAAGTTTCCCTGCCGCACCCTATGTTGATTAAACAGGTCAATCCACAGGATAAGCATAGAGTAAAGATTATAGTATTCCAAGAAGCACCATTTATATTGTTTGCTAATGATTAAGTAAAAATTAAGTAGAAATAACTATTGAAGAAATATTTGCTTTTCTCGAAGAATTTTTTTAGGCTCTCATTTGACTCATCACTAATTTTGTCGATGGTAATCCAAGATTATGGAAAAATAAAAATCGAAGGATGACCTTCTTAGGGCTATGCAGTTTCTTCACGATCTGGCCATTCTCTTATTCATTGCTGTTAACAGACAATATCCATTCACATTGTAATATTGGATTATATAATATTCATAGAAAAATGGTGCCAATTGATGAGAATAGAAGATGATTTGGCATATATCTATTATGACAACTTATACGGAATTCGGAATAGGAAAATATGGTGATCCACTGTGATTATACCTACATCTAAAAATATTGCAAAGCATTGCTGAGTAGTCGATAAATTCTATTTAAAATTTGCTTGTATCTCCTCGTTAACAATTCTATTTAAATTTCTATTACTGAAATTTTATAAACTAGCATTGAATTTAAAAAAATATTTTAATTGATGAATGCAAAATTAAACCTTAACCGTGAAAAAGCACGCTTTTTCATAACAATCGGACATTTCATATGAAAACGGGGTATTATATTTATGACTTGATTTGACTTGACTTGAATTGATAATGCATAATAAAAACCTTATTGATTTACAATATTATCATAAAAATATATTAAAGAAATACGCCTTTGACTAGTATTCATTCAATACAGTAATAATATGAGCTAAGGGATGCTATTGCACGAAATGATCAGTCAATAGCTAAAGGGCAACGCTCTTGAAGGAATCCCATGCATTTATTTCGATAGACATATATCTTTTTAAAAGGACATTTAAGGAACATAAACAGGTATTTCCGAAATGCTTTTTAAACGTAAAAGTATATTTTTCTTTTAGTCTAGGGAGCATATAAAATTCCAAACAAAATTCGGCCATTTATCTTTCGTCACGTTATCCCCGAGCCTTTATCTTCGCTTTCGCATTAAAACTTTCATAGTCATTAGCATAAAATAACTTTTTTAACAGTTATTTCTCAACACGCCCAGGAGTAGACATCACCAGATAACACCATCGGCTCAATACATTTCATCAGCCTATAATGAGAATGGCAAAACGGCCGTCAATCCGAAATAAATCACACGTGGTACAAGCTAAAAATACATCGATTCGAGTGTAAAAAGTGCGAAAAACGACTTGTTCGACGTACATACAAGTTATCCAAGGTTGAAAAGATGATGAGTCCGAGCTTAGGAGTAATATTATATTCTAGTCTAGTGCAGACTGAGAGCCTCTTTAAAAGCCTTAAAAGATAATACAATTTTCCACAGGAAAGTGTACGGCGTTGCCGCAGATCGAGTTACTCAGTCGCATGACATTACATGATAAAAAAAGATGTCAGGTGCTAATTTTTTTTATGATGCTGTGGAGGGCCTCGGGAGATTAAAGATCGATCCTGGGGATAACGACTTTGTGAAAAAGACGATAATTTGGAAGAAGCCGTGATAAATTGGAAACGAGCTGACTATTATTACGCCAACGGAATGCGGTCACCGATCCATACAAGCATCCCACTAAGTATCGTTTTACTCCATTAAATCGAATTGTACTATGGTTTTCTTTTCATCCGATATTCCCTTAAAACCCATTATGTATCGAATCGAATGCCGTCATTTTAAATCTAGCATTAAATGCACTTTCGCGCATGCGTATGTTCAATTAAAACACATTCACCGCACACTGATAAAGATTACAATGTGATCGTATTCCTGAAATCTGCCTTGAGTTTATCCCTATTTAACTTGGATTGGAAATTAGTCTTGGAAATTTAGCACACTGTACTGATATAACTAGTCTTATCCTAATTTTAAACGTATTTTTTTAAGATTTGTATGCCAATACATGATGCGTACACGCATTTTGCGTTTGCAGAACATCCATCGTCATCGTATACGTTTTTCGGATATTTAGATGATAACACATGTTTCATGTAATATAACCTATTTGAATTTAACGCCAGCAGTGCGTATCTACTTTGATTTGATTACTTGAACGTAAATTTATGTTCTTCTTCTGCTCGTTAGGTATACAAGTATTCCCAGGAAGTCTATCATTTTTTTTTGCTGTCCGCAGTTGTAGACGTCTAAAATAGATATATCTAGATGTGCAAGATTCGGCTCCAGTGTGGATAATAAAATTGTTGTTCGCTGCTCGAAGCATGCATTTATGTGCGTAACACAAACATCTTTGGTATTGCTGGTGTACTTATTAGATCACACGATAATCATAGCGTTTGCATAATGGGATAGATACAGTATCTCATTATAAAGATTCAAATCCATTTAGTGTTAAAAAAATATTCAGGCTTAATATAATTTCCTGGATATGAAAAAGTAAAAATTCGATTTAGAACAATTTTACAAATCTGTTAAATCATCGCATACTGAAAAATACTTATACAAATAGTTTTATCCTCATATATTTTACTGAGATCAATCCATCACTTGGCTTGTACACCAAGATCCATTATTTGAGCGCTGGACTAATTATTTCTACGTATTGCACCATTTTAATTTATTTTCTTGGGACCATATCTCTTAAACTCAAGTACATCTTGTGGTGCTTATAATCGCTTTACACCGATTACTTTCTTTCGGCTCCTATCAGCGTAAGACAATCTTCAATTCGAAGCAGAGTAAATTGTAAATAAACACTGTTGATAGCATACACGACCACGTCATTTCTTTAAATAAACACAACACAATTGGAATCGAAATCATTATTAGTCGATAAATTTGGGCTAACGATCTATACAATCGTGCGATGTATGCGGAGAAGCTCTCCGTCTCTGTCTTCCGAACTGCGCTACGTTCTCTCTCTGCCTCTGTCTGTCTCCGAGCTCAATGTACAAGAGTACTCCTTCGAATAAGTGGAGAAAGGGGGGGCAGGCCCTGGGATAGTACTCCTTTAGGGGTTAAAGAGCTCGAATTGAGCACCTGCGTTCTATGAGCAGGAACATTTCCATTCAGAAATTTTAAGATATTCCTAATTCGATGGAAAAAAACATAGCGCAATCTAAATCCCGCATATGCTGCCAACGAATTCGAATGATAAAGAAAGAGTATTTTCGTACATTGAGTACGGAGATTAGTAAATTGGAGACAGAGATGCATATTTTGTGTCTCATCATACACTCATACATCGATGGCAAATTCGTGCTCTAAAGATACCCCTACACGTCTAGACATTTTTAAATATTGCGAAAATCGATCCATAGCGTTTCATTTTCAATGCTTTGCATCTATTTCTGATACAATATTATTATTTATTCAAATAATTATTTCAAACATTACATTTACGTTCTATCTTTTATCACGTTTCAATAAAAATTCGATCAAGTTTTACAAACACCTTTTTAGTTGAAAATCAGGTATATAAAACCACATAAATCAATTATATATATATGTAAGTGGTTCTATTTTAATCGCTATAATGTGGCTCAACAATATTAAAAGTGTTAAGGTTTATTTATATCAAATACAAGATTGATTTACGCTGCGCGGTCCTGAGATAAAAGTGGATTTGTGTGGATAATAAGCGGTGTACATACGAATATAGTATTATATATATGATATAATTTAAAATTAACTCACTAATCAAAGGGCTAAGACGATATCAAAGCAATGATTTTTTATAAAGAAACAAGTAGACAAAGAAATCAAGACAACAATTTCTACTTAAATTCGTAGAAGGGCTTGCCGAGAACACGAAAAAGACATGTCAGATACAATTTGCAAAGATAATACAACAATTAAATCATGTATGATCTGTAAAAAAGATGTGTGCTGAAAATGTATGAAAGCGAAAGTTATTATTTATAATCAAGACGAAAAAACACGGTTGATTTATTTGTAAATAGAGTAAACATTGTCGCAACGATCTCCTGTGTTCTGTTATATGTTTGTTCTGTTTATGATGTTATATTCAATTATTATTTAAAAGTTATATTGCTCATTATATTTAACGGTATGAATGTGTATATTTGAAGTGCTGGTACGGTTAGTGTTAAAGTGCTTTGTCTCTAGAAATATTTTTTTATAGAGATCACCTACGTTTGATGGCACATATTCTGTGTTCAATGTTTCACAAGTATGCGTCAACACTGGTAGCACACATTGAACAAAACATTTTCTCCATATCTTTCTTTGTACAGTGTTCAAAGCACATTATTTAATTTATTTTATGTGGTTCTTGCATTATGTTTTCAATCGACGATATGTTGTAAACAAACATCTATTTTTCCTGGTGATTTATCGTTGCCTTCTAATCAGACGCTATGGTATCACATGATGATCTTTTGGTTAGTTATTCCGTCGTCGTCTTTTGAACGTTTCCATTGGAACGAGCTTGGATTTCCATCGATTGTTTAGGTGTGACGCTCAGCAGGTACGTCGGCTTGTGGAGGCGCCCAGGGCCCAGAATATCGTCAATCCGCCCATCACAAATCCGAGGCGCATTTAAACACCTACTCGAATTCACACGCGGCCAGCCTATCCACTAGCCATCAAAAACCGAAAGTGGAAACTCGAAGAGGTGAATGGATGCGGTCGCGTTGTGCAACTCCGCGTAGGGCTTCTTGACATCACATGCATGTAAAAACAGCTGTATCACTCGTTGCACTCCGGCTCGATGTGATTTTTTTTATCTAGAAATAGTGAGGTCGAGGAGCCCTTGAGGCGGCCATTCTGCCCACCACATGGCCTGGAGCTATTTTGTGATGCGTCGTGGTGAGTTCGTTCACTCCCGAAACTTTTCACATCACCGAATATTTCTCCGCAACGCAGACAAATATTTGGTGGCTTATAAATAAACCGTTTTTCTTTCGCGTTCCCCTTCATCCATCAATCTCATTCCATCCGTGCGTTGAGAATACCTCTGCAGACCGCACAGTTAAGTCGAACCGCAGTAAAATAGGCTCCAACTGTTAAAAGCGGATGACGTAACGACTTCTTTGAGATCATCTGTTTGAATACTTGGCTCGACCAGAACGAACGCATTGAATTCCTAGCCTGTACGAGGAATGATTACATATAAGACGGAATCAGGTGAAGGCAATAGCACCAGGCAAAAGAAAGTCCATCGAAGTCGTAGACAACCACAGTTACGTTTTTTGTCATCCATACACAGCGCCCAAGAAATCTGCATTGCCAATTTCTAAAGCCATGTTTACATTTCCATGTAATTGTGGAGACAGTGTACATTTTTACTATTGCAGAAACCGCTTAACACCTATTGAGCATCTGAGGACTGCACATACCATAACAAAGTTCATCGCCAATGATGTAATCCTTAGTAAAAAATATTTTATTTCTATGACTCCGCTTAATTGGGCCAAACAAATATTTGGGGCAAAATTAAATCAAAAACAACAATATAGACATTTGAATGAGGCTTATATATATTTTATATAATCTCGATATGACTCAATGTAGCAAAATTCGCTGTATCAACCATAAAATGTATGTTGATCAGTTTGATTGGTAAAATGTCTATGAAGGATAATTGATCAACTGATCCATTTATTGCCACCCCATTATTCAAAGTGTTGTTATCCACTATATTGAATCACATAAAAAAAATATTAGGCCGTATTTTGGCTTTCCAAAGCATTTGCTTTGGAAGGGGTCTTTATACAAATGTATTTAAAAAATATATTTGGAATAGAGTGATTTTAACAATACATGTGGAATCATAAAAACATTTTGTTTAGTTCCATATCTGAAGGTCAATTTATTAGTATCATGATGGCTTTTAAACAGCATGTTATTCTCGGCATTCTGTATCTAATTTAATACATTAACACCTTTTAGGTGGGTGCAAGCGCTTTTATTAAAATTATTAAGCATTTTAAAGTGAATTTATAAACTAGTTGTTAGTGTACTATGTGTAAATTGTAATATTCCTGATTTGAATTGTATAAAGACTGACTGAAAAAAAATTAGCTTTGTAAAAATGAGCACAAAAATACGTTTGCTGTCTCCCATAATAGTACACTCAAACCTCCTCTTGTGCGACTTTTTTTTTGTGCGATTTCGAAGTTATGCGGTTTTTTAAAGCAATTTTTTTAAATTTCATGAAGAGTACGTATCGAGATATTTCGGATAAAATAGGAAATAAATCATCAACACTTTATTCTGGTTTAAATTTTTGAAAAAATTGATTTCGTTTTTTAGCATTTTTCCAATCTTTCGACTTTTAAAAATATATTGTTCAAAGGAATTTCCAAAATTCCAACTACTTACGGAGTTATAGCTATTTTACTGACGCGGCAACTTGGCTAGTCCTATCATAATGAAATCTTTTAACGCGTTTTTCTCGAAACTACTTTTTTCAACACGGTTAACATCATATCTCAAGTTTCAATTCATTAATTTACTTCAAACTGTGTATGAATCTTTTCTATATAACTCTCTATTATTCCTACCATATTTATGTCAAAAATTATATTTTAACTATTTTAAAAAAATGAGATGCCAGATGTGAAACATCCTTAAATTTTAACCAATGATGCAAGACGTCCTTTAACCCCTTAAGTGGATATGACGTATATATCCGTCAAGACCAAAGTCCATGCAAAGTGGGTATGACGGATATATCCGCATTGTGAAAGTTAAGCAAATCTCAATGGAAAATGACGGATATGTCCTATTGCAGTGTTGTGTACTGTTGAATGTAGGAATGATTCAGTCTCGGGAACTGACTTGTTCGAACTTGATGATATACTATTTTCGTATACTGGATATGATGTACGTATCCGCTAACGGCGAAAAGATCGCGCCACTACGGATGACACTTTTAATAGTGAAACATAACGTTGAAGGGGTTAAATGTTACCAAAAATGTTATTTTTTAATTGCCTTCTTGTTTTCCTGTTTTTATGCGATTTTGGATATATTATGTAAGTCATAGCTTTTTTTGTGCGATTTTCCACGGAACGCATCTACCGCGTTGTGTACTAGGCATCCCGCGTAAAGTGTGTTAATAGCATACTTACCTTGGCGGATATACGTTTATATTTTTATTACGTACTTAAATGATTTTTTATTGGATTTTTCATATTTTAAGTAATCAAAATCGATCCTACACATTTATTGAAGAATTTTAACAAATAATACTGAAATGCTATCAGTCCATAGCAACAGTAAGACGAAAGACTTTTTTTTTAATTTATTCAAAAAAAATGGGATAACATGTTATCGTTTCAACACTTAAATGTTCTGGGACGTGATTTGAATTGTCTTCCTTTTTATGCCTTTCGGTCTTATCGCTGCTAGACAATCGAACTATGATTGTCTGTCAGTATAATGGCTTTGTCAGATAGAGGTCATCGCGACTTTATTATGTCGGTTTTCTAATTGTAGTACTTCTTTGATGTCAAAAACAAAAATGATAGTCTTCAACGATGACCAATCTGAATTTCCGCCATATACCGTTCATACAATCTAGAGACGACTTCCTGCTGAGATTTACTCTTGCTATCGTTGGCCTTCGTTGTGTAACATGACTTCCATTTCGTTGCGGATTCTTTATCGCCATCATCAACGTCTTAGGAAAATTAAATGAACTGAAATTGCATTTAAATTAAAAGCAGAAATAACAGGTTTTATTGTATTAAATGTATTTTTATTTGAATGCCATACGAATGTTGGTTCGATCTAGATTGGTGTGATAGATTTATGATTGATTCGAATACAGTAACACCAATTGGTTCCAGTCTGGCCATAATATTATATCGATTTTTCAAGCAAGATATTGCATCCTTTAGAAAGGTCTTGCGATATTGTATCGAAGTATCGTTGAAGAGTGGTTTTTCGTGTAATTTTTGCGTTATAATGCCACAAAATAACGTCGCGCTGTTAAATGCCACAACTTACATCGACGTCGATCACCAATACTTATGTGTTAAAATGATTAAAATTGAAATTATTTTTCAATAGAAAATGTGTATCGAAGTACAAAAATCGTAACACGAATACTTCAAAGCATTTCGCTGAGGGTTTATTCCCAAAGGGGTCCTAAAGACAAAGTTTCAAATCGATACTCTCTCCGTAAGTCCTTGTTACGTACGGCCCAAAATTATAACTACAAATTTATCAATAATTTCCCAGTAGGATTTATAATATATAACAGCAGCATGCGAGATAAATAGCACCAATTTTAAGCATTATGCTCTTGGCAAAAAATGTTTGTTCTACATCGGGAAGCATCCTTCATCTGCTATTTTATCAGTACCGATTGAACATGTGTTCGCTGTTACTGAGAGCATATTCGACTTTCAGCCTTTGCATCTGGATCCTAAAAATGAGGGTGTTGAGTAAAAACAAACTTAAATTATCGACACCCTCACTTAATCATGGCCATCATCAATCGGGTCATAAACGGCATACTTTCATGGCACCTCGGCCAGACAGGGAGCAGTCTAGCAACGTCGATTGGTTTTTATTGCCAATCTGCATGGAGGAAGCATCGCTCAATGGTCCAGTTCAGCTAAATTGATAGAATGTATAGATCTTCCTGGCACGCTTGCATAACACTGGTGTGGCCAATCAACCGGATGCTGCATTCTCTTTCAGATGCTTACAACAATGGATCCGATGTATTTATATATCCAACTCGACAGACTAATCCGGGTGTTTGAATGGATCCAACTGGTGTTAACCGGGCTTAGAAAGAAAAATCATAAAGCCGATCGAGAATTTAAGCTCTGAGAATAGGAGGATATCGATGCTAAGGAAATATCACATTTCCTTCAAACTTCAATACCGTGGGCTATCGACCTCGATTATTGAAACATCTTGTATTCAATTTATCCTATATTGAACAATCGTCGTGTATTAGGGCAGATACACCCAATTTAAAAAAATCTTCACCCACTTACCACCCACCTAATGGATCTACTTAAGACTCAAATTATAGATGCATTTCCATTTATATTCGTCAAATTTGAACAACTTGCAGGGCATTCGATATGAATCTTCAGCGCTTGAGTTGCCATGCGTGCGCAATATTAATTGTATGATTTTTAAGACTAATTGAGATTTACGCATCTTTGATTTCATGTATTTTAACACATTCCGTACGGCTTGAGCTTTTGACGCACACAATAATACATTAATGCTATATATTTTAACCAGTTTTGTTTAAATATGTTATACAAATTGAACATTTTGCTGAATTATTAAAATCAAATGTTTTCAACGCGTTTGTCGTCCCAAATGGTACGCGTGAGTGTCAAATTCTTCTTTTATGTTTATTTTAATTCTGATTTTTTATGACTGACCCCGAAACATCCATTTTATGATCCAGACAAGTATCAAGTTCAAGGATATTAATATTATTGTTTGTATTATTTCTGTTTTTATAACATTGGGTTTATTACTATTTGCATTTTATCACTCTGGTACGCACACCACGTGTTGAAAATCACTATTGTATATCTATGGAGTAAGCTTTCTTGAAGGCACTCAGATAATTTTGTTTCAATCTGTCGGCTGATTTAAGAATTAAACCGATTTTACCGAAAGGAGCATTAGTTTTCAAATTATTCCAAGCTCATGCGGACTAGAATGTGTTAACGTACATATTATAAACATGATCTGCTGATATATTCTATGTGATTCTGCACTGTATCTGGAGATTAGACTTGGATCTTTTAGAGATTCTACTAGGGATATTCCGCATATGACCGAGTTAGAATGAGACCTTAAGGGACGTTTCTACCTTGTTGATTAAAAAAAATATTTTTTCTTCATCTTGTATCGAAAAGAACCAATGTTTAAGAATACGTAAAGTAAATTTCAAGTCGATATAAATGAAATTCGCAAAGTTATAGACCGATGAGGAGAAACTTTAAACGCGTTTTTCTCAAAACTACTTTTTCCAAGCTCATGGAAGTGCTTCCACACGCCCTAGATGAGCATTCTTTATGAAATTTAAGAAGCATGCGTATAATAAATGTTTTCATCGAATAGATTACAATTATCCAAAAATATTTAAAAGTGTTTATTTAATGAACAAAAAACTACAAAAAATGTTGGTAAAAACACAAACTTTTTTTCAATTGCTCACTGTTTTTTTATTTACCAATATTTCTTCTTAATTGTAGTCTAAGCTATAGACAATATTATACAAAGTAAAAATATGTTTAATTTTTTTGCTGAAAATCACCTGTTCAGGACTTAAGACTTCCATGGTGAAGAATGTCATGGCTCGCGCACCGACATAAAATATTATTTCATTTTGCAAGGCTGTCAATATCATTGAAAGACTTAATAGAATGATACACAAGCATTTTGTTCAGGATCAGATGTTCAGGGCTCACGATTGACAGCCATTGAATTTTATTTCAAATATTTATTTTATTTAAATTAAAGCAGAGTAATTAATATAGCTTAAAAATGACGTGATAAATCGACGATTAATCAAAAATTAGGTCGACGTTATCAATGACTTTGCAACAGTTGGTCTGGCGTCTGTTTATAGAACATTAACGAGTATTTTTTACTGTGCTCTTTCATGTTAAAATATATATAATTTCGTCTCATTTTTATAGATTTTTTTTTGCAAATATAAGTCCGTCATACTATAGTTATCGTTTGATACAAATTCTTATCTGTGGGTTGTTATATTTGGTGAACATGAAAAATGACATTGCCAAGACGATAGGGTTGAATATAATAGGACCAACCTGGTCGATATATTTTTACTTCATTTCATATTTCGTGTGTCAAATTCTTTGTTTTTTAATGTTTGAACATTGCTAAGGTTATTGATTTCGCTGTCCATGGGGTTGCCGTCTGCAATCGACCAAGCAAACTGCACCCAAACTGTATCAACACTTCTTATCCCTCTGCCCGAAAGTTTCGTGATTCCTCATCGTTCATATGTACCGGGAATAAAATATGGACACATTGTTCTTGTCGGGTACTTAGTATTTTATCAATTACGGTCCACTGGTGGCATTACGTAAAATGAAAATATCTGGCTTCCTTCGTCGCCGGTGCGTCGGTAGAAAACCTGTTGTCGCCTCTTTGTGGAGCGTTTCGAAGGTACATTTTCTATCATTACCAAATTACAAAGGTATAGTAGAAACTTTCACAATGTATTCTGTCCGCTTTCTTCGATGCTCTTACGCTCGGAAAGACGCGGTTTGCGACGCGGCCTATTTGCCTTTTTTTCGATGCTCCATAATGACTTCGGTTTTTTGCGACCGAAACTCAAAAGAAAATACTTGGAAGTGGTTCTTGGACGTAAAAGAGAATTTAAAAAAGAGCAAGTCTCGAGATATAATTTGTATGATAAAAATATACGATGCTGCGGAGACCTAACCGGGGGGGTCGGTTTCTTTAATTTAAGGAGGAACTAATTTATTTAGAACGAAATGGAATTTAATTTCTTTGTTCTATAGTTTTTATAAGATGTTTCCATCTTCAGACAAATTTAAGAAAGCTAGCATTAAAAATGTTTCTGTATACTTTCAATTCAAAAACAAAATTATTTCATAATTCAAAGATATAATTGAAATATCTCAATTTTTCCATCGCCCATTATATAAACATGTTGTTTAAGTGGGTTGAATTTGAAGAGAAACAGAGACGGAGAGATTATCTTGCGTACATCGTACGATTGTATATATCGTTAACCTAAATTTATCAACTAATAATGATATGTGAATGATATAATGAAACGATTTCAAGTATTTATGTACAAGCTTTATACACGCTGCGACGGTCCTGACAGATAAATAGATTTGTACGGATGATAAGTGACGCACATACAAATATAGCATCTAAGTTTATGATGATTTTAAATTAGCTCACTACTCAAAGGCTTAATATTCCCGATTGATTGTCTTGATCCAGGTGTATAATTTCCCTAATCACACATATATCTTCTCCTGTTAAATATATTTCTCTAGAAAAATCTCTTATGGAAATCCTTAACACAAAAATCATCCGTCCATTTAAAGTATCCGATCAAAATATTTATCCATGTCGAGTTTATATCCAGCATCTATAAATCGGCACTTTTTTTGGTAGTCTTTGTGTGTAAATCTTCAATTAGTTCGGGGTCTAATAAATCGAATATCGTACTTTGTTTTAAAGAAGGGTATAAAGTCCTAGCCATAATTTATAGAACTCGTCTTCAAAATTATGAGTCGCTCTCCCTATAATTTCTGCCGTCGGTGCTACTCGGGATCAGGGAATAGACCTTTGATGTAGGCCGACAACCTCTCCCTGGTTTAAATGCTCGCCCATCAATTAAGTTACCCATGGGTTCACTCCCAGATATCCGACTTCGATCGAACAAGGAAATACCTTGAACACCTCATGGGGTTAACGAGTTGCATTGTCTGCGCGCGCCGTATAATTTCGGCAATTCGCTGAATTGCCACGATAATCAGATCGAGGATGATTTAAAAAATAAGAATTTAAAAACAACGATACGAAAATGCATCGCATTTTAAACTAATCCAACGCCGAGTGCAGAAACAGGTGACGTGAAAGTCGTCTCGACCACTTTCTGTGAAGACCGGCCTCTGGGGCCCTCGCTGGAGATACAATGCTCGAGATGCATTGTCCTATTCAGTGATACCGAACCATTTCTAGACACGTATCGTACTTTTGTACAGCTGTCGCACTATTTTACATTAACTTTTCTCGTTTGGCACGGCAACGTCGTTCTCCTAGAGACGTGCAACGATCACTATGCATAGAATATTTAAATTCGAATTACATAGTATATATTTTATTAATGAGAAAAATCATATAATCTATGTTAGTACATAGCACATAATTTTAATGCACCATTTTAACATTTAAAAAACCGGTTCCGCATCGATGCGGCGTTCGCGTTTTTGAGCTAACGGCCGGGCGCACATTTATGTGAATATATTACTACAATTAAATCGACCGTTAAATGCTTCCGATATTGATTGTATGACATTCTAATAATATAATGTTGTCGTATTGCAAACATTTAAAACCATGTGTTGTTAAATTGGGTTTGATCTTGGATTATTTTCACCATTGTAACAAATTTAAAATATTAATACGTTTTCGATTGTTTTGATCTCGTTTTGGTATGATTTCCTAGATCTAAAAATGTAAATACAAGTCGGATAAAGTCGCCTATCACTCATAGATCTTCTACTACCTAAAATTCCTATTTAAATGTATTACTTTATCCAAACATGTGTAGAAAGCAATTGGAAACCAATACATGAAAACCTATATTCTCTAATTCATCCATAAATCCTGAATAGTTTTCATCATACACTGATGAACTGACTTACATACTTATATAGTAATCAAATTGCAAAAATAATAATCAGAATCCTCGCCTTGGACCTGTCAATTTCATTTATCAGATACTAGACCGTTTTTATATATAAATCCGTAACTAAGTACATAGATGTGACAGATGATCAATTCAGGATTATTTGGAAATGTTCAATATAATTAAGAAAATAATTCTCTCTCTTATATATTACAAATTGTATTTAAAAATGGAATTATTATCCATGTTTATGGCAAAGACAGTGTTTATGTATAATACGTTTTGTCACGTAAAAATTTGGTCGTTTCAAACGTTATTACATGCAATTGAAGCATATCTTGTGGTATTGTTACGTATCGCTCGTTTGCTATGAATTGCTATCGGATCGTTTCATAATGATTTCATATAATTTATTCCGATCGAAAAAGAAATGGACCATCTTATGAAACCGATACGCATTATTTCAAATTGGAAACCAGATTGGAGCATTTACGTAAAAAATATTTTCAATTCTTAATAATGCGCATTTTTTTCATTTGGGATGTGCTCATATATAAGCAATCGCGCAGATAAATCAATTCCGCCGCGACAAGTAGTTGTTTTTTGCTCGCGGGACCTAAAGGGTTAATAAATAAGCCTCATATGTATTCCCACAGGCGGGCGATACCGGATTTGCAACTTGCACGTTCCCGGTCCATGGCGAAATTGAAATATAGCCTAATAAATTTGTGTAATAACAATGCGAGTCCGATATTCTAAAATGTTTCATTTACTACGTATACGGGGAATTTGAATAAATGGGGTTGATTTTTTTGGCATTTGTAAATTTAACCGTCGCGCTCTGTAGCACATTCATGATTGACCCCATTCAAATCACTTTCTTTCGCAAAATAATTTTATAAATCCTCCATTTTCCGAACAATTTCTGGAAAAGATGCTATCCCTTCGATATTCCATTTTTACTTTCTAGTGTCCATATCATACAGATTTTATGTTTATTATAAAGTTAGAATGCTTTATATGGTCTATGAACAATTGAAATAAACTGACGTCTTCAGTGGTTTGGCGGCTACATCAAGATGAATTAGTAACACTTGGTCTGGTTAAATTTGATAATATACAAATACTGTATAATTAAAACCTTTTGCAAATATAATACCAATCATAAATGAACTTGATCCGAAGCAAGGTCTCATCCATTTGATTAGCATGACTTATCTTATTAACCTCATCTGAATCAAGCAATGATGAATTAAGTGTTAATTAAATTCTTTTTACTTCCAAAATTTACTTCCAAAAAGTCTTATATTTGATACTGTTTCATAGGAAATGTTTCTTATTTCTTATTTTTTTAAATTCAATTTTACGCTTAAAAAACTTTTAATATATCATTGACATTATACACTTAAACCTTTTTTGTGCGGTAGATGCGTTCTGCAAAAAATCGCACAAAAAAGTTATGACTTACATAGAAATAGTGAAGATGCGTTGCCATGGATTTTAAAAACCGCATAACTTTGAAACAGCTACATAAAAATATATCGAAAATCGCATAAAAAAAGTTAATAAAAAAACAATAACAATAAGGCAATTAAAAAATAACATTTTTGGTAACATTTAAAGGACGTCTTGCATCATTGGTAAAATTTTAAGGTCTGACATCCACTAGAGAAATATTATTTTTTTAATCACAATCTATCATCGCTGTATGATAATTTTCGTTGCGATTTTCGATATTCGTATTTTATCCAAAATATCTCGATACGTACTCTTTATGAAATAAAAAAATGCTTTCAAAAAATCGCATAACTTCGAAATCGCACAAAAAAAAGTCGCACAAAAAGAGGTTTGGGTGTATTCATTTTTGTGAATTAGATCGAAAAGAAAAGGAGAATGTCCGTTTCCGTCGCATGCATCACGGATACATCACGCGCATGCGCCGCGCATGCGCCGCGCAGCTACTAATATGTCATCATCATCATAGTGCAGCCACTGACAGTCCACTACAGAACTATGGGCCTCTTCAATATCCATTCATAGGAAGGGGTTACATTCATTTCGTCTGTATCATACATTCACCTCCTCATTCGCTCGATATTGAAGGTAGCATTACCACCGAGTTTTATTTTGAACGCTCACCCAACGGGTATCCTGAGTGAACGTATTGACGGACACTTTCGCGAACGTCTCGATAAGGAGTTTGGGGGGTTTGTAAAGACTGAGTAGTTTTCATAGGGAGATGGTGGAAAACTACTCTAGACGACCTTTTTGACTCTACTGGAAAGGGCTTTCTGGAGTACAAGGAGTCCAGTCCCCCCTTTCCTCGCTAGGGCGTTGCCGGGGTAGGGTGAAGACATACGTGACGCTTAAGTGCATCTCGGATTCGCTCCTACACCAACTGAGGGTGTCTCCCCGTCACCGTACAACTTACCCGAGCGAATTCGAGACTGAGTGGTTTCGCCATTTTTTCAGGTTGCCCCTCTCAGTTCGGCGATTACAAAACGATATAGAAGTCAACGGAAGACAATGTTGTTTTTCGTTGCAAAGTAAAGATCATCATATGCATCTCCTCGAGGCCGTCCCCTTGGTGTTCTTCTTGTTCCTGCTCCGTTCTTAGAGCCTCTCGGATCCGAACCGGTGAGGTTCCTCGTGTTCCATACTGCTAAGTAGGGAAGACCATGCAAGAGACAACGAGCGACATGCAAGTCATGATTCGTATAAAAAGCAATGAATAGTAGATAAACTGGGTATCAGCTTGCTGTTAGAAGAGTATTTAAGTATCTACTCTGTAAAAAGGTACTAGTCAAGTGGCCAATAGTTAAAATACATAAAATCGTATAAGTATAATAGTTAGGAGTAGTCAAATGTGGTTAGGCCGTAAAAAGTAACTAATATGTATATGTTTGTATATACTTAGCATAAAATAACCACTAGACCAGTAGCACGCCTATTTTATTATATATTACACAACAACAACAATATTTTAGCTAACAAACTTTATATAAATTTTCTGCTATTTTTCATACTTATTTATCTGGGTCATGAAAGTGTGGAACCGACGCTGATTATGATCGTGCGTTGTCGCTTTTTAAGACGATACACTTCTTCAGCTAATAACTTACAGCTGTGTATAATTCAAGCTTTTAACAGCTCGTTTGAGACTTCTTTATTATTTCGTTTTATAGCAGATTGAAACTCCTTTTTTTAAACACCGCCTTCATAAAATCCATGTTTCGCTCGGGTCAAACCGCAAACCCATTCGAAGAATCCCATAACGGCAAGAACCCGGAATCGCCTGCTGAAATTCTGGGCTCGTGGGTTGCTCATCATCGCCATGTAAAACATTTCCGATGGCCTCAGCAGCCAATGCTGCAAGAATAGGATATCCCACGGTCGCAATACAATACCTCATGCTGCGACTAAAAAATGTTTCTACGTCTTGGCTGTGATCTACGGCAAGCAGAACCGTTGACGGCACAGTGTTCCGAGCGTGCTCATATGGTCTCAGCAACCAAGGTCAGATGTTGATACCTGTTTTTGTTCACTCTCATCGGCGGTATGAGTTGTCTTCAGTCTTGGCACTCATATTGTCTATGGGTCAAACGAATTTCAGGTCCTTGACCGTGCATGAATATTTATATGCAGACTGCCACGTTTGGCGCTCTTGTGCTTCTTTTCCTTTAAATGGCAGTGTTTTGCATATTTTTACGACCGTAGGAATGTTGCAGAGCGACAATAATATATTGGAAAATTGTAACTCGGCATAGTTTCTCACAATCTTACGACACCGTTGAAAATCGTCCATGTAAAGCTGTATGCGCGTTTTACCTTGTAGAGCGATTTGATTCAAATTTTCCGCCATCGCCCATAACATTATAAACATATTATGCTGCATACTTTATTTTATCGATAATAGAAAGATAAGGACATGTTCATAATTTCAAATTTGCAAATAGAGCAGCTTTGTCCTCCTTGATACCATTTTCAGAAGACTAATAGTCGAATATTTTAATTCGTTGAAGGGCGACAATACATCATTTTAATATTAATTTGCATGCAGTTGTGGAGTGATGATTACCAATACTAACCATGTATGTATTTTCATACATATTTTTCAAGGGTAGCCCCTTCAATTTCTGCCACGTCAATTGATTCTGATGCAATGAACTTATCAAAATCTTTGATTGGTTTGTACCAGTCGATTGATTACGTTTGTTCAGTATTGACAATTGGTTTCAATTATAGCTGTTTCTATACATTGGGGCGATTCGTGAATCCAAAACAAGAGCTTACGCTTTAATATTTCAGTTAATATTATATGATCATATAACTTAAGAGATCTGATCATAAAATACGGTGAATAATTGTATTACAAAGTAATAAGTTCACATGGATATAGAATTAATCTCCTTCAAATTACTGTCCTTGGCTAGAGATGCATTTATGACTGGAAACATTTTTGGAAGGCTTCTTTCAGAAGGGCATTCAGCTGCTCTTTTGTGGCCATCTCAATACAAAGAATGGTATCAAAACGATATTTGGATTCCATTCAAACTGAAACACGGTTTTCCTTCTATTCGTCAGTCAAAAGTCTGGGAACAAATTTTGCAATCACTCGTCTCATTTGCAAAATATAGGTTAAAATGATTTGCACAGACCCGTAAAAAATGTTAACTTCTTCAGCAAGCTCTCAGATAGTTATTCGTCTGTTTGCACGCTCATACCACTTATAAACAATCTTCAGAGTTACCACATTATCACCATACACTGATTTTAATATTTCTTGAACTTCTTTGGCACTTTTTTGCAACTTAAAACAAAACTTAATGCTAACGCGTTGTTCGAAATCCATAATGCGCGACAGACGCGATAAACACGACCTCACTCTAATGGCCATGGAAACTGACTTACTAGTCATAACGTGTACAAACTTAACACAGTCTCTCTGGGCGGATCAAGCTATCGGATATATTACATGATATGGATGTAGTATCATCAGTTGCAGCCCTAAAAATTAAAATTAAAAAAAGTACTTTTTATTCTCATTTTATAATATTAATCACATAAAAATCGCCAAATATGACTTAAATATCGTATCTAAAGGCTCAATATTTTATCATTTCCTTTAGTTCCCTTATAAATAGCTTTGAATTTATAAGAATTTGAAGGTATAAAATTTATAAAAGTGTAATTTGCAAAATATCAAATACACATTTTCTTTTTCAGAATTATGCTATTTTTTGTTGAGATGAAATACATATTTTTTAATGAATTGTCTCGTTATAACCGAGTTCGACTTATGAATTATGAATAATCTACACATTATAATGCTTTTGCGTCATTTATAATACTTTTTTTTAAATAATCCAAGTAAATCGTAGTCACAAACTGACAAATTTGGATTATATCTAGGTTGTTGCATAATTATCCAAAAATATTGCAAATCAATATTTAAAACTATATAGGCGAAATCAATCTGTTTAAAATAGTAACGCAATGCCTATAATTTACCCTTAAAATGTCTGGTTTTTTTATTGTGCATCTCGATTTAAAATGCACCAAGTCAAGTGTTACCAATTTAAACCGCAATATTCTAACAATTTTCATTATATTTCATTCAAATTTCGAAATTAATTAAGAAAAAATGGTGATATATTTATGAAATTATGTTTAGAGAATTATTTAATACCGTTTGATACCTTTAATAACTATAATGTAATATGAAAATACTATAATATAATATGCTTGTCGATTTTTTTCGCTTTGTAAAATAGTTCAGTTAAGCAAACGGTCTTGAGAGTTGATGTCAAATTTTGACATTTCCAAAAGAAGACGTGACCATATTTACATCACAGTATATCATTGTCCGTTGAATGAAATCTTGATGTTTTGTAGCATCTCTATTGGAAGTTCGAAGTCGAGGCCCTTCATGGATGGCTTCTTGTCGACAAACAGCCACAGTGTACCAGCAAAATACGTAAATAGTGTGTTTATCTCGCTTTTAAGTCACTGGATCGTTATGAAACAGCAAGTGTGTCACGGTCGCAGGTGAATAATACACGTTTTCGTTTTATCAAACAATTCTCATTTTCAACGGTCTTAGGAACTGCCCGTCATGATGATGAGCTGATCACGTAACGTCCATTTGACCTGCGAAGACCTCGCCGATGATGTTTCGCCATCGCGCACGCATATCGTTAAAACTGTACATCACAATAATGACTTAAAGTGGATGTATCGATATTTTTCACACTTGGTTGACCAGCGCGTCACACGCAGTTCCGGCGGCAAAGTGTTAAATTCTGCATTGGTTCCGTCTTTTCGCACATCGTACGAGCGGATATTTTCACATGGGTGTTTTTTATCCCGCTGAAATGTTGTTAAATGAGGATAATCTATAAAACGTTCCTCACGAAGTGGTTTTTAGTGTATATCGAAACCAAAGATGATGATAATGATCGTCTCTAAATGATATTGTTCGTGGCAGTCGAAATCCCTTAAGGCATGTGCGGGTTAAAAATATAAGGTCGGACTAACAACATATCCAATTAACCCACATTCCTTATTCCATTTTCCAAAGATCGATCTCATAAGAGAGCACTCGTTACCGATAATTATCAGTAATCGATAATAAGCCTAGACCGGTTATGTTGCTAATTGATGCAACTATTAAAATAATTTATGGCACGCGGTTCACCATAGCTGCAAAATCGTCTTTTGATTCACCAATATGTAAATATTTAATAATTTAGAACAAATTTTATAATTTGCATCGTCTAATGATGCATTATAATCAATAATTTATGCATTTGCAACATGCAACGGCGCGTTATCGCGTTGTAAATCGAAACGATTCCCATCAATTAATAACCCGAATCGTTTTTTATCATTGTCTTTGTGCCACAATTTAATTTATTTGCATCGTAAATAATTAAAATTTATTAACCTAAGCTCGCGTATCAAATTCTAAACTCGTCGACATTGAAATGTCGCATGATATAAAATATCGTGATTTTAATTCTCAGCTCTAAATCTTTGAATTCGGACTTGTGCGATTCTTTACGAGATTTAAGATGACATCATATAATTTTTTTAGTCTATGGTAAAAAAAAATATTGACGTATATTGCTTTTTCAAGCCTATTTGTCTTGATTATAAATCATTTCAATAGATATCCTTTATCATGATAGTTTAAAAATTTGCCATTTTATTAAAAATATATTGCTCCGATTTGAAATAGAATATGGATTGTTAAAATCAATAAATGTCAATAAAACGACGACTTCCTTTTTTATCAAACCCTTTGAGTAGTGAGCTAATTTAAAATCATAATAATCTTATATGCTATATTTGTATGTCCGTCAATTATCCGTAGTCACTGGAATTCTGACACAACATTGTGTCTTGCCTCTTTAAAGGGTTAAGGAATAATTCATCATCATATTTGACGCCATTATCTAGATAAGAAACTACGATATATATATACATATATTTGAATATCATCTAAATTCTGATAAGCAAATATTGAAAATTTACAAATTTTTAGTGTTCCATACAAAAAACACTTGATTTGGCGAAGTTTATATAAATAAGATATTTTCTCGCAAAGGCTTGATTAATTAAAAATTTATAAATACGGACTTAATAACAGCAAATCGAATTCAATTAAGCGTATAAATGGTGGAAAATGGTGCGTGTTATTTATGGAATGGTAACGTAAGAAAAACCAAATTGTTTGAAGTATTGTTTTGCGTTATTTACGCGATCAATTTATTTAACCGCGCTATGAAAAATCATGCTAATCGGAATTAATAACCAATACAAAATATCGTAACACGGTCAAGATCATTAAAATTACGATTAATAGTATTAAAAAAAGGTTACTTAACACATTCCCGTCGGGTTACGCATAGCATTGTCTTTCGTCTGACACGGGACGTATTTGTGAAAATTTTCAATATTAGAAAAAATACTTTAACTTTTAAATTAATAGGTAGTTTCTAAAAAAATAGGGGAAAATGCTCAGAACATTTCCCGACGTTTTTTTCTTTGGGAGTTAATAAGGTCTTTTGCTATGTTTCACATATAGGCCCTATGTCCTAATTGTCGTAATAGCACAAAAACCCAATTTTTGTATTTTGCAATATTCTTTTGGTGTAAATAAATCATTATTTTATAAAATCGGTTTAAAGAAAATTACTTCCAAATTCATATACAATGTGCAATTTTATTTATTTTTTATTTATAAATAAATAAAATTGCACAATAATACAATAAATACAATGTGCAATCGAATGAGAAATGTTAACTTCTAAATTCTATAAACAAAAAACTAACTAATATTTCGAGCTTAGCTTAGTTTTAAAAAACTCTCTAGAGCAGTGTTTCCTAACCTTTTTGGTCTCGTTACCCCTATAACCTATCAGGGAAACTGATTTTACCCCCCTTTAAAATTTTGTTGAAGAAAACAACATATATAATACAAACAAATAGCTTTTATTTATCATGAAATTACACAAAACGATTGGAAATTACAATTTTAACATACTTTTTTGATTAATTTAATGATGGTTAATGTTAAAGTTAAAATTGTTTTGCATTTGCAAGTTTTTTTTAATGTTAGGTTTAGTTTCACTTTAGCAACTTTATCCTGTGCTGTCAAGATATTCATCATATTTCCTTGTCATCAGACTGTTAATTTAACTGAAAAAATCAGCAAACTACATCAGCATTTTGATAAATGATTTTTCTTTTATTTTTGAGTACAACTTAATTTTTTGTGTTCTCTGGTTTTCGAGAAACAATCCTATTTCTTCACGGAGCTCATAAACCCTGTTTAAAATTCTTTTTTTTTGACAACCTGGGTACTTCTATCTGTACAAAAAATCATTAAATTTGGCTCCAACTTCATCGTACAAAACTTTGAATAATCTGAAACTCGTAGCGCTGCCACGAATTTTAATCACAATTTTTACTACGTCATTCAACGCGCTTAGTAAATCTGAAGGAAGCTTCTTAACAGCCAAATTGTATCATGCAGTGATAAAACAAAACTTGAGAAGTCATTGTAACACGACTACTGGAAATCCAGAACGTATTCTCATCATGGAAGACGTCCCTTTCCCTCTATACAATCTTTTTTTTTTTTAGATTTGCTCGGTTTCATGCTCTCTGAGAACAAGAACTTTAGTACATAACACACTGAGGCTTTTCCATATTCCTGTCAAAAATATTCGTGAAACCCCATTCTAGAAATGCTTCTTGATACTAGCGCTTTTTTCCAGAAGCAGAAGTCATTTCACTTAAAATACTGTCACAAATGCGAAACGTGCAAATTAGTGCTCGAGTAAATTGAAACTATATCGTCTCCATCTCTAGTCTCCTCATCCATCTCCTTGCGAGAAGGATTACTAGAAAGGCATTAAAACACAGTGAGAGACTTCTTGGAAGAGAGTGCAAGCTATATGACGCTCATCTGTCATTTTATTATTATATCTACATACTAAAAATGAATATTGTCATTACCCCCGCAGGAAAGCCGTTTTACCCCTCGGGGGGTAATTCCCCCCAGGTTAGGAACCACTGCTCTAGAGTATACCCTTTCCAACGATATGCTACATGTCGTATATCAAATATTTTTGTTAAATCAATTTACAAAATTTGTTCAAATTTCCCACTTCTGCTTCATATACTAACATGACACACTTTCCTTATTTCAACTGTGGCTTGTCTGAAATGGCATTTTCTTTTTCATTTATGCAAAGGTCTGTCGTGTAAATAAATTATTTTGCACTTCCCTAGATCAAGAAATCCAGTGGTGTCAGATCTGGAGACTGTACGAGCCACGTGCGTGTGCGTAGGGCATCTGTTATCAGAAATTGAAATGTTTATCGTATTAGACCCTATTTTAAAGCTAATAAATCACATTGCTAAAGACGCACAAGTATGTCTAGGGATAGTGCTCAAAAGACGCACATATGCGTAACCCGACGGGAATGTGTTGATACATGCTCTTAGTATTATACAATATATAATCACAGTCTGCGTATCTCTAAGACAATCTCACTATACCTAATTATTTTAAACGTGAATTTATCATTAAATGTGTCTTATGCTATTAAATCATAAATGGATAGTTATTTATTTGTAACCTCCGTGGGAAATATCGTATTGATATACCATATAGATTAGTAATTGACCAATTTGATATAATGCATTTAATGCACCCAGACACAAAACGAACGATGAAACATAAAGGCAGACAGTCTTGTTCTGAAATTCCATTACCAGAAATTGCCATCAGTAATCCGAATTGTATTATACCTTCAGTTTACCGTACACAAATCCGATGTCGCCAATGCCAACTAATTATAGATCTTAAAGATTATGATTTAAATCCAGATGCCTCCAATGGTAACCCAACTATTTAACCCATGCATGAAAGAACATTTTTTTCCACCGCAATGCATTGCTTTTGTGCAGCAGCCTTGGCCAGTATTCAAAGAAGAAATTAACTGCAATCAATCATGATCAGTAACGGCGAAGCCTTGCCAGGGAATAATGGCCTTTTCAAAGCATTGTTATTATACATCGCAAACTACTATTTGATCCAAATTAAGGCTGCACGATAATTATAATTATGGACTACGTTATTTGTGCGAAGATTTTTTCATTATTTACCATCTCGTTGGTGGTAATGAAAGGAATATAGTCGCACGTCTTCAATGGGTTAACAAGCGTCCTCAACATTAATTGATATGGGGATAATTAAATCAAAATCCAATTTAAATATAACTACGATTGCGCAATTCAATTTGAATTTCATTGTCATAAAACCAAGAGCAATAAAAAATAATAAGCAACTCTTGACGGTATTCTAATAATTTATATATTATTAGGTTATCCCGAAATAAATCCATTTTTTTACGCAAGTCAAATACAAAATAATTTAATTTAATTGTTGTTTTTTCACAAGTGAATTTGTCTTTGTGTGGGAGGACGTCATCATGATGAAAAATAACTCACCTTCGATTCAAAAATACCGATCGTTTTTCTTGTGGTTATTGTTTGAGCGGATCTAATTGTCAATCGTAAACTTCCGAAGCTATTGTTTCGCCCAGATTAAGAAATTCATAATAAACAACACCAGTCATACTCTAACAAACACGATACAACCTTTTAAAGTCAATCATGACCTTGACAATAATAAAACACTTTCAATAAATGACGATTCGCTGTCTAAATCAAAGATTGCAGCAAATTTTCATCAATGATTTCATCAAAGGAAACATCAATATGTCAACATATTTTCGTTCGTTTTGGGTTTCGCCATGTTAAATATTAATCAAATAAGATTTACGATACAAACAATAAAGCTGTTGAACCATACAATAAGAAAAATTATTGCAAAAATTAAAATCAAACGAGAGCGCGTGAAAATAATGGATTTCTTTCGGGACGACCTTATACACTGTGTTAGATGTTAAACCCATATACCAATAATTTAATACTGATTTTCTGTATTTGAAAAAGCAAATACACTCAAACCTCTTTTTGTGCGATTTCGAAGTTATGCGGTTTTTTTTTAAATTTATTTCATAAAGAGTAGGTATCGAGATATTTTGAATAAAATAGGAAATACACCATTAACACTAACCGAAATTTGAAATAAATATATAATTTGGGACTGTATTAATCATATTGCATCTGCTATCGCTGAATTACGACCACGCCCTTTATTCTTGTTTAGATTTTTGATAAAATCTTCACTTTTTCTATGTAAGTCATAGCTTTTTTTTGTGCGATTTTCCGCGGAACGCATCTATCGCACAAAAAAGATTTAAGTATACTAAGATGAGAAATTGATTATTTTCCCGTCGTTTGTGTTTCCGTGGAAACGCTTTATAAATAAAAAGTGTAGAAGATCAAGTTAACGTTTTTTTTTGTGTCAAATTTTCAAAGTCAATATAAATTATATTTAAAAAATAGAGGACTAAAATTGAATTTGTCGACGGAAAAGCATTATTGATCTTCAAACTATTCCAATTCTAAAAATTAAAAAGCGGATGCCATTGATCACATGTCAACTCATCTAATCTTTATATCGATCATTTGAATAGTGATAATCAATTATTATTTCTGCAAATGAAGCTTTTAACATCAATTGATCCGACAAGGCTTGCACGCAATCATTTTTTAACGGAAAGGTGGGATTTTACCTGAGTCATTCAATAAGTTTTTGCCGAACGTTCATCCATCAAATTTCGATGAATCGTCCCAAACATCAATTACGTTTTCTCCGAATGCCGACAAAAAATCTGGTCCGATCATTGTTCAAAGGTCATCTTCGATTCTGCGGTAAATCTGAGTTATGTGTCTAGCCGTTGAATTTTAATCATTCAAATATTTCAAACGATATGCCGAATACTGAATGATTGGTTCCGATGGAAGTCCTTCGAGAAGACCTTCGTCGGAAGCCAAGGTTGGGAGCCGATGCAATAGAACAATGGAACGTCTTCAGCAGCATTCACACCGTTAGGTCGATCGAATTACGGACGGCTGTCGGTCGGGGCGCCCATCTTCGAAACGACCCGAGAGGCTTTAATTGAAGATGCTGCTGTAATTGAATATTCACATGTCGTGGTGGCGAAGAAGCACTGGACAAAACAAGAAGTGCGTTTATCGTCCGAGGAAGTGACCAGTCGTTGACCGGCGGTTCTTTGTTGGTGCACGCGCCGCGACTCTATATCGGTGCATGCGCGAGGGAGCCAACATAATAGTCGATCTCTTTACCACATCAGCCCTACCGTCATCTTGCTGCTCCGTTCCATCTTCAAAAACAAGTCTTTCAAATTAAATTATATTCAAGTGTCTATATAATAAATTTTCCGCCCAAAAAAACACGATTCCGCGTATAATACATAAATAGTCCCTGCATGCTATATGTTCATAAATAGCACTGGTTAACCCTCTTAATGCCGGACAATGATATATTGTCAATCACGCGATGATGACTTACTACTAGCGAAAAAGATTCAACCCTTCGTATAGTGAGATGTTTTTTGTAGAGCATTCTGATTGATTTTTTTTTTGTGTTCATGAAACTTCGTTGGAAATTTAATTGAAACGCGACAAGATAATAAAACAGATCGTAAATGTTTGACATCATAATTTGAATAAATAATATTCTATTCAAAATACAAGCACAACATTGTAAATAAAGCGCTATGGGGCGCTACCCGTAACATGTGCGTGCATACTCTCTCTCTGGATAACTCGAATGCGCTCGCAGCATATACGGACATACTCATCAAAGCATTAAAGACAATAAATTTATCTTTGACTCATTCATATTTTTGGCATTTACTTAACTAATATAGTGGATAAAAATTATTCAAAGGTCGAATAGTCAAAGGTCGACCGATTTCGTTATTTCGGTTTTCTTTTCATCGTGGCTTGGATCCATATCATCATTATCAATGTTAAGCAATCAAAAGACGGAATATAAAAGCATTTAAATATTTATACCTTTTTTTGGGTGAGTTTTTCAGATACCGTTATGCTTGAATTAGCATTAAAAAGGTGGGCCATAATTGATACCACCAATCTTGCACACACTTAACCTCATCATGCGTTTAATATTGAAGAAAGCATAAGTTTTAATAGTAAGCACTCACCCAGCGCACATTATATAATAATATTGAATTAAACTTCACGCAGATATATGAACGTCGATCGATTGAATCGTCGATTAACGAGGCTTCGAATATTCGATTATTTTCTCTTGATTTTTTTTTGATATAAAAGCTAATTTTATATAATAATAGAACCAAACTCCCATTTTGTCATGCCACCCCTTGAAAAAAATCAGTTGGATATAACCTTCAGGTAAATTAATTATATATCGACTCGATGCCGGAAAATTTGAGATGATTATTGTTATAGAAGACGATATATTTCATAGAACAAAGCGTGTGAAAGATAATCCCTCAGAAAGATATTTGCTAATAATGGCCAGTAATAGATTTCAATTGCAATAATATCCCATTGGTAAATTTATGAAAATCCCCAAATAATATGGCACATTTGAATCGAATTGGATCGAAATTGAATACTTGATAGCTTTTTATTATATATAAGTCTAATAAAAACCAACGGAGACTCCAAATTCGTTTAAATGATATATGATTCCTTTGAATTGTCTGTTTGGTATGAACAAAGATCTATTTGGATCCTAATTAAACAATGACAACATTAAAGCTTCTGAGTCTTCTTTACATTCAATCTATTTGTATCTATTGAAAGACTATCTTAAGAATAACACTTAACACCGATAGTTTCGCAAAATATATGAATGGACATCATTCCTTTCCGTCAATTCGATGAAGGCATTGCTTGCTTTAACTCACATTTAAGCCATAGTAATTTAATAATACATCGCAGCAAAACGAAAATGTGCCTCATTGTATTGTAATACGGCCACATTACAAATTTCAATACAATGAGACATTTGATTTTATTACAAAATTGCATAATTTGATATTAAACGGATCGTGTACATCGAAAATATTAAACGAATCGAGATCCGCGCATGTGGAAAATGAGCAGCTTATCATACTGGAATGCTACTCGGAAGACCTGCTGATCTTCCAATATCGAGGAGGAGAGCTTGAAATTATGGGTCGTTTACTTCCCGCCAAACGGAAATATTATCGCCAATATGTCCATGCGTTTATTCGTAATATTTTTCATACAAATTAGCCGATTTTATGGGCGCGTAATAACCAAGCGAGGAACATGCGACGACGTTTATATGGACGCGTCCTCGATTAGTCTGCATTATTTACTTTGTGACCGACGGCCAAATACCGTTCGTTTCAATTTAGTCTATTATATGTTGCATTGAATGCTCCTGGTGTGTAATAAATTACATTCGGAGAGGACAAGTGGGTGTCATATTCTAATAAAACATATGGATTGCATAAATCGACCTCTCAAGCCCGGTTTAACCACATAGAGCTACATTGTTTGTTTCAAATCAAATAATTTTATAGCCAATTTACTCAATATCCGCAAATCTAATTAAATGAGCTTACAACGTGATAAAAAGTCAACGATCTTTAAATGATGTCATATATAATAAAAGACTTAATTCAATATTTTAATATTAACCCTTTTCACTCGAGAGGTGACTCTCACTCACCATATGATTTGATGCCACAACTCGAAAGGCGACTTTCACTCAGCACTCGGTTTGATGCAGAAACTCGATGTACGCCAATAATAGTTTAAGTTTAGTTCCTTTGAAGCAGGTTCCTATGCTCATCTGTATAATCGAATGAAATGTAACATGACGTCCCCTTCAAATTGATATAAGATTTTCTTATCTGAAATTAGTTTGCAACCACGAACCGGACTTGCATTTTCGGCACTAGTTCGAACTTGACAGTCGTGGTAGAAAGACTACTAATTTTTTGATCCCTATAAGCATTGAACAGGATTTAGGAAGGATTGCAAAGTCTGTTTTCTAAAGAAACAAAGCCGGCAAACAACATCAAACCACATATTATTGTAATATACGTGTAATTATTTTAAGTTAAGAGTAAGAAATTCGCCAAAAGCGGTGCAAAACGTCTTGAGTTGCAGGTTCGCTGCGCGAAAAAAGAGTCTCGAGTGCAAAAGGTATATCTGAAATACAGAGTCGTCGAAATGTGACGCCTAGATAACAGCATTGTATAATGTTTATATGTGATGTCTTTTCAAACGACATAAGCCATTTTGTTTAAGTAGAAGGTAGTACAATTTCAATCATGGAAAGTATAAGACCATTCACATCATCAAAATTTCGCTAGTTGGATTATTGAATAACGAACGAGAAATCTATTATTTTCAAGCAAAATTTTGTTTAACCATAAATCTCATTTCACAATAGATGGATTCGTCAATAAGCAAAATTATCATATCTGGGGTAAAGGAAATCCTCGTATTATTCAGGAGAGATATCTACACCCAAACAAAGTTACTGTTTGGTGTGCATTTTGGGCAAATGGAATCATTGGGATACATTTTTTCGATGTTGCTGTTACTATAAATGCTGAGCGATACCAATCAATATTGAGTAACTTTTTATGGCCACAATTGAATCATATTGACGTGTCCAACAAGACGGCGCTACATATCACACAACATTCATTGAACAAACATCTAGGCGTCACATTTGGATAGCACTATATCATGTAAATGAAAGCGTGTGTCCATAGGAACACGCCTGAAAATAATAAAGTTTATCAACCGAAATTCTGTTACAAATTCGAATCTGAACTTTAAAACTCAAACTCCCGGCGCGTTGCTTCCACAAAAGTAATAATTCAAAAAATATCGTTTAAATTATATTTATTTTATTTTGTTGCTTTTATATTTATATAGGATCTATTGTAAGTTAATTGTACTATACCTATATTATTTGAGAAAGTGCAAACAATAAGTTGGCAATGTTTTATCGCAATCGAATGAACGGTATGACAGCGCGTAAAATACGAACAAACAAATTATTATTTTTGTATGTTAGACTATACCTATGTTTCTCGTGCAATCATTAGCAATAAATGAACGAATCATAAATCACCACATGAAAAATTCTCTCCCTAGAAAAATCTCCTATGGAGATTGCCTACATTCGATAACCGATAGGGGAAAAAATAGATCAGATTCCGCTTTTAATCTTCATCTATTTTATGAAATGAAATACGGAGCTCATATTTTAAATGCCAATATTTTACAATATCAACAAATTTATTATTATTTTCAACGTGATGCACAAATGTTGAGATGCATTCGCTGTTGTGTTGAACCGTTATGCTTGAGAGTAATGACAACGTGCCAGGATGCAGCTGATGTAATGCGCCTCGTACACCTTGGCTTTGTCGCTTTCAATTTAAATTTCATCAAAAAACGCATTCTCATCTCGGTGTCATAAAAGAAATGATTCATTATGTCTTCGTCCTTCTCTGAACTGAGCGTTTTTCCGACTGCATCGTCGACAAAGCCACGCGAATCGTGGAAATAGGCAACGCCGAGAACGAAACGAGGGAGGCGTTCCCTCCGAAAGGTACGATCGATGTGGATAAGATACGAAACCTCCACAGATTCGATGAATAAAGGACTACATCTGTGCGGGGAGAGAAACTGGAGAATGGACCTCCAGACGAATACGTATTTTACAAAGCTATTAATTAAGCTTTGTAAACGTTTGCCGAGCGGATCTGGTTCGTGCCCGGAGTACATTTAATATGAACACATTCATCAGACTTATTACAAATTCGTCGAAGTATAAATATTAGTTTTTTCTTGGCGTTTCATCATCTGGATTTGGGGCGGATGAGGGTTGGAAATGGACGTTGCAATTTATAGAGGGCGAGCATCTGTACCTGGCCGTGCCGGCAGCCGCGAAATGGAAGAAATGTCGAATGAATGCTTTTCCGATAACATGCGATGCGCGGCGAATGCGAAAATTGCAAATGGAACGTTGCAGCTCGGGATGAAGACATTTTTCTTGGGGGCGTCTTGGATCTCCGACGAAGCAATTTTGCACTGGAGATCGTTCCATCAAAACTTCAGCTTGGGTAAAAACGCTGGAAAATGGAAGCAATTCAAATGACTTGGAAAACGGAAAATAAGTTCTAATGCAGACACATGATTACAAAATGATCACGAATAAATTGAGATATCTTAAAATAATGATCAATTGACAGATGATAAACATACTAAATCCTCCTAATGAAGAGCTGCAGAAAAAATCAATCATATTGCTTATCCTGTAAAATGCTTGCATCATATCCAAGATAAGATGTTATAAGATACAAATATAAATAATATGATAAGGATATAATCGCTACAAATATTTATGCTAGTAATAAATCAACAGACGATGTACACAATTGCACATCGAATTCACTATAATATATTTACATTGAAAAGGTCTTCGACTCAGTAAATTGATATGGGAAGAAAAGCGCAATACTTATAACATCAATCATTTTTAGGCTCAAAATTATTTATATGAATATGCAATTAATTATGATCCAGACAGATCAAATGTTATCAATATTATTGTAGCTATCAAACTATTGATAATAGCATGATTAATTTCGCTCAAATTGTTTAAATCGTTCAATATATTAAGGTGTCTCATAAGTTTCTTTCGTTTTCATATTAAGAAAAAAAATATACAATAATTTGTATTACATCAAAATTTATTAAATACTATATAATCCATTCTGCTCTATTACCTTTCTCCATCTCTTCAGAAGCCTCATAATGCCTTCTTGCCAAAATTTTCCAGGTTTGTTGGTAACAAAATATTAATCAAGGTACATTTTTATATCATTTTTTGAATTCAAATTTTTACCACGTAAATAATTTTTCAATTAAAGGAATAAATAATAATCTGAAAGGGTAATGTCCGGAGAGAATGGAGGATGAGGTAAAACATCCCAGTCAAATGATAATAATTTATTTATGACGAGCAAAGACACATGAGGCCTGGCGTTATCGTGATGAAAAACAACGCATCGTCTGTTCGCTAATTCTGGCCGTTTTTTGGCAATTGCATCCTTTAGATTGTCTATTTGTAAACAATATTTTGTTGAATTGATCGTTTCACCTTGCTGATAATAAACTACCACCTTCCATTCCCACCAAATGCATAACATAACTTTTGTTGGATGTAGGCCAGGTTTAGCTACAGTTAAAGCTTCTGTACCCTTGATCCGTGACCGTTTACGTTGGATATTCTCATAGAGTATCCAACTTTCATCTCCAGTGATAAGTCTCTTCAAAAAAGGTTGGCTATTATGTCGTTGGAGAAGAAGATCGCATGTTGAAATACGTTGAAGTTACACATCTGAACGATTGATGTAACCCAATTTTGTCAGATGATTATGGACGGATGTTCGTGGAATTTCTAACTTGTTAGCTATTTCGCGAACAGTATATCGCGGGTTTTCTTCAACCATGGCTATAATTAGATCTGTGTTCATTTGCGAAAGAGACTTATGGGATAACCTAATAGATTCAATATTAAACTGGATGTGATTCGAATTAAGTGACATACTAAATTGCAATCAAACTATGTATTCCTCTGAAAATAATAATTTGGAGCAGTAATATATTTGGACCATAGTTCACTTTTAAAACCATAATTTTGCATGCTGAACACATGCTTTTAGGCAAATTAAAATTGTATTTATCCAATGAAATCAGGCATGCATCGTTGTTTTTCAGAAGATCTATTGTAGCTTCGTGCTGAAATCATAATAGATTAAATGATTCTACAAGTTTTGATTCCTCGTGCAAATTAGTTGGAGCATAATTGAATGTAATAAATTCGATATCGTCCAAGCGTCTCCATGTAATGAACTCTATTTCGATTATTTATATATATATGTATATATTTTGGAGGCAGCTTTCAATTACGATTGTCTGGTTCGTTCTGGTAGAAAAGCCTTTGCACGATTTGAATACATTGTCTGAGTCGGTCTAGTTATTGTCAGACCGTTTCTATTCCACCTCCCCCGTTTAATTTTTTTATTCGATTGTGTTTATATTTTCACCGTCTGGAGGCTTTCCAAATTATTCAGAAATATATTTCTCCCTCGGCGGATTGATTTTTTTTCTTTGTCTGTCCATCGGGGGTGATTTTTGTGACGGGGGTTGATTTTCATTTGACGTTTCGTTCTTTATTCGAGATTGGCGTTTATGAGCGTCTGGATATGTTCGTGTGACAATTTGAAAACCGTCTCCATTGTTATTTGCCATTCTTTCGAGGCGAAATTCGACGTTTCGGTGAAATATTGTCGTTAGATTTCGAAAAATTATTAGCCGCCTTATCAAAGTTTGTTTGACGTTTCAATAGTACCGACTTATGCCGCACGCGAGCGCCACTTTACATGCAACAATAAAAATAAAGCAGGGATGCTGAACATTTCCGATGCAAATTAATCAATCAAAAAGGGTTAATTATAAATATGAGCAGAACATTATATGATAGGAATACACTTTGTAATTTGCGTCATTGAAAAGCTTTTAACGTTTCCTTAATTTCTCCAACTAAACCTTCATCTAAAAATGATATATAGATACATACAATATTTAAATAGGATACTTTATATTCATAAAAAATCAAGCCAAAACATTATGCTTTTAGAATTGGATATTCTCTAGATTTATCTTAGCCTGCAGATACTATGATTCGTCATCGATCAAATTTGACTAGTCTGGAAATTATTTCAATTTTACTTTGCTTTATTGTCATCATCCATTCGTTGCATATTTCATTACTGCATTGTTATACAGCATCCATACTAAGTCAGCTATCGCGTTCTGGGAGAGTTCAATGCAATGCACATAATTCGATTTGAATTAGTTCATATTCATTCTATATGCTTAAAGATTGAATCAAATTTTATCGAATTGGTTAAAATAATGCATTCCGAATATTCAGGCCGGTACCTGTTGCGGTAATTTTCACTACAATTACTGAGGCGGCGGACATTCCGATGCCATAACGGAAACGCACTTTCCGAGTGCGGAATGAAAGTGGAAAAATTGAACGCCCCCCTTTAGGGTCGTTAGGTACACGTGCTTGGTGCTTGGTGCTCAGTCCCGGTGGGGGTGCGTACGTAGAGAATCCCGAAACGCGTGTGCTCGCTAAGTGGGTCAGTGTCCCTGTCAGCTGGGGGGGCCAGTCAACGACCCCGCACTGTTTACAGCTGGCGGCCCTCGCCCCCTTGCCCTCCCCCCAGCTCTCTCCCACCGCTGCGCCTGCACCGCGACAAGTGCGCGCCGTCAAACGGGTTTAATCCACCCCTCCTATACACGCGACTATGCCATCCATGTCATTTACCAACAACTTTTTCACAAACGCGATTAAAATCGATCGTTATTCATTCAAATTTTGCTACCGAAGCTGGCTCAATTCTATTCAATTCCATTTTTAATTTATGTAGCTATTTTTATTCAAGTCGAAAATATATTTTTAAATGCATTAAATTCGTTCTACGCAAAGCCATATAAAGAAAAATACTGCATTTGAGATCCGATACAAATAAGTTTGAAAATTCAAATTAAATTTGCTATGATGATTTTTAAGCAGTATTTTATATTTTATACTGGTATTTATTTAATAAACTTTTATAAATACTTTTAGTATTTCGAATATTTTCTTCCTTTTGATTCGCTTTTTAGGATTCAATTCAAAGGAGGAATTAAGTCGTAAACAAATTGAAGTAAAATCTGATGAAGCGAAGCAGAAAAATTAAATTTATCTTGATTGACCATGAAAATTTGTAAGCAACTCTCATCATAAATTTCCGAGCACGAATTCAGATCGCTGAATAAATTTTAATCGATCAACAAATTGTATAAATTGAAAACATTAATACTTTCGATTGATTATCTCTGTGATTGACTGATTTGTAATGATATCATTACATATCTATGCGAGGCTAGAAATTTAACAATAACATTATCTATATTGCTTAGTGGAAGTTATCCAATCTAGACTGAGAATGCATTTAAATTTTCCCCGTACCGCAACGTATTAAAATTAAGAATGCAAGAATAATGAATTTTACATCCTATTAAGCTTCATAAACTTTCAAATTTAATCCATTTATACTCGCTTTTATTACGTATTCTTTAATCAAATACTATTATATTTATATTTATAAAGCTTGAATGTCGTTCTATTGATATATGATCGCTGTAAAATGGCCTCGAAATTATCAATGTAAAAAATGGATCGTTGTTTTAGGCTTTAAAGGCATCCATAGCAATATAAATAGGGACATCGCTTGCCCGGCACACCCCCCTGGAAAATCAAAAAATTAACAGCGTTCCCTTATCGTGTTCTCCCTGTGTAATTAAGTGGATCGTGATGCTGTAATTGTTGTGCGAAGCAGAATAACTTTTTGCACACAACCCGCGAGCCTCGATTTTTAGACTATCCCACAATTAGTGAGAGGTGGTTGAACTTTTACCCGACCCCTGGGCATCAGTCCCTAATTATGATCGACCTTCGCCATAATGCGAGACGCTCATCCGTCTTCGTGGATGCGAGAATTTAATATTGCAGCTCGTCCGGGACATAATATTCAATATCGGATGCGAGTCCCTCCACGGCTAAGGCTCGGAAGACGAGATAAGCCTTCCGCAGGAAGCACCGTCTGGATAATTTGTAGCAATATCTCTATCTCTCCAAGACGATATTCATATGGTGAAATTATTTAAAATAATATTTAATACGTGAATAAATTTTAAATTAGTAATAAACCATTTTTATCGACAATATTTTTTTTAGTAAAAGGTTGACGAACTGCGCCGAAAACATTTTGCTCTCCGGATTGCAATTGCACCATTTGAAAAAATAGCATTAAAGATGGCGGCGGTCGGTCGCCATGACAACCGTGAAAGGGGCGTGCCTGCAGAGCCATCTCTTTTTCTTAATTCACATTTTATCCGTCCGCGTCTTCTTCCTTTTCTAGGGCCGTCCCTCTCGCGCTCTCAGCCCATACACATTCAATATTGTATAAGGCCAAAAAAAGTTGAATCTCGCGGGAGTAAGACCCTCGCATTAAAGAGCAAATCTACGACAGTTCTTATATCCCACGATTCCCGAGAATCGTTGCAATAAAATATTTATGGTGCAATTTTCAATTTGGATACATATATCTATATTTGATATTATGGCTGCAATTTCATTGAGCGTACTTATAGTCAAATGTAACATAGATTAAATAAACAACATACTTAATACAACAACAAATTTTACATGGTTTAATATATGTCAATAAGAATTTATCATTTATAAATCGATATGATGCGCATCGTGATGTGATCGTAAGACTGAAATTTAGCTGTTATCAAACAATTGATAACAAACAACCTATTTTAGAGCTATAATTAATATAATAATATAATATAAAAACATTATGTTTGCCTTTCTCGTCTTAAACGCATATATTTGTCTTCTCATTTTATCTCTTATTATCCACATTTCAACTCCATTAGGGCCAATGAAAAAAAAATGATCTCTTATACCGCGCTCAATATAAATAACATTATGCATTATGTTGAATATTTTCAAAAGTTGATTGATTTTCTTGACAAATTTTAGAATATTTATAGTTCAAATTTTGATTCGAAGTGTGTTCAAAATGAAACAAAATCAAGTTTCGATAATAACCGATTAAACGTAATATTGATATTAATAAATTGGCATTAATAAACTAAATATTCTTTGTTTTTATTAATTCGTTTAAATCGATGATAAAAATATAACTAATGTTGCATTATTATTATTATATCGATGCTAATATTCAGTGTAAAATATTTTATGAAATGTCTTACTATGCGATTTATTGTTGGCAATATAATAAATCAAGGTTTTTTATTGCGCTCGCATAAAGTGCATTTCATTGTGATTCAGTTCTAAAATATTCTTGTTGTTGTTTATGTTTGATATTTTGTAATCAATACAATACGTGTTTTGGTTTATTTACAATTGGTGCAAACATGCGCCCTTGGCAAGTGCTGTTCCCTAGCGGGAGAACGTTGAACTAATGATAAAACAGATCGCTTTAGTAGGGAATTGAAATAAAATCCAGATGGAATTAAATTTAATTTTTTTTTAAATTGCAAAAAAAATATTTAAATAATTTTAGCGTTGTGTGCTATTTTTTATTTTATTTTTAAAATTGATATGTGAATTTTTGAAGATGATTTATAAATTTGCGAATTAAATAGTTTTGCTATTCGCTTGTAGATGGCACTGCTTAATTTGTTTGAATTTAAACTATGGTCATTTTTGTTACAGGTGTTGGTGGAATATGATAGTGAAGGGTGGCGAAGGCGGCAGTGGGTCAACGTATATGGAAGCCGGTTCCATACCTTTTTAGTAGAGGAGCATCTAGTTATGGCTGAGAGGATGAAGGATGGGGTACGATCGCAGTGGCCAGCGCTGGTACGTAAAATTTTATTTTAAATTTGATCCTTTTATGGTATTATATAATAGATGGTTCTCAATAATTCTTAATTTATGTAGGATTTTTCATCAATTGTTGTATGGTTTCGTCGCCGTTGGGTAAATTGGCAATTTCCGTGCACTTGCCTTGAAAGTCTAGAAACCTTTTCAATTTTCCAGGGAAAGTTGACGCACGTAACTTTTAAATGGTTTTACGTATTACAACTTTAGCCTACAAGCTGCGTGATTCCGTCAATAAATACAACCATGATATCCTGCAGAGGCTATCATCACGCATTTTGCCGTGTCCATTTTTCTCGGTTCCCATAATTGATCGCTTGAACAACTATCGGACAGCTGCTCCTCGAGCAGGCATACAATTAGTGCGCATTCATTTTCTTTGCTTTTTTTCTCTTTCTCTGAACGTAACCGGTCATTATGTTACTCTACAAAACCGGTTCGGATGCGTGTTTCGATCCACCGATGTGCATCGAGCTGCTCGCGTTTGAACCTTGATATCATGTCGATCCAATAAAACACGCGGCCATTTGTACATTATATTCCAGAACGAAAGCAAAAAATGAATACAGTTATCGCACGTATTTATGGCGGCGAAAGAATGCATCCAATGATCAATATGCACTTTGTTTGACCTCCTCTCAGCGTGTGAACGATTGCTTGTGATGATTTATTATGAAAGATCCGAATGAGCCTGATTTACATTATTTTTAACCATTCGAGCTATAAAATAGGTGTAAAAATGTGTATACCTTGTAGAAACTGTAACTGTTAAGTAAGTACTGTAAGTGTTAACTGAAGGTTTTTTATACCATATGCAGTCCTTATCCTTATTCCAGATTGTTCGGCTGTCTACCTGATGAGCCCTTTTCACATCTACCTTTTATTTTATAGGACGAACAGAAGATCAAACTCTCTACAAGATAATTTTTGGTTGCGGTTATGATGATTCTGTTCTATACATACCTTTGTAAGCTTGTAAGTCATTGGCACTTTTACTGTAGCAATTATTCTACTATTTTCTATTGCTATTGTTATTATCAACAAGAAAGCAAATCATTTACTGAAAAATATCCATAAAAATCGAATAAAAACTGCTCTTAAATTTTGAATTATAAACGTAAAATATCAATCAAACGAAGAATGAATCATGGATGATATTTTATAGAGTCAGAGTAAAACAGAAGACTAAGAAAGTTTTGCCATGTAAATGATTGACTTGTAAGACTTCATGACAATATTGTATTCTTACTATTGTCCAACTATCCTTATTTTCTACATAGACTTTGGTAAAATGTCTAAAGGTAATTTGTTACCTTCCGCATTTAAATGAATGATTTACACATTATAATTAATATTAAATAAGTTAACAATTTGAAGTTTTATTTCACTTTATTCATATTATCGTAATTTATTCGAGCTTAATATAAATCCAGCTATAATACCCAAAACTAGAAGACGAAGCTGTGTGTAATAAGATCAACTAAAACTTTAGTCATATCTCCTCCAAAATATATTCGATTACCACAACCTATTTTCGTAGTCGGCAAACTGTTTGCAATAAAGATCAAGTTACACACATACACGCACAGTAGCTTCGATTCGAGCCTGGGAGATCAAATTTGACGCTCCTGGGAATCCTTTCGGGTTTCTGTTTAAATTTAGAGATAAAATGTTGGTCCCGGGGACGAGGCCCGGGTGCGCAAAATTTTTAATAAGCCTATCAAGTGTATTAATGAGATTAAATTGGATAAAACCCCTCCCCGGCTCGGGGCACACAGTTAGCGGCGCAGGGACGAAACAAAAGTTATTAGACAACTTTAAAGTAAGTTAGCAAACTAATAAACCCGTAACAATATAGGCCCAGCAGAAGACAGGATCAAAACAAAGGCCGCGATAACTGCTCCTGAAACAATGCCCATTACCCACTCAACTATTGGTTACGGGCATATTTATGCTTGAGATTGAAAGAAACTTTGTCAGAATATCAATTTTGGATCGTTACATATTTCATTGAAATGATTGCTTGCATTATTACACAAAAAATAATATTTGTTTGACATAATCATCAACAATTCAACGTCATCCATTGACGCCAAATATTTTATTTTTATTCTATCCACCTGTTTATTCTTTTCATACACACCATATCATATATTTGCTTGATAGATAATCCGACTGCTATTTGAATATTTATTTTGTCTGATAAAGAAATGTTTTAATTCAGTTTGCGTCATAGCGTGTTATTCCTAAAATCAACAAGTATCTAAAACTGCAAATTGTAAACATTTACACATGCTATTTTTGTACATATTCATATACTGGCGGCGCGATAAAAGCAATGCTCTAACGCTATTTATAGCTAATATCTATATTAATAATGGAATTAGGCGAAATATATGAGATGCCATTGATCCAATTATCCGTAGAGATAGCGTTGATAGCTTACTAATCAGGCCATTTGTTGAAAAATCACTCGAAGGCCAAAGAATTTTATTTATTTAAGAAAAGATAAAAATACAATTCAAAAATAGATAAATAAAACACTAAAAAATTCAAATATTATTTTGAAAATATGCCCGAAGTAACATTAACATTAAACATTAGTGTTTCGTCATTTAGTCTGTATCTGATTTTGGAAGTCAGACAACTTGCTGCTGAAAATGCACGCTCAGCTTCCACACTCGTTGGAGGTATCGTCATCAGATATTTAAATGCTAGTTCGAGTTGATGATTGCGTGAGCCCTCATTTTCGTATAACAGCATCAATGTGACTGATAAAATTCTTTTCTGCTGAGACACGGACTAAAAATCGCAAAATTCCCGATTTCCCGACTAATTATTTATTTCCGTCGCTGCAGATGAATACTTATATACTATAATACTTTGATGTGATTCGTAATTATATTACGGAGGAATAAAAAAATCTGAATCCCGTATCTATTATATTTCATATCGATATTCCCATTATTCGTCGAGGTGTAGTAAATACATCACCGGTAGGGAAAGGTTACTATAACAATTTGAAAAATATACATGTACGCTATATATGTATACATAGATTAGACAGTCACTGCTCCTGTGCGTCGCCTAAGTTCGCCAATTAGTAATTACGCCACTGTTTCCAAGCGTCCAGATTTCGTCGGGAATGTCTCGATTTAGTAGCCTTCATCGTTTTGGTGAGGTGTACGATTTCTGTTAGATAAAAATTTCAATCCCGGGATTTTCGGGATTACGTTTTCTAATCCCGGGATTCTTAAGTACCTAAAACTGTCCGGGATCCCGGGATTGGATTCCCTAGCTATGACTTACATAGAAAAAGTGAATATGCGTTCCATGGATTTTAAAAACCGCATAACTTTGAAACAGCTATATAAAATATATACAAAGTCGCATAAAAAAAAAACAGGAAAACAATAAGGCAATTAAAAAATAACATTTTTGGTAACATTTAAAGGACATCTTGCATCATTGATAAAATTTTAAGGTCCTCCACTAGAGAAATTCTAATTATTTTAATTACAAACCATCATCGCTGTATTATAATTATTTTTTTATAAAGTTAAAAAATAAATTTTGGCATAAATTCAGTAGGAATAGCGATAGCAGATACAATATGATTTACACAGTCCCAAATTATATTTTTTTATTAATTTCGGTTAGTGTTGATGATTTGTTTCCTATTTTATCTAAAATATCTCGATACGTAGTCTTTATGAAATTAAATAACAAGAAAAAAATACTTAAAAAAACCGCATAACTTCGAAAACGCACAAAAAAAGTCGCACAAAAAGAGGTTTGAATGTAATATAAAGAACACTAAATAATATAATTGACGATGACTTAATTACAAAACAAGGCTGGTCTCAGAACAATACGGATAATATGGATTTATGAAAGCGCGATACACGTGCCCGAAGATGATAAAAGCGATGTCGAAATGAACGTAAAGCTTTGAGAACAATCTGAGAAATATTAAATTTAGTCAGTTAAATCTTGAGAGGTCGACCGATCGTCTTGGCCGCGGGAAGATCTGAACTTCTCCCAACCCTATCTCGCTCCTATGTAGACACATTGAAGGATGAATATAACTATCCAAATTTTATTCCAGGATATTCTTACGATATTTTTTTAATCCATTATCACGATTAAACTTGAATCCTTTATTTTAAGTTTTCATATAAACTTTCCTGATTAATTATAATTTACTTCAACCGTGACTGCTTGATTTAAGTTATTTTTGTACAGTCATTTTTTACACTTAAAACTATCATAAACAATTTTTATTTCCCCTAATATATACAAATGGTTGTAGGAATTAAATTATTCTGTTTCATTTTCAGACCTTCGAAGCCTTAAAACCGTGCACGTTCGGGCGACTAAAGCCCGTGGAATTCCTCATCGATCGACATCTCGCCTTCCTGGAAGACAGCGAGCTAGAGGCGTATAAGGTAGGATTTTTAATTAATACACATCCCGAACGTCTGCAATCATATTGCGATGGTTTGGGACCTTCAAATAAAACTGGCTGACCCATCAGCTTCCGCATCACGAGTTCGTGCAGAATTGTCTGTGTTAATTAACTCGAATGGATAACCCTCATGAACTTTCACATACTGGCGTGTGCGACTGCAATGTGCAGTCGCCGATTAATATTTACATCTTGTTATGCGTCCAATTGCATATTGAAATATGCTAACGATTTTTTAATAACGACATTGGATCGTGGGTTTCGTACTGCAATTTAAATGCAACACGCGACTAATGATACGGTGCAAGGCTAAGAATCGTGTCGAAAGAAAATTTCTTTTGAGATGCGATTGCGATATATTATTTTGGTATTTTGAATACCAATGAAAGAAATTGAAGAAACTTACACGTTTAAGAATAATATTTATAAAAACGTATAATGAAATATAGGCAGGGAGCTAAAATATCGAAATTTGATATTTTAAGATCCTATTATACAATATGAAATCGTCGTAATTAAGGCTCGTTTTCACTGCTAATGCAAAATTCTCTATGAAATAGCCAATTAGCAACAGATTTATATCATAATTTATTGGTGGTATGCTTTCAACGCTCAAATATGAGAGCTTGGAGTAGAACACCAATAGATGGCTCTACAAGTTACAAAACAACAGGGATGTAATATTTCAAACAACCATTTGGTTGGTTTTTTTACATAGTTTACATATTTACATAGTTTTTAATAATAAAAATAATAAAATGTTTCAATACAAATCTCCGTGCATAAATATATTTTTTGCACGTCGATTTATTGATAAGTTTCTTTACAAATTAAGTCCACATACGATTTGAGGGTATTATCTTAATTTTATATTAAAACGAACTCAAATAGGCATGTCCATCAAAATTCATGTATGAAGTGGATGCACAATGATGTATCCCCGATTTACGATATGATCAATATTATTTTTAAGGATATTCACAGACAATCTTATGTATTACTTATAAACATGGATGTTTATTATTTTAACACGTTTTCATCAGAACCCATAGTACTACATTTCCCCCCAATAAATAGTATTATGCGAGTTTAAACGGTATTATATAGCACAGGGATAGTTGCTATCAAAATGATCACATCGTTATTAGGTCAAAATATTAAATTATAGACGGAGAAGCAAATTTTATGCTGATTTTAGTGAAATTACATTTCACAAGAAGAAGTGTTTTCAAGACTTTTTTCAAGACGTCCCACAACTTTTTAAGAATAATATTAGGTATTATTCAAAGGTAGCCAAATATTATGCTAAAGGTAAATTTTAAAAATATAAATGTAAAATAATACGTTTGTTAACGAATCATAAATAATTTTAAGAGAGTAAATACGTCGAAATATTATTCATGTAGAATGCTTATTATAAAAGAAGATATAAAATGTTCTAAACTATGCTAGAAAATAAGTTTTAAATAGAAATAAAAACGTTTATAAAACCAAAAATGAATCACCCGGAGCAAAACCGTTATTTTTATGGAACGTAACCGAAATCATAACAGAAATAAAAAAAATAAGGATTTGAAGTTTTAATTTGTATAATATTTGGAATTTATATGATATTTATATTCCAAGAATCTCTTACATGCTGTTTCTAATCTTATTAACCCTTTGCACTCGAGACGTTTCACAGTATTTTTGGCTTTGTTCAAAGGAACTAACGGTAAAGAGTTATTGCTGTGCATCGAGTTTCCGCTTCAAATCGAGTGGTGAACTAGACTCACACACACAGGAATTACAGCATCAAATCATATGGTGAGTAAGAGTCACCTCTCGAGTGCAATGTATTAATAAATCCTCAATTTTTATAAACGATACAATGAGATTCCAAAGAAAAGCTGAAAGAATGAAGAGTACGATTTATAGCAAAGAAGTCAAATGTTCATTGAGACCACTTGAAATTGTCGATTTAAAAAAAGAAAGCTTGAGTGATCATATTTTATGTCAGAAATTATTAGAAAAGTTCATGCTGTTCGCCAAATGATGTATGGATTGGCAGCGTACGCCCAATAATTGTTCATGCCATGTTATAACCATTTGTATACCCAATGGGTTTAGTCTATGTAATCTAGCTGTAAATATAGCAATTGCTATATATACGATTAAGAATGCATGCGTTAACACATCAACACGTTATTGTCGTTTGTTATCAGCATCATTCCTATGGGAGTTTGAGCGAAATCGAAATAATTGCTTGGCCTGCGTTGAATGCGTTTAGTTGACGCATTCCATTCAGTATTGCAATCAATTCCGCTCGATTAATTTGCAGTCGATCGATAGCATTGTTCTACAGACTTTTGCTTGGGTAAGCAGCAATAATATGCATTGGAATAATGGCCGTTGAATTCCAAGTAGACCTTGTCTTCCTGCAACAATGCCTGAATTAGTGCATGCCACTGGATTCGTTACACGCCTGTGCATATGTCCAGTGACATTCTGATTTACACCCATGTAACAAACCGAATCTATTTCTGCATAATCCATAAATATGCATAATTGCGTAACCCGTCATACAGACCTATATCCGTTTTTTTTTATGGTACTCTTCCAGAGACAATGGTTCCGGTGGCTGGTGTTAATGCTGCATTCGAGCTGGCTGTCAGTCATTCAGTTCCAGACGAACGCACTTGCATCACACCATGACCTCACTCCAGCGAACAATGCTCGGATAATACGAAACTCCTGGAATCGTGGACCTCCAGGCGTACTCTTATCACGATTGCATTATTTACCTCAACAGCATCATGTTGTGAATAACTATTTTACGCCGATTTATTCCGTGGGTAATTTATTATCTGACACACAAACGGTGTTATTACGCCCTCTTCGACTTTGAAAATTAATTGCTTTCCTATGAATAATTGGTTGAGACAAATGGAGTCATTGTTATGCCGGAACAGGCGGGTCAAATGCCATTGTTCATTTGATAAAATGGTATTTGCACTCCGAATGTATGCAGAAGCATAAATCCATATCAAATTTAGCTTTTCCCATGTACACAAATCAAAAAAGTTGATCGAATATTAACAAATTCTGCTTCTTCTTAGATAAATTTTAAATATCTTACGCGTTATAATAATCGTAACATCATAACATGCCTCCCGTCAAAGATTCCACTTCTGACACCATTGTAACATACATTGTCTTATCGAGATGTCTCTATTAACCGTTTGATAATATATCATTTTTAAAGCAATATTTTTACTTAATATTCATTGCCCTCGCATAAAGCAGTAACATTTGGACAACTTTGGACTTCAAATATTTCTGAAAGTACACAATAGTACCAAATCACGATATTATAAAAGTCACTAAGATTGGCATATACAATATATCGTGCCGATTACTCTATGCCGTGGGCTCATTTAGGCTAATTTATTTCTTTTAAACGAAGAAGAGTTGAAAATCCACTCTCGCAGAGATATATAGACACAAATGGAACTTAAACTCGAAAGGCAAATATTGTCACATTTGGGTATGAATGATACATACCACACCAGATTTGTGTGAATAATTTTTCATTAATCGTGCATTTGGTGTCAATGTAGTTTCTTCTTTTTTCAGCTCAGGGAAGTAACGCTGAAAATCGTTTTCAAGGAATTCGAGATGTCCAGTTCCTCCTCCAAATTTTCATTTATTTCATCTTCAGATTCATCTACTCTCATCTCTAGATTTTTTTCAAACATGGCAGTGTTTTCAAGATTAATTTTTAGTCAGTTTTGCAGCTCGGAAACAGTCTCAAAAAACGTATTTATCTTCTCCATGTTTTTGTAGTATGTAGTTTCAAATCTACTAAAAAATAGGAACTCTTCTTTGATATCATTTGAATAAGTATATATTTCACGAAGATTGAGTACACGAGCTTATGTCTGTTGATTTAATTGATATGGTGAACAGGGTCGTAACAAGGGCGTGGCAAAGCCGGCGTCCACCATGGACGCAACTGGGCTTGGGGCGCAAAACGCAGAATACCGACTCGGTCGAGAGTTGCACATGGTTTTTATTTTACTCAGCCAGCGTCATATCAGCGATCCGAAAATTGGACCGATTGAGCATGCAAACCTAATGGCCACTCCGTCCTCTTTTAGAGCTTTTCGTGCCATTTTCTATGAACTGTAGGATCACGGAAGCAGCATAGCGTCTAGACATTTTCTATCATAGTTACATACAACAGTAACCGGCGTCTATACATTGGTTCGGGTACTTTTGAGACTATCATATATATATAATATTTATGTGTTGTTTCAAAATATACATTATAATAGTATTAGTTAACGTAAGTTAGATATTTAACACGGGCGCTTCATACCCTATTTGTGGCTTTGATGGTGAAGCCTTGATTTCATTCAAAATCTGCTATTTAACCTTTTGAGTAGTGAGGCAATTTAAAATCGATGAAGTCGTTGATGTTATAATCGCTTTACACCGATTACTTTCTGTCAGCTCCTAATCAGCGTAAGACAATCTTCAATTCGAGGCAACGTCAATTGTAAATAAACATCTGATAGCATACAAGATCACTTCATTTATTTATATAAACAATGCACAAAAAATCGATTCATTTGCTCCTCATTTAGAAGGAAATGATAATTGAACAAAGACTCATTCAACACGCAGCGAAGAACGGCAAGCAGTTAAAAAATCAAACATTGTCGATAGCTCTAATATTCGGTAATTTCTTTGCGTAAACAAATAACACACTTGAAATCGAAATCATTATAAGTCAATAAATTTGGGCTTAACGATCTATACAATCATGTGAGGAAGCTCTCCGTCTCAGTCTCCCGAACTACGCTAAGTTCTCTCTGTCTCTGTCTGTCTCCGAGCTTCAATGTGCAAGAGTGCTCTATGTGGGACATGAGAGTTCGGACATGCATGTATGTCCATACTACTCAAAGGTCTATGGACAGTTCTGATATACACCGCTGAATAGAATTATTAAACATAGATATTCGTTGCATCTTTACTTCACTTCACATGGAACCACCAAGAATTAATTTCGCCGTCTCCAACATGCATGATTTGTTGAGCTTTAAGTTATATTAGCCGAATTTCAGATATTCTTCTGAATATTTACGTTTTTTTCTTATTAAAATATTTGCATTATAGTGAATATTCATTTTAGTTGGCTATATAAGTTGGCGACCCTACAGAAAATTCATGCTCTATGTTATATTATTTTATCAGCGTTCCTACAGAAACACAAATGACAATCATTTTGCTTAATTTTGTGTAACATACAAGTCTTGTTATGTGACATGCATATAATATTTACGTTGAAAAATGTCACTTTTTTGAATTTATTCCATTGGTTCGTATTCCTAAAGGATACATTTTAAAAGAATACGTATTTTTGACGTAATTCACGCCCAATTTGATGCAAATGGCGCCATTTGCGTCATCGAGTCTAGCTTCACGCAAGCCTGTCAAATTCGAATTACAAACGACCTGGGGAGCGAATGACGAATGCTACAAATTAATTTCGACTGTTCAAAAAATAGCAGGCAACCCTTATTCTGATTAACTTTTCACCTCAGCGGGTCATTTATGACCTCGACAAATCTATATTATCGACCTGGAGGCTTTCCCCGATTTTTCCCGACGCCTGGTTCTATTTTTATCGGAAAAGCCGCTCGCCTCGAGCCTTAAATTCTTATTTATAGACCCAGCTATATTTCGTGTATTTTCTGCCATCATTACTTACGTTAATAAAAGGGTCATAGTTGAAACTCATTACATAAGCACTATTATTGCAGCACTTGTGTTGCTTCCTCGAAGCGTACCGACGAAACAATGAGTCGTATGTGACTTAATTGATGTTTGAAAATACACACCAATGCACCCATGGGTGCTTTTCGAGGGCATGTGTACCTGAAAAGTTCAAATAAATACTAATTATTGTACATATTATTACCACCTGTCTTCAATAAGCATCACATACAATCAGATATTAATGGTAGGAATGTCTAAATAATATACAGATCCATGCAATAAGGATCAATACTAATGCTGCACATGGCTATTAGATTCATAAAAAATTCGAACGAAAATAATCTTTGACCTTTTTAGATATGCTGTCCGACTAAAAATACGTGATTTCGCTTTGTATGAACGAAATCTGAGCTTTCAGAAGGGTTGTTGTCGGAAAATTTAAATATTTCGGATAGCGCACACTCAAGTATCAACATTGGACCTTCGAAATTAAATTCATGGACCTTCCGGATTAGCTTCGTAGGTAAACATAGTGGAGAACGAAACCATAGACGAATTGAAACAGTTTTCCGAGACCCATTCACAAAGGCTTTATGCTCTGCGAATTTGTTTAACTTTACCATCCTCCCTAGGGATCGCATTCAATTAATATTAAATATTCAATGAGAAAATTATCGCTATTTAAACACTCATTTATTCTACTTCTTTCAGCGTTTTCTATTGCGTCCAACTATAAACTTAAAACTCACTCATTGACTCTCTGTATATTTCTTTAAGAAATATTGAGCATTTTCTGAAAAATCAATACATGAGACTGTTGTCTATGTCAGGGTACTGTGAATTTAAATGAAATATACTGCTTTTATATTGCAGGAAAGTTAAGATAAAATAAAGTAACAATTTTTTTTTATATTATTGCAAGATATGCTTAATTTAAGAAAATTTAATATTAAAAAAAATCTAAAGTATCGAAGATGACGTTGCTAAAACCCTGTCGTGCCATTAAGGTTATATTCATCGATTCAGGTATGTATACAAGTATTGCGAAACACGCATTTCATATCCCTCCCGAAGGGGTGTCAACCCCATGCACAAATCGTTTGGTCATGACGTTCAATTTCCTCGTTTTGAAAATGTATTTTCCGAGGGGAGGGAAAATCCCTTGCGTTTTAGTGACATTCGAATAAAAACGAATAATGTTGAATTACTGCGTCAGAAAAATAATATGCGATGGTTCTTCATATTTAGAACAAAACGTATATGAATAGAGATATATTACCCTCGGAGGAGTTACACGGTAATAAAGTCCCTAGACATGTTTTCTGCGCAGCGCTGAAAGCTGAAGAAGTCCTCCAAGGTTTAATTATGAAACAAACGGTAGCGAAAGTTGAGCCAGCAAGTTTGGCACGATGTTATGGTTGAAGCGTCGTGTTTTTGGAAGTTGGCGAACAAATTGAGCAGCTTTCATAACTTCCATTCGATGGACGGAATTACATGGATCCGATGAGATCTACTCTGTTTATTACCGCAATATGTGGTCTCGAACTTTGTTTCGGAGATTAATTGCCTTTGGCCACATTTAGACAACTCTAATATACGCATAAAAGGCATTTGAATCACAGGACTGCAACACTGTATTTTTAGCAAACAATCAACAGGCAACTCCAACAAAATGCTGTTATACAATGATCTTTCAAAATGTATATAAATGAATGTATGTCTGTCTGTTCGATTCATCCTATAGCATCCTAGAGCTGCAATCGAAAAACAGTGATAATATTTCATTGTGTCGAATATGAAGATTTAAGATTTTCCAATTTAATAAATATTTATTGGTCGAATTTATGCATAAAAAGGCGATGTCGTAAATATTCAACAATCATAAAAACATGCGGTGCGATTTGATAAGTGAAGCGTCCACCGCTAGATGTCTCTGCATTTACATTTTGCAAATGTCGACCTTTCAACGGCGCGGATCTTATTCATCGCATCGCAAGCAACATTTAAATATTTTACTGCATACAATTACACTGTATCACAATGAAACGACGCTGTTTTTATGTGCTAAGTGTGCTATATTAAGGCGAACTATAAACCCAGAATTTTTTCAGCACGTAAGCGTTTTAAATGAGTCTGAAAGTTGTAAGACCAATTGTGAGTCATTGAACCCTTTTTTAGCTCTAATTCGGATTTAATTATTTTTGTGCGTGATTTTATGAAATTATCATATAAAATGTGTATTTTTAACGTATTGTTTCGCGAGTCTTGATTCGTTTCGAGGGTGTTTCGCATTCTATGCAAATCTCATTATTAGCCCCAGAGATATACCGCGATTGGATCGGAATTTATATGATCGTTTATCCTTTCTAACAATATCCACGGCTTTGAGCTAAACCACTAAGCCATTTATAGCCAACAATCAATACCAACAGTTGGCCCGAAGCAGGCTATTCTGGAACTTCTCGCTTTAGTTGCCCTACATAAATTTCATAACAACTTTCTTCTATCCGAGTTCGTCGCCGTCAGTGGGCGTAGAATCGAAAACTTTTCCTCTCTAAGAATGGGGAGGCTTTCCATGTCCAACCCTGTGACTGACGGTAAACACGTCATGAATACATTAGGGTTGTATTTCATCAAGAGTCTTCATTGTGACGAAGCTCAAGCCCAATAAAATGATTGCTTTCTAATCATACAAAAACCTCAATTATTTTCTTTGTACTGGATTCTTTGGATGTAGCGCTAAAATGTATCCTCGACTTACGAAACGCTAATAATTTTGAAACAAGGGCGAATTCAACATCACCCAAACTACCCACGGAAATTTATACTTGAACATGAATCCTTATGCTCTAGATTCTCTGTATACCTGTAGCATCTACCTGTGTACGGATCTTGCGATGCCTATTAAATGATAAGATGTATTTGTTTTTATTATCTTGAGAGTTCCTCGGCAATATTTTGTTACATAATACATTAAAAACCTTAAAAACATAATTAGGTTTTGTTCCATATTTTGAATTGATATCAAGTTACTACATATTTTTATACTTGTCATGTCTGTGGATATAAAGCGAAGCATTCCAAGGGTCTTCTGATGGTGGATATCATCAAAAACTATAAACCGTATTTTGATCTTCCATTATGAGTTGAAAGTTTAAGCTCATTTTGCGCAGATAAATTAATTTCACAGTTAGAAATTTAGGGGTCTATTTGTATTTTTACTACAGAATTCACTTTGGCTTGCCGCGCATTAGTTTTACCTACTATACTGTTAAACAAAGTTTTGTCAAAATGGAATGTTAAAAGTTTATCTCTGAACTGAGTCTATTATGTGACTAAAAGTTGACCGGGAACGATAAGTTTCACGTGGATATTCTGCCGACGAAACAGGATGAATACATACAATTTATTTGGAGCTTTATTCAAATGGATTTTATTATTTCTATTATAACAACAAAGATTTTAGCATTAATATTGCATGATATGATATTTATGGGTGTGGCTTGTTTGTTCACATGTCGTCTTAGTCAATCTCTTTCGCCTAAAAATCTGCTTAAAATCTTTCATTCAAGCATCGACCATATTATTATAAATGATTGTATAGTTGAAATTTCAATATAAATATATTTAGTCACCTAAAATGGGTAGTTTTCAATAAATTGACCGAAATAACCATCAACCCGGCACAATCTTTGTGCTTGATCTAATTCAAATAATTTTGTTAGGCTCGACATGCAATAAGCAACTCGATTAGGAAGGCTGAGAATGAGTATTAATTAATTGTGTTATGGCGTGTTAGGGGATGCACATGTATGAGGGCGGGTCGGGCGCATCGATCCGGTAGATAAGTTAGGGGTGGATGGCATGTTGTCTGCGGCCAGGGTTGCCGAAGTGTTGCGGATCTGACTGGCTCGTATTGATTTCCTCTCAGCTTTAGACAGCGCCCACCCCGGGGGTGGTATTTGTACATGCGCATTGCTCACTACTTTCTGCACCGCCCCAACCCCTTGTCCTGCGAGATCCTGGCTGCAAACGATACCTTCATACTTATTAGATACATAATAATAGCATATACGTCTCGTTATATACGGAGAATATAAAAATACTCAACATTCTAATGTGAAAGTATTTTAATTAAGTATAAAAATATTATATGAATTCAAGTTTATTATGGCCTAAGCAAATTTTTGCTCTCTCATGGTCACTCGCTGCTCCAATTTTTTTTATCGGTTTCGTCTTCAACCAATCACGCTTGATTAACTTGTTAATAAATTGCTTTAAATATTAAATATATTCCTACTAATTTATATCAAAAAATTATTTACATTTAGTGACATCAATCCATAATTTTTGCACTATTTGAACCTTGTATGGAAATAAAAGTGGATATTTTCTGGGAAATTAATAACTGTGTTTTGCTTCGCTTTTCGGGAAAATTACTATTTGTTGCCAAACAACTTTAATGCGTTTTGGGATGCTGCCAGTGCCTTCACAAAACGATTCATGACACGATGGATATTGAAGAGACCCTAGTTTTGCAGTGGACTGTTTGTGGCTGCATTATGATGATGATAATGAAATACTACTAACATACGAATTCATTACATCTGTAAATAGAATAATTTATCTATTATTTTTCATGATCTCAAGGGTCTATAAATATATTTTCATGGTTATTTCACTTAGATAGTTAAGCGTGATATTCATCCCGCATTTTATTCAATTGCGATTTTCCATCGTCTTTAGGTCTCCAGTCGATAAATATGCTTTAATGTATTTTTGTTCGGGTTTGCATGTGTACTTCATATCGAATTATTATAGATATAAAAGCGACCTGGTCTCCACAAAGCGAACGAGGGTCGATAAACCTACTTCCAAAGCAAACATTTACCGACTCTGCACAGACGGGATCATAAAAGTACTCTTATTTGCCCCCTCGCCGGCCGTAAACTACATCCAAACTACTCTATAATATATGTTTTGCCTGAAATTCCAACAGTTTGTGTTTAATTTACGTCCATCGTTTGCTGGTCATTTTTTATTGCTGGTTCTAATTCAAACATAAAGTAAATCAGCGGCTGAGTATTTGATTTGTGTTTAAATCGTTTCAATGCGTGATGGATAACGCGATAGTTTTTCTTTGATTGAGTGCTTGAATAAACATCGTGTCTGACTAAATATTTCATTTTCGTACAGTGCTTCTGCTTTATATTTGCTGCATCAAAATCCCTTCTATTAGATTGTCCCATAAGTGTCTTTCGCAAATGAATACAGATCTAATCATAGCCATGGGTGAAGAAAACGGCCAGAATTAGCGAACAGACGAGGCGTTGTTTTACATCACGATAACGCCAGGCCTCATGTGTCTTCGCTCGTCAGAAATATATTATTATCATTTGACTGGGATGTTTTACCTCATCCTCCATACTCTCCGGACATTGCCCCTTCAGCTTCTTTTAAATGCTATAAAAATGCATTTAAAAGTTTTTGTCCCAAAAGTCATGAAATATATTTTTTGTCACACCCCTACTGGTCGCATTGTATTCAAATCGATTGGCTGAGGTGGGGGGAGCGCACCAATGTTCAGTCTGCTGCCGAGTATCAGTAGAATGAGGATAAATGATTTGGTTAACTGATTGGATAACTGATTGATAAAAACTGACGGCAAACACTTGGCGTTCCCAAAACCCTAATGCCGATTGCGTCCAGTCACACATCTCTGCATGTCCATGAGTTCCTGGCGAAACACCATGTGGCAACGCTACCGTAGCCACCCTACAGTTCCGATCTAAATCCGGTCGACTTTTCTTTTTGTTCCCAAAGGATAATACCGCACTCAAAGGACACCGTTTTGACAGCATCGACACTATCCGAGCAGCCGTGTCGACAGCTCTGAAGAAGGTTGCCCTCGAGGCCTTCAAGAGGGCGTACCGGGCATGAAAGAGTCGATGGAAATAAATGATCATGATACTTTGTAAAATATTAACAATTTGTATCGATATTATCAATAAATCTTTTTAAAAAATATATATTTCATGACTTTTGGGACACACCTTATTGACAAAAAATTTTAAAAATGATTATTTTGACAAAATTATCTAACAAATGCGATATTTTTACTAAGCATTGATGATCTCAACTTTTAGTATAGTTAGGACGCAATAAATATCCCCCTTTGGCGCCATACTGCAGACTCCCAGCAGGGAAACGTTCGAAATGTCATCGAACATATTACATTTCGAGGGGAACATATTTTAGAAGGACGCAGATTATCCTGTGATGATTTCCGAAATCAAACCATTATTCAAATGATCATAGTAAGGTGGATAGAATCTTATCGTTTGGGCGTAAAGCAATTCATATTATTATGTAAGTATTGTAAAATTCTTCATCGTCTCGTCTTTCATTGTTGCCGTTCATGAACGAAGGTTAAGCACCTACTGCCTACGTGTCCACGTCCTATTCGCAACCCCACTGACTGCCTCCTTCTTCCCCCTTTTGTTTTGTACACAAACATTTCTTTCGGCCTTGTCGCATGAGATTATATCTCGGTTTATTTATGTCCTCAACTTTCGTCGTCAGGGGTGAGACTCCTCGTTAAATTACACCCGTTTATAACGTGCTTGGCTGGCTGGGCCTTTTACTTTGCAATTTAACCCTCGACTTTTTTTTATTTCGTCATTCGACTACCCAACCCTCGGCCTTCTTCGATCGCTCCGCCAGCTGTTTCCCAGTAGAGCGACTATAGTCATTATTCATGTCCTACATTCCTTCGCTCTCGGAATATTCTTTTTCATTTACAGGCGATAATAAAATTAGAATGTATTTGACGAGAAGAAATTCATCAACTGTTACGTTATCGCCTTAAATATTCAACGGGGAGTATTGGAGGGTGAGGCCTAAACACTTTGAACTTGTGAAATTTGATTAGGGCGCTTCCACGAAAATCCTTATTAAACTTTTCGTCTCCCTTTCTGGTTCAATCGGTGATGAAAAACAAACTTGAAAACGGCGAGGGAAACTTTCTACGCCATTGCTTTCTTGTGAATCGCCATAACCGCTTCTGTGTGCGAGTTTCCTCCATTTTACTCCAAATTAGTTCTTCATTCTTGCGTTCTTTTGTAACTATATTCCTTTTATAAATGTATTAACTATTTAATCAAATATGAAATATATGTATATAATTATCATTTTCATGGCATGGGATTCCTCCATGCATAAATTATACGTATGCACAGAGCTTACCAGATCAAATGTTACTAATTTGCCAGCTCTCAATATTTTAATTTCAGGTTTCGAAATGACAATTTAATAAAATATATTTGTTTTCATATAGCCCTCATTATTTCGAATGTTAGCTTTGAGTCTACCCAAAAGCTGTTGCCGTTTTAACGGCACTTATTTCAAAATATTTATCTTTTGTGTAGAAACCTTCAATGCTTTTGAAATATAAGCTTTCTACTTGATTTGGTATGATTCGTTTCAACTTTGGTCTTATAGCAGTCCCAAAAATAATTTCCAAATGCCTGAGAAATTAAAAAAAATAACATTTACGGCATTAGCAAGTTTCGTGGAATGGTTGCTCATTTGAATTGATGACGAACAACTTTGGATAATGATAAAAGTTGACTTACCTAATAAAAACTTGAAGAGAGATTTCATATTAAAAATCAAACTTTTTAAGGCATCTCCATAAACTAGGAACTAGTTCGACATAATTTATCACAGGAAAACTTTGGGATAAGCTGTTTATCTACGGATCATTGTTCACCTGATAAAAAAGGAACCGTTTTAGTATCGGATTGGATAACAGGTGACGAAAAGTGGGTTGTGTAAAAAACATTTTACAAAAAACGATCTTGATCAAGTCCCAGACAAACACCTCTTTCTGTACCCATAAGTGCATTAAACGAGGATATGTTTAACGTTTAGATATGATTTGTGCAATTATTCCTACAAAGATGATTCTTTCTCATTTTGTTATAATAATTAAATAAATATCTTATACATACAATACTTTTGTAGATGCTTATAATAAATATTGTATGTACTTAATATTATAATATTTTAATAAAGTTCCGCGCTACAACTTTAGCCAAGTCTACTGAAGTCCTAGTCATCTTGTATCGAAAGTAGACGGCGTTTATTTAACAATAGCGAACGTAAACTACTTGTAGATAAAAAAAACAGCTTTGTAGATTATAATTTAATGCCTTGGTTTAATATAATCTAATATCAATTACTACAACTCAAATCATCGCTTGGAAGGTCGTTGCTTCGTTATAATATTTCTAAACTTTTAAAGACTGCTTAACTTTCTCCGACTGCTTTACATATAATAGCATTTTGCAAAGTTAAGATACTTTGATATAGTAACAGATATAACAGCTACCCAAGTTTAACTAGCATCACCTTCTTGTTGAACAATTCGAGTACTCGCAACTTGCTCTGTGTAATGAAAACTTTGATACGATGATGAACATTTAGTGTACTCGAGGGCAGCTTCACAACCATGCACAAAAACTACTCCATATTCTTAAAAAAACGAGTATCATCATCATCATAAATCAATGTCATCTGATTATATGATGATATATACATATATTATTTTCTTCTAAGATCTTAATTGTTGACTTCGTGGCCCTTTGAAAGTATTTTTTTATTATCTGATATCAACAAATAAAGATGTTTTTTGCCATTTGTTTGGTTGTTATTGATTTTAAACATTTGGTTTGTGCTAGTAAGACGATGTAGTAGATATTTTTCTCCTTGTGTATTCGCGGTTTATGGTTTCGCGTTATCTCGGCGAAAGATTACACCAAGCCCGTTAATAAAGCTTGAATAACTTTGCTCTAGTTTCATCCTTATTAATCGTTAACAATTTGTTCAATCAATTATTTAAGAGTAATAGGAAATACCTTATGACAAGTAATCCTATTTCTGCTGTATTGCTTTAACCAGGTTCAAACAATTTAAAATATACTTCTGATCTAACGAGATTAGCGACATTTTATAAACAATCCATCTGAATTAAATTTACCTTAACGGTAAAGAGGCTCCAGTTCTGCTAACTGTGTACGATAATCTTAGTGACAATTCCCCAATTGCTTGACAAGGATGATTGCACTACTGACGTAAGCACATCATCATCCAATTTATAGGGCATTCACATTCTGGGAGCTTCCTGGGGGTGCCAATTACCATTTTTTTTCAGGTCTATAATACATATTAAGCTTTTAAACATTATTTGATCAAATGATAGCAAAATGTTTTCCATCGACTGTTTTTAATATTGCTAATAAATAACATTTTAAACAAAATCACCAAAAACGCTCTTCGACTCCACTCTCATTTTTTTAATGATAACAAAATATGCGTTTCCTGAACCATGTCTCGATACAAACACACTATAAAATCATGTATTATAACAAGGGTGCTCAACCTATAGTGCATTGGAAGCTACTTTTCAATATAAAATTGTCTTACTACCGACGTCTAGTATGATTCTAATAGGAAATTTATTTATAATAATTTCACAACAGTCTCTACTAAATCTCTCTACCTTACAAATTTACAAATTTGTAAATTTTACAAATTTAAAAACAAAAAAAAAGTATCCCGCTTAACACTGTTTCAGTATTATACTGTAACATTGAGATTTTGCTACTGCGAATTTAAAAAAAAAAACTAGACACGAAACTTTATCTTTGATCTATAATGCTCCAGGCCATCCAACACATTCGTCCGATTTAATAACTTGCATGTCTTTATAAGTGGGTTTCTTGCCGCAAAATACAACTTCGTTAATCTAACTAATGGATTGAGGAGAAATACCAAATGTAAAAACTGCTCCATAGTCAAATCAGCGAACCCAAATTCCGGCACAAAAATCGCAGAAAGGCTATTTTTTTGTAAACGACGATGACTATCTCGAGGGGTTCCGTACAATCTTACGCACAGCAGCGATGTTTATTGCAGATGTTGCGTTTCAGTGCGGATGTTAGCTGATTATTAATCGGGTTGACTCGATTTTAGCCACTAAAAGTCGATTGACATTGAAAAATAAAGTTGTAATTTGCCATATACTACTAAACAATTAACAACAAATTTGACAGATATTTTTTTTAAAAATATGGTCGCTATAACCTAAAAAAAAAATTAGCGTCCCTGTTGAAAGACCCCGTACGTTAAACTCATACAAACATTTCTTGGTCAAATATTGGTCAAAATATATCTTATTGTAATGTTGGGCTCTATGTTAAAAAGTTTTATGCTGTTATAAATCGAAAATTTTGGAGTGTTTTTTTATTTTTGCAAATGCAGGGTAATCAGTTTTATTGGATAATAATTTCAAAGACGTATCTCATTATAATTCCACTAAAATATCTTGTTTAAGTACATATAGATACATTTTAAAAATATTTTTGCGGATTTCCGATAATTGTTGATTAATTTATTATCCGTTTTTTTTTACATATTGCCATTATTTACGTGTTAGATATATATTGGATTATAGATAGATTGTATAAATATTTACTTCTCTATTGTTAGATAGTTAATATATATATATTTATTATTATGGCGAGTGTGAGCAGCGCACCACGGGTTGAGAGCGGCTGGTCGGCGATCGATGCGTCTATGGCGCGCCACCCGTGAAGCGCTTCACTCCGGCGAGCATATGGAAGGACATACGTTTGCGCCTTAAAAATATTGAGATGAATCGGCGTTGATTTTTGATGAGCGAGTAAAGCGGCTTATAGCACAAGGTCATTCGATTATCCGTAAAGTGTAGCGAGACAAACGAAAGCCGGCGGCGTGCGGCAAGACGAAGAGTGCGGGCGGACGAAGCACGGAATGAAACCGAGCATCGCTGTGGTACGTCGCGTCGCACGACAGCGGCCGCGGGCCACTCGAGGAGAGCGTCGGCGCGGAGAGAAGGTGCGCATGCGCGCCCTCGCGGGCCGATAAAGCAGACAGCTGCGTCGCCAGTTCCGCGGCGTCGGTCGGCCTGTCTGTATGTGTCGCACGGCCCCATCCGAGACCCGCTCCGAGTCGGCCATCGCCCACTTCGACCCTCACGAGTAGCGAAGCGCGGCGGCGAAACGCATAGCAGGTTTGTTCACGTCCGTACATGCATTTAACGAACGTATCTATATCCCTTTGCTTGCATATACGATACGCGCGTTCAGACCGGCCGCTCGAGGCGCGATCCTTCCGCGTCGCGTCTCGTACGAGCGCGCGATCGGCGCCGCGTCATCGTCGGCGGGCTCTCGTCATGGCGGAGCGGAAGCCGCTCGGCGTCGGCTCGCCGCCATTCGACGGCGCCGCTCGCGCGTGCGCATGCGCCCGCCGCCCGTAGCCCGCCGCCCGCCACCCGCCACCCGCGCCTTCCGCGCCATCTCGCCATAACTGTCCAACGCCATTCAACGCGAACCTAACTTGAACACGTACGAATATTCCGACATTCGCCAGTCGAAGACTCGACTCGCGGCGAAGCCCCGATACGTTCAGCATTCAATCATCGCATAAAAGTATATTACATGTTGTATTTCATTTTCAGATGTTATTATGTTCATATCGATCAAACCTGACATAAAAATGTTTTCTATGCATACATTGTACGGTCTGTTCGAACACGTAGATATTTCAATGTCAGTATATATATATACGAGTACGTTGAGATCGTTTTTGTTAATATTCCATTAAGAAAAATGGTTCTCGCCAGAGTACAATTATTTCAGTTTTTACGCGTCGAAAGTGTGCTAGTTGTCAACATAGGCCGCAACCGGGCGGCTCCGTGAAGCCGGGCGAAGCCATTGCGCCTGCGCGAATCCCCTCTCACCCCTCACGCCCCTCATACCCTACCGAACGCATCTGGTTTCCATTTTGTGTGAACCGTACGAGCATTTGTCGAACAATGCACAACATGGCGGCGAAGCGCACCCAACGCTTTATATCTTGGAACTGTATCACACTGCGAAGATAGGCCTTTTGTTTTGTAAACATTTATTTAGAACGACATTAAAACTCTATTTCTGTCGTTTAGGGAAATAAAAGTAAATCTATGTATGTTTTTTAGATGGTACATAAAATTAAGATGGTTGAATTATTCGAATGCGGTTCAATTGTCGTCGTTTATCTTGCCGTTATTGAATCTCGCAATCGATCATATATAAATATTGCTGGATTTGCTGTAATTTTCCGGTCGAGGATCTACGGTTTCGCTCTTTTTTTAATAATAGAGAATTATGGAAAATAAAGCCGACGATTGTCGAATAAGAGCGTTCTTTGACTGCAGTCCGTCGTCGATGCAATAGTGCTGTTTTGTTATTTCTATACTTTTCAAGACTCGAAGATTGTCTTTCTGGGCGATGATGAAGTCAGGTAAGTTTATAATGCATCTTTTGAGATTTCAAGCTCAAAAGTGCACTGTTGGAGGTTAATGCATTCTATCCGCAGTTTTCCAACGTCGATGACGTGACTAGTCGATTGGCACAGATCGTCCCAGTTCCTGAGCATATTGCTGAAAAAAATATGATGTGGAAGGTAAAATCGATCGCGACCGGCGTTCTTCAGATGGTGCTCATCAATCGTCGAAAATATCAAATCATACTGATTTCGGCGCCTTCCATATGACAGTTAGTCAGAAAAAAGGATTTGGACGCCGGTCCTTGAAAGATGACTAGAAATCCGCCACAACGAGAGAAGAACGAATATCGCAAAAGACCGACGTCGAGAAAGATTAAAAACTAGCTCTGGAATAAAATGCGAGCGGAAAAGAGGGCGAAAGGGGAAAAAACGTTTGGGCTGAGGACTTACGTCTTTCGTAATTTAAAGCCTTTTTCAGCGCCCTCGTTTGTCCGCCGCCTTCTCTTTTTCTCCTTCCTCAGGGTTTCGAGAGAGGGAAGATCTTGCGTCGTTTCGCGCGAATCGGTCGCTGCTTCCTCGTCGTCCGTCTCCGCAGGCAAAGGGATATATAGCTTTCGTTCTCGAATTTTATATCCGTGCTCTCCGTGATACGTTGGAGCTAAATCGGAATCGACATTTTCAGCAAAAGATGAACCGAGACGGACCCTCGACGGATTCCTTGCGTTCCGAAGAGGACCGTCCGTCGATTCCGCGGAGAGAAAACGCAGACGAACCCATCGACGGGAGCGACTCTGTCAGTGGGAAGAGCAAAAAGGGAAAGAAAAGAAATCTCACCCCCGAGCAACGCGAGCACAAGAACGCGCAAGAGAGACTCAGGCGGAAGCTGATACCGCCGACGCCGGAGCAGCGCGAGAAGAAGAACGCGCGCCAGAGAATATGCGCGCTCACCGCCGAGCAGCGAGAGAGAAAGAACGCCCGCAAGAGGTTCCTCTCGCTCACTCCTCAGCGAATAGAGCGCATCAGGAACCTCAAAAAACTCTACAAGCTCACTCCCGAGCAGACAGAGTGGTACAAAGCCAGACGCAAGTGGAAAGACGCCCTCAAGAAGACGTCCGCGACCTCTTCCAACGTCTAAACGCTCAATTATCACTCATAATAATGCCATATTAGTTTTTTTCTAAATCGAAATAGCAACCATTAATAACCAAACATGTGTAAAATAGGCGCGGCACCATTTTGTACGTACTGCGCTCGGCGCATATCCCTCTCGACGTCCGTTAACGACATATCGTTGCTCGCGCAGCGTCGAAGACGACGATATATCGGTGCTCTAACATTCGCATCGCGAGAGACCTTTTGGATTAACTTCTTAGAACGTCATAGGAAACTCGTTTGATAGATATGTACGTTGTTTATAATAATAATACTAGAATGTTGTCCTTATAATAGGTTCATGGGATTATCATTTACTTTTGTCAAATTCTTCAAAGGTCTTTATACTGTGTATTATCATTGATCTTAATCTTCGATTAATATCATTTGCATGATTTTCGAAAAATATTGAAATCCAATTTGGTATTAGTTCATTTTCCCTTTCTTTCGTAAGATGTTCCCTTTTGAATATTGTCTCGAAGCTCTCTCTTTTGAAGCGTTTCTGTTTATTTTTCTGTGAACTTAGACGGACCGATTTGTGAGACTTGTTTCGGTGTGCTTAAATTAATACGTAAGGGATATGACGGTACGTTCTTCGTTTGTATACCTCTGTTCTTTTGATGCTATTTCTGTGCTCGACCGATTTTCAGATAGCGCATGGAAGTCGAGACGGGTAGCGAGCGACGCTCGTCTGACGCGTCCCGTCCGCTGTCGGAAACTCGAATCGTTGTGAAGAAATTGAAATCGGAGTCGGAGAGGAGCGCAGAGGAAGAGAAGGGTGGGAAGAAGCGGAGGCGAGATCGCTTTGCGGGGCTCTCTCCCGAGGAGGTGGCCAGGCGGAGGGAGCTCGAGAGGGTGAGGGGCAGAGAGAGATACCGCGCTTTTTCAGCAGAAAAACGCGAGGCTTTCCTGGCGCAGCAGAGAAACTTTAAAAAGAAGGCTCGCCGCCTGACGCCAATCGATGCGCTCAGCGAAGAGCAGAGAGAGAAGAAGAACGCCCGTCACAGAGTCGATGCGCTCACTCCGGAGCAGCGGGAGAGGAAGAATGCTCGCAAGAGATACGATGCGCTCACTCCGGACCAGATAGAGCGCATCAGGACCCGAAAGAAGCACATGAAGATTACTCAGGAACAGAAGGATCGCTACAGGGTCAGACGCAAGTGGAAAGACAGAATGAACAGAGCTGGTCCCGAAGCGTCTCTTTTTGACTGATTGCTCTGGAGAAGCCAGCGAAACTCCGCCCGGTTCTCCTCGCCGCGCTCTCTCGACTTATCCTCCTGAATCCTCCTCGCTCGTGCGACGTTCCTAATCGTCTCTTGCAAAATCAATCAATGGTGGTTTTAGTCAACGGCGAAATATAATTTATAAAAAAAACATCTAAGGCATGTTGTTGAATTTTGATTTTAGAGCTAAATTCCCTGGAAACTATAAGTTTCATCCACCAGGGCGTGCTAATATAGGATTTTCATTTTGAAAGTAGACGATCCTAGTATCGAATTGCTCTATAAAGTGTTCGTCTCTGTAAAATTTTGTGTAATATTTACATGATTAGCTAGAATTAGAAAATGTCTTAAAAATCCAGCTCTCATCTGTCTTTGATAATATTTATTACAAAAATCTGGCATTTCTATGCAATTCGTTGTTCTTATTTTCGTAATTTCGAAAGCAGCTCGTTTAATGATTTTTAATAATGTTACTTTTGTAATATTCTTCAAATTAATCCTGGATTTTGTTTGCGGACAATGAAACTTGTAAAATTTCTGGATAGATCTGTAATTCTATTAGTTTTATAAATCCCTTCCGTACATCGAGTATTTCGTCCGTGTTTTTTTTTAAGAGAAAATGGCGCAAGGTACTTACAAATATAAGAGATAATATAATATAGAAAAATGTATTGGCAATGCCAGGTCATGGAGTTACAATGTATATCTTTTTACATTGAATGTGTCTAGTTTTTTTTTTTTTTTTTTTTTTTTAATAATCGTGTCCCGCAAGCAGTGTTAACATTTGGTGAGCTAAAATATTTACTTCAATTATTTTAATTATATCTTTTCGCTATAGTTTCTTTATTAATTTGATTGTAGGTAATTTGAATGTAGCTCTTGTCGAATCCCTAAATTTTCAGAATATATTTTGATTTGCGTTGGTGTGAAGACGATAGCTATGACGGGAATATAAGGGTGCTCCCTGCTTTATGGTCCACAGGCAATAGGATTTTTTATTTTTGCGATCATCCCATTGTATGCGAACTGACAAAAATGACTCGCTTTGGAAGAAGGCAAAGTCGTGCGAGTACTGGCAGAGACGAACGGCTCAAAGACACAAGAGATTATTAAAAATTAATTGCACCTTTTTGTGCAGTATTAAGAAAAAAAATGTGCATTTATATGAATATGAAACCCCCTCTCTTAAGACTCGACTGGATTGCCTAATTATTGAAATAATAGCTTCGCATGAAAATTCTACGATTTAAAAGAAAATGTTTCTCATAGAAGATCTCGAGTTATCAAACATGTTGCAAAATATGAAAGAACAACAAACGAAAGAAGAAATAATAAAAGTGGCGTAAACTGACTTAATATATGAAGCGCGAAATCGAGAGGAAAGCCAAATGCCAATACTTTGCATTGAATTGCGCCGTTAAATAATTTCAACAAACTGTATTTAATATTTGTGCAAATATTCTTGCATCTTACATGCGACTTGAAATACTTTACAAAATTGGAACTGCATTTTCATGCCGTATCATTCATTCAGAGCAAAGGGATATATTTTTTTTATAGGTATTTTGTTGTTTTTTTAACGTATTCAACAATAAACCAGAATCCCTATTTTCAGCTGGATATGGATGTTGCCCCCCAATGCAGTGAATCCCCAAAATACTCTGAGAAGGATTCTTCGATCGATATGGAAGGAATTAATTTGGTTGAAAATCTTATCGATCGACTACCGTTAGAGATTACCGTCCCCGCTGTCGCTAAAAAAATTACTCAAGCTCAACGCGATCGAGCCAACGCTCTAAAGAGACTGAGAAGACAACTCCGCACGTCGGAAGAGCGCGAATTGATAAATTATCGGGAGAGGCTCAGAAGGAAAAACGCTTCCAAGGAACAGCGCGATCGCACGAACGAAATGAAAAGGCTCCGAAGGCTAAATATTACGCGGGAAGAACGCGAACATCAAAGCAACAACGCGAGGAACAGACGCAGAAGACAGAACATTTCGGATGAACAGCGCCTAAAAAATAACGAAAGGGAACGGATCAGAAAGAAGAACTTGACGGAAGAACAGCGAGAGCGTCGGAATGCGAGAAATAGACTCAGAAGAGAAATGGAGAGAGCCGGATTACCCGCCATGACGCCGGAAGAGCGGGAAAGAGCGAACGCTCTCCAGAGAATCAGAAGGCAGAATGCGACTGCGGAGCAGAGAGAGCGAAAGAACGCCATGGACAGAATGAGAAGACAGAACGCCTCGGAGGAGCAGCGCGAGCGGACGAGGACTCTGCAGAGAATCAGAAGACACAACGCTCCTGCAGAAATGCGCGAGCGCATAAACGAACTGCAACGACTGAAGGCGCGAAACGCCACGACGGAAGAGCGCGTGCGAAAGAACGAACTGCAAAGATTGAGAACGCAAAATCTCACTGCCGAAGAACGCGAGCGTCTGAAAGCTCTGCAGAAAGCAAGAAGAGAGAATGCATCGGAAGAACAGCGCGTGCGCCAAAATGCAATGTTGAAAATCAAGCGCCGAAACGCTGTTATCTTGCCAGAGCAGCTAGAACATGTGGCCATCGGACAAGACTAAGTTCTCAAACTGACTCCGATATAAATAAGTCTACACGGAAGACGATAGACTATCTTAGCCAAAAAACATTGTAGAGAAGATGTATAGAAAATATAGAGAGGAAAAGATGCAAACACGTCTTGACTGTTTTGCAATATATTTCTCATTCAACCGAATGATAATCTCAGATATTTTCTCTTCTGGTATTTCTTCTCTCGTACATATCTCACCTCAGGGCAGCACGAGCAATCTTAACGTTTTTTTAAGAATCAGAAGTCTCGAATTAAATAATGCTCGATGAAGATTAAAAGGCAAGTCGAACAGCAGCTCGACGGCGCCGGGAGCAGGTAGCGGGGCGTAGGATTGACACGAGAAATACGCCAAGATTTCAACGAATGCATCGGCGTGGAAAGAGTGATCGAATCATTTTTATATTCACAATGCTTTTGCATTTTGCAGTATCTTTACATTTGAATTTAACAGGGATGGTTAAACATGGATAATCGGTCTTCGTATATAACATGGCTTAACTCAATACATGGTCTATGCGGGCTGCACGGGAAGTGTCGCCATCTGCACAGTCGCGGCGACTGTATTTCGTATAAAGTTTCAAAATTGATATCTCAAACTGAAAAACTACAAAATACTAGCTTAAAAATCGCGTTTATGAGTATCTCAGAGTATATATAACTTACGAATATTTTACGCTTTACAGGGTCCCGTCCCTGGTTCAAAACGAATTTGATTGTAAAGAGATAACGGGTTATTGTATAACATCTAAATAAATTCATATTTGTAATTGTCAATTATTTTTATTTCGTATTCTTTATTACAGAAACAAGATTATTTTGCTCAGCGCTTAATATTTCTTTCTACGTGTTTAAGCTATACTTGTTTCCATTCCTGCGTTTCCTTTTCTTGTTTAAACTCAAAAATGTATGTACATAACTTGAACTGCATCTTAAGTCTTAAATAAAAACTGGAGATTAATCGGTCTATATAATATAATAAACTATTTTAACGCTTTTGAGGGATATTAGATTTTTTTTTAGTCCATAGATTTTATAATAATACCAACACAAATAAAATAATATGACAATCATTCTGATTGCGCCGGTAAAAAGATATTTTATAGTAACTCCTAACGAATGACATTGCTTCAATCGTGAACTTTTAATATATTTAATTATCTACAAATCGGCTCTAAATGTTACGTTTATAAATATTTATTTGAAATCACTATTCTTCCATGATAAGTTCACCTCTTAACCGCAAAAATTTGATATTTTTCATTTGAATTGCATGACAATAATTTAATTGTTTTCACTTACGAGCAAAGGGATATTTTAAGATGTTATTGTAAAGATTTTTAAAATAATCGAGATATATATTTTTTATGTTAGATATGAACGATGTGCATGTCTAATGCGTTGAACCCCACAGGTGGCTAACTTTACTTGTGCCCGGTTTACAGGTGGACAGTTTTCATGCACACAGGCAACTCTAGCTTTGTGTAAAGAGAATTAGCTTCGTTTTTAAGCTAGTTTCAGCTCAAAAACGAAACTAGCCTCATATGAACCGGGCATTATAATTGGAATACATAATATAATTTTTAAAGAAGTACGTGATTCACAACGGATTTGGAACTCATTCAAAGTCTTAAAAATACGCAGATCGATGCAATTAGCATAAATATACGAACGAATCATTGAATAATGTAACTATATGACTAGGGCACAAAAGAAGGAACGCTTTGCTGAGCAGAGAAAGCTGCAAAGCAAGACGAGAGCACGAACATTGTACTCCTTTCCAGTAATTTACAAAAATTGACTTCAGAAGAATGTTAGCGGCTTACAAAACTTAAAATTAAAAACAACATTAAATAAAAATGAAACTGCGATATACCACAAAATACCAAAAGGGGGGAAGAAAACTGGTACCTGGTAAAGTAACAGAGAGCCCTGAAATATACTCGTACTAAACGAGACTTGTCAATTATGATTGCCACTATGAAAGAACAAGATAAACAGGGAGATTAATGGGAACTTGGAAGTATTTTCCATATTTAATATATTATCAGTCAAATAATTAAGTAGGTCTCTTGCCACTTTTTGAATTTATAGAATTAATCAGTTTAACCGACAGCTAAATCGTACAATATTATTGCGACTTAGAACGACTTCCGTTGCAGCATGCATTTAGTGGATTTGCAGAAATATAGATATTTTCTTGTAAATTCTATGTCCTTGCTCTCATCTTCGCGTGATAACAGAATAGCTTAAACGTCTGCTCACGCATTATGCGTGCTAAAAATGATGTAAAATGTTATTTCTGATATCGCGCGAAAACGCGGGTTAGAATCGTAAAGCGTTAATAATATTTTATATTATGTCTTTATAATAGTCGATATATATAGTAAACTGGTGCTACTCTTCTTTTCTTACATTGCAAATCGATATGTATATATATATATATTTCAGTCGAGCGAATGAGGAGGTGAATGTATGACACAGACGAAATGGATGTAACCCCTTCCTATGAATGGATATTGAAGAGGCCCATAGTTCTTCTGTAGTGGACTGTCAGTGGCTGCACTATGATGATGATGATGATATCTATTTCAGAGTTTTGCCTAGGAAGCGGACTAATTTATTTAACACCACTGCACTAAGATTTAAAACTTGATGGGCTACAATCAAAAGCATCATTGGTGCGTTACGGTTACGATCTTTATAGTTGATTTAGATAATGAAATATAAATCAATAGGATTGTTTTTCAATAAATACTCAATCAAAGACACGTGAATGATTTGGTCAGCAAACTCAAAGATTTTACCAAGTTCTCATTTTTACTTCTCTGCGTTTGCTTTGAATTTAAATTCAATGCCTTGTGTATTACGCGAGGGACTAGATTCTACGTTTCGCGAAGAACGTGTTAATTAAAAAAGTTCAAACATCAATGTATACAAGATACTGCCGCTTTGGTGTATCTTATATAACGACTATTCACAGCTCTATTCTGCATAATTATAGTATCTGTAATGACAGCAATTTTATCTTACTGCAAGATCGTTCTTTTGATAATCATCTCTATTCGTATCATTTCTCTAACGAGCAAAGGGATATTTTCAGGTATTATTTTAATGAGTTCAAAAATAAATCAGAATCCCTATTTTCAGCTGGATATGGATGATGTTGACCTCCAACGCGTTGAATCCTCAAATGACTCACATCGCCTTCGGATGGAATGTCGAGTCGTGATAGAAAGAATAAATTTGAATGAATTCTTGAGTCGTTCACCTAAAGGCACTGTTGCTGTAGGTCGTAAAAAACTCACCTCAGAACAGCGCGAGCGATCAAAGGCTCTTACGAAATCTAAAAAACGAAAAGTCACAGCAGAACAGCGCGAAATTAGAAACGCAAGACAAAAAATCAAAAGACGAAACGCTACAGAAGAACAGCGCAAACATTGGAGGGTCGTGGGGAAAATTTGGAGAGATAACGCTCCAAAGGAAATGCGCGACCGCATAAATGAAAAACGACGACTGTTGAGACAGAGTGCTACACTGGAACGACGCGAACAGATAAACGCAAAACAAAGACTTAGATTTCAAAATCTCACAGCTGAAGAACGCGAACGTCGAAATATTAGGCAAAGAGCCTGGAGGAAAAGACAGGCGAGCGCCAAATTTTTATGAAATGGCATAGATCAAGACAAATCTGAAGGAAACAACAAACGCATTTTGTTAGTCGCAAACTTTCATACAAACACTGTGTACAATTTGACCAAATGATATTACATTGTATTCTGCGTCCTTATTACATTATATGTTCCAAAAAATTAGTGCAACCAAAGACTGAACGTTAAATAACATATATGCTAATTCGTCGTTACTGTATTGAGCTCCTTGATTTATTCTTATTTTAGACTTCTGTTATTAACGACTCCTGAACAGTTAAAGTGCATGGAATGTAAATAGAAATGTTCTCATTGGAGATGAGAAGACCGTTAATGTTATATTTTTAAAATTCAAATTCTAGGCTATTTAGCGACGAAAATCGACCTATCTTCATTTAAGTTTTAACAAATATGGGATTGTCAGGTTATAAAATTAGTTATATTTTTTTAAAAATTCATGCGTTTATTACTCTATTTTTAATAAGAATTACGTGACAGCTTTTGAATTATATTTCGTATCATTCCATTTACGAGCAAAGGGATATTTTAGGGTACTGTTTTAAAGAATTCAAAAATAAAATCAGGATTCCTATTTTCAGCTAGATATGGATGATGTTGACGTGGAATCCTCTTGTGGCTCCCATCACTCTCAAATAGAATGTCAAGTCACGATGGACAAAGTCGATATGAACGAATTCGCAAGTCCTCGTGAAATTGGAATTAATGTTCGAACTCAATCAAATTTCATAAATTTGTGTGATCAATCCAGGAATAAAAGTAATCCACCGAGCAAAAAATCCGTAATGCGTAAACCGCCCACGACAGAACAACGCGAACGATGGAATGCTCTACGAAGAATTAGAAGGCAGAATTTTACAGCTGAGGAGACAAAGCAAGTTAATGATCTTAAAAGTAACGCGAACGGTTCACCAAAAGAACCTAAAGTTCGTAAAAAACTCACTCCAGAACAGCGCGAACGAAAAAATGCTTTGCAAAGGATTAGAAGACAAAATATTACAGAGGAGCAGAGATGGCGACGTAATACGCTCAAAAGAAAGAACTTTTCGTCGGAACAGCTCGATCACGAAAAAGCTGCAAACAGGCTCAGAAGTAAAACGAGAAGAGCAAGAAAAGCAGCGTTATTTCCAAATATGGAAGAAGATGGTGATCTAAACAATAAGAGCGATTCGCAGGAAAAGAGTATTGCCATTGCTCGAAAAAAACTTGCTCCAGAACAACGCGAACGAAAGACTGCCTTGCAAAGAATCAGGAGGCAAAATATTACAGCCGAGCAGAGAGGACGAATTAATGAACTTAGAAGAATAAGAAGTTTAGAGGAACAGCGTAAACGAGAAGAATCTGTGAACCGACTCAAAAGTAAAATAGATATAGAGCGAAACACCGCATTGTCCACGATGTTGGGTGAAGAAACTAATCGACGCGATGCGGTCGATCCACCCAAAGAGGCTGTTGCTTGTAAAACCCTTACACCAGAACAACTTGAGAGAGCAAATGCACGAAGAAGAATTGGTAAACGAATATATACCGTTGAAGAGCGCGAACGCAAAAAGGCCAAAGATAAGGCCAGACAGCAAAATTCTACGGAAGAACAGCGTGAACATAAAAAACTTACGAATAAGATTAGAAGGAAGGTCGCCACTGAAGAACAGCGTGAAAAATGGAGAGCTAGATATAAAATCTGGATTCAAAACACTTCAGAGGAAATGCGCAATCGCATGACCGAAAAGCGAAAACTGATAAGACAAAATGCTACGACGGAACAGCGCGAACGAACCAACGAACGACAAAGAATTAGATCCAAAAATCTCACAGCGGAAAAACGCGAGCGTCGAAATGCTTATCTAAGAGATTGGAGAAGGAAACGAAACGAACGTCAAAACGAAATGGAAACCAACGTCGGAACACCGTTATTACACCAAAGCAGCTCATCGGAAGAGACTAAACCTACGACGGAAAACGAACTCGAAATCAAAAAAATACTCTAGGAAAGAACAATTTCAACCATTCATTAGGATCACTAAGGCTTAATTAGACGACGGGATCAGGAACTTATTGGTCATTACGAAAAAAATAATATTCAAATAGCACAAAATAGTTGAAGGTAACTTTTTGGCGGAACTCATAATTGGTATTCGTACATTTACTTGAAATATGATATGTTTTTGCCGATTTTCGAGGAACTCGTTACAATCGATACTGTTAACCTCATTGGGGTTAATCCCAACAAGGAATCCCGGTTCGATAAGAATATGAAAATTAGTCATTTGAAACAAATTAATTGTTTTAATTATTATATAGGCATTTGGATCAATTGACATTTGTGACGTATTAATAACGTTTGCTTTTAAGATTTTTCTGTCTCTTCAAGAAACGATTTAAATTTACTCGCAATTGGATGTTCAAAATGATTATTTTAGAGGAAAAAAATTGAATTTACTCGTTTGGATGACCAAAAATCTTTGATTAAACGTCCTGAAACGCTTAGAATAATATCTATGTATTTGTATTTATATGACAGTGCGTCAAAAGTTGATTATTTTTTCTACGAACAAGTTACAATGTTTTAATTTAAATATATTGCACGGTTACTATTAATTAACTTTATGCAGTCCATGTATCTTTGATGCCACGATTTTTAAAGATTGAATTGTAATTCTATTTCGTATCTTTAAAACTTACGAGCAAAGGGATATTTTCAGGTATATTTTAAAGAATTCGAAAATAAATCAGAATCCCTATTTTCAGCTAGATATGGATGTTGACAAAGAATTCGATGAATCTCCAACCGAAGAGCAACATTTTGAGAAGGAGTGTCGCATCGTGCTGGAGAGAATCGATTTGGGTGAAAATGCAAAGACTGATGATACCGTTGACTCGCAAAGTTGCGAAATGGAAAATTGTGTGGTAGATATAAAGAATCTGAAACGAAAGCAGTCTTCCGATCAGCTGGAGTGGCGGCGGATGTTGAGAAAGAAAAAAGTCGAACAGGGAGATCCTGTCGTAACACCGGATCAGCTCGAATGGCGTCGCATGATCAGAAGAAAAAAAATAAAAAGCGAAGGACCCGCGAAAAGGACCCAAGAACAGCGCGAAAGACGAAATGAACTTCAAAGAATTAGAAGGCAAAATGTTACAGCTGAACAAAGAGAGCGAGCGACTGCTCTTCAAAGATTGAAACGACAAAATGCCACAGCTGAAGAGCGCGAGATATCGAAAAATAAGCAAAGAATGAAAATACAAAATCTTACACCGGAACAACGCGAGCGTAGAAATGCATTAAAGAGGATCAAACGACAGCAGATTACGCGCGAAGAGCGCGAACATCAAACCAAGTTGGCTAGGGAGAGGCGCAAGAAACGAGAAATCTCAGTGGAGCAACGTGAAAAAAACAATGCCAGAGAAAGACAAAGGAAGTTGAATTTAACACCGGAACAGCGTGAACGCGCTAAAATCATGAACAGACGCAAAAGAGAACGTTGTAAAGCATTAGGCATTGATATATACAGTTATTCGGAAGAACAGCTTCAACGAAAAAAGGATCTGCGGAGAATCAGGATGGAAAATCTTACAGCGGCACAGCGTGAGCGAGCAAATGCACGAAGAAGAATTGGTGAACGAAAATACACCGTTGAAGAGCGTGAACGCAAAAAGGCCAAGGATAAGGCCAGACTAGAAAATTTTACGGAAGAGCAACGGGAACATAAAAAAATTAAGGATAAGATGAGAAGGAAGGTCGCCACTGAAGAACAGCGCGAAAAATGGAAAGATAGATATAAAATCTGGATTCAAAACACTTCAGAAGAAATGCGCAACCGCATGACCGAAAAGCGAAAACAGATGAGACAAAATCCTACGGCGGAACAACGCGAACGAACCAACGAACGGCGAAGAGCAAAATCCAAAAATCTCACAGCGGAAAAACGCGAGCGTCGAAATGCTTATCTAAGAGACTGGAGAAGGAAACGAAACGAACGTCAAAACAAAGGACAACAAAACGAAATGGAAACCAAAGTCGGTACACCGTTATTACACCAAAGCAGCTCATCGGAAGAGACTAAACCTACGATGGAAAACGAACTCGAAATCAAAAAAATACATTAGGAAAGAACAATTTCAACCATTCATCCGGATCACTAAGGCTTAACTAGATAACGGGATCAGAAACTTATTGGTCATTACGAGAAAAGTAATATTCAAATGCAAAAAATAGTAAAAGGTAGCTTTTAGACGAGAATACAAATCATAGGCTTAGAAAATTAACTTTTTGGCGAAACTCATGATTGGTATTCGAACATTTATTTGAAATTTGATTTATTTTTGTCGACTCTCGGGGGACTCGTTACAGTTGATTCTGTTAATCCCATCGGGGTTAATCCCAACAAGGAATCTCGGTTCAATATAAAAATGAAAATTATTCATTTGAAGCAAATTACTCATTTTATTATTTAGGCATTTTCATCAATCGACATTCGTGGTGTATTAATAACATTTGCCTTTAAGGGTTTTATGTCTCTTCAGAAAACAATTTAAATTCACCTGCAATTGGGTGTTCAAAACGATATATTTTAAAGGAAAAATCTTGAATTGAAAACTCGTTTGGGTGACGAGAAATCTTGGATTAAACGTCCTGAAACACTTAGAATAATATCTATCTGTGTTTAGACGATAGTGCATCAAAAGTTGGTAGTTTTTTATATACAAATATAGATGTCAACGGCGTTTATAGCATTTTTGTAATTATTTATTCCAAATTCTACTCTTTTTTTTACGACTGAAAGACGGCAAAAGTTGATCTTAACTATTTGATTTTTCTTTAAATATTACCTGCTATTCAAAAAAAATCCCACAATGTATTTATGCGTATATAACAAGAAGGGTAAATTCTACGTAAAAACTTAATTTGCTAAATAATTAGTATTTAATCAAGTATTTAATCAAGTGTATGCAGTCCATGTTTTTGATGCCTCGATATTACTAGATTGATTTGTATTTCTTTTTCGTATTTTTAAAACTTACGAGCAAAGGGATATTTTCAGATATATTTTAAATAATTTGAAAATAAATCAGGATCCTTACTTTCAGCTTATTATGAGATCTGTTAACATCAAATACAATCAATCTTCTGTTGACTCGCACTATCCAATCGTGATGGATACATTAATTTACTTTACTTTTTTACGGATTAACATGCGAATCATCATGAAATTCGAATTTACGTTCTGCAATACTTTGATAATGATAAATACATGTTGCGTAAAATGATTACGGTTAGGTAAAAGAAGACCGTTTTTGTTGTTCGTTAAATTCTCATCCCAGAACAACGCAAGGAAAGGAATGCTTTGCAAAGAAAAAAGAGAAGAGAATACACCACAACGGATAAGCGTGAACGGCGTAATAAAATTAAAATAATTTTGGGACTTAACGAGACGTCGCGAGAGCGCAAACATATCAACGTTAAGACGAGTATCAGTAAGTAAAGTCGTATAGAAGAACCATGCGAACGATAAAATGTCCTAAAAAGACTCAAAAAACAAAATAGTGCAAGTACACCAGAACAGCGTGGACATATTGCTCTCCTGGCAAGATTCAGAAGGCAGAAGCCAACAGCGGAAGAATATAAGAAGAGTAATGCGAGAATAAGTATTAGCGCAATTTCAGAAAAAGAGCGCGCGAAAGAAAGTACCAAAGAATGCGACGTAATCTCATCAAATAACGGCAATATAGAAGGGATGGGGTAATTTATTAGAGATTATTAGAGAAATCTGATGATAACAACAAGCTACTTTTTAGCACACGAGACACTTGGATGAATACCACCATGCCATGGACAAGTTTGTTGTGTTATTAAGACGAACAATTTTACTTCATTGGATTGCATTTTTATGATATACAATTCATATGGTTAAGAGTATATTTAGCACACGTTTTACAATCATGGTGGTCCCAGACTTTATTACAGCTACGTATCGTATGTTGCACGAGGTCTGTAAATCACATTTTGCCGTATCTTTAATGCAAACTATTATTTATATGGAATATGATAGATTTTGAATTACGTATCTATTTCGTATCATTTACGAGCAAAGGGATATTTTAAGGTATAATTATAAAGAATTTAAAAATAAATCAGAATCCCTATTTTCAGCTAGATATGGATGTTGACAAAGAATTCGATGAATCTCCAACCGAGACGCAACACTCTGAGAAGGAGTGTCGCAACGTCCTGGAGAAAAACGATTTGGACGAAAGCGCAAAAATTGATGATACTGTTGACTTGCAAAGTTACGAAATGGAAAATTGTGTGGTAGATATAAAGAAACAGAAACGAATGCAGTCTTCTGATCAGCTCGAATGGCGGCGGGTGATGAGAAAGAAAAAAGTCGAACTAGGAGGGCCTGCCGTAACGCCGGATCAGCTCGAATGGCGACGCATGATCAGAAGGAAAAAGGTAGAAAACGAAGGACCCGCGAAAATGACCCAAGAACAGCGCGAAAGACGAAATGAACTTCAAAGAATCAGAAGACAAAATGTTACAACTGAACAAAGGGAACGAGCGACTGCCCTTCAAAGATTAAAACGACAAAATGCCACAGCTGAAGAGCGCGAGTTATCGAATAACAAGCAAAGAATAAAAAGACAAAATCTTACACCAGAACAACGCGAGCGTAGAAATGCATTAAAGAGAATCAAACGACAGCAGATTACGCGCGAAGAGCGTGAACGTCAAACCAATTTGGCTAGAGAGAGGCGCAAGAAACGAGAAATTTCAGCGGAACAACGTGAAAGAATCAATGCCAGGGAGAGGCAAAGGAAGATGAATTTAACGCCAGAACAGCGTGAACGCGTCAAAATCATGAACAGACGCAGAAGAGAACGTTATAGCGCAATAGGCATAGATATATACAGTTATACGGAAGAACAACGTCAGCGTAAAAAAGAGCAGCAGAGAATCAGGATGCAAAATCTTACAGCGGAACAGCGCAAAAAAAGGAGCGCTATGGAAATGCTCAGAAGGCTGAAGCAGAATCTTACAGATAAAGAACGAAAGCAACAGCGCGAGCAACGCAACGCTCGAGAAAGAATGAGAAGACAAAATGCTTCAGCGGAGCAGCGAAATCGCCAAAAAATGAAAGACAAGCTCAGAAGAAAAACGGCCCTTGCAAATCAGATTCAATCCGTCAGTTTTATGGAGGAACAGTGCGAACGAAAAAAGATGTTGCAAAGAATGCGAGCACGGAATGTGCCGATAGAGCAGCGCGACCAATATAATGCTCAGCAGAGAATAAGAAGGCAGAATATTACAGATGAACAGCGCGAACGAAAAAATGCCATGCTGAGAATCAAACGTCAAAATACAATGCGTACGCCGGAAGAACGCGAAAGACACAATGCACTTATTAGAATGAAGCGTCAAAACACTGTACATACCGAAGAAGAACGCGAAAGACTCAACGCCCAGAGAAGAATGAAACGCCAAACCACTGTACGCACCCCGGAACAACGAGATCGACACAACGCCATCATGAAAATCAAACGTCAAAGCCAAGTTACTCCAGAGCAACGTGCACGAATAGCCTTTCTAGCGAGACTTAAGCGACAGAACCTCGTACCCGAAGAACGCGAGAGAAGAAACGCTCGAAGAAGAGTGAACGCAATGACAGAAGAAGAACGCCTACGGAAAAGAGCTTACGATAGAAAATATAAAGAAAAGCAAAATATTCTAGCTAAGGAGAAGCAAAAAGACATCAACATCCAACCGTTTACATGCGAAAATTGAATTTTTAATCATTAGATCATTTTTGAATACGACTTTACATATTTTTATACGTATCCGTTACGTTCTTGTCGTAACTTTCGATAATGATACAGCACAGTTGAAAATATTGGAATAGGTCGGTGAAAATTGCTGATCAAGTAGTCAAATTCGCGCATATACATGTTTCCTTTTAACTTGAAAAAAATATTTTATTTTTCTGTATATTCTATCAAGTCTCGTTAATAGGAATATGTTTTTAATAAAAACAACCCTGTCTTCACAGAAAATTTTATCATGCGATGAATGAGAAGTATAATGCAAATAATTCGACACTGAGGATAAAATAATAGTTTAAGAAGCTTGTACTCTTCGAGTAAGCTTTTGCCAATTATGATTATTCCCAGTTTTATAAAATTTGCTACAGCTTTTTTATTTAATATGCACGAAGAACGTATCATTCTGAGCAAAAAGATAGCTATACTATTTTTTAAAAACGAATATAATCCATATTTTCAGATAGGTTTGGATATAAACATGGAATAATGTGACTCTTTGATATACTTTTCAATGGGAAATATAGAATAGCCTTCATAGAACCATCATAAAATCGACTTACTCTTAAATCTGCGTGATCATAAAAATGCATGGGAGATAATCAAAGGTTTACGCTAGAAGACCGCAAACGTTAAACCGGCTAGGCTATAGAAAGACCGAGAAAATACGGTAGACAGTGATGGAAAATTTAAGAGTAATTTTTATGACGACAGCTAAAAATTAACGCTATGGAAGTACTCATAAGATTTAACCAATATCTTATAGACGAAGAGCATAAAGTAAATCAAATCTTAAAGAAGGAAAATCCGAGGGCGAATGATTTCTGATAAGAATCGACTAATGGCTAAATAAATAAAAAAATAACGGATCGCCCGGGAAGAAGTCTTTTCGTAAAAATGCTTGATCAAGGAATCGAAAGATATTGAAGCGATGCGAGCAAAACCTTTAAGCAAAACTAGATTTTAGTTCAAATAACTACAATTTAACTAACAATATTTTGTTAAACGTGTATATAAATGTGTTCTTGATCATTTAACTATTTTGCCCTATGATCAAGCGACTTTTCGTCAGGCGTTGTATGAAGTTTCTACTGCTGCATCTCGAATGCAAATCAATTACATCCTTATAATTGCAGCACATAATCATAGCATTCAGTTGGATAACATAGAGGTGAAACTAAAAAAAAAGATTGCAAACTGTTTTAATTCAGATGCATGTCTAAATTTGTACGAAGATTATCTATTACGTATGTGAGGAACGTTATATTTCGTATCATTGCACTTACGAGCAAAGGGATATTTATGTTATTTTCAATAATTAACAAACTCGACAATATATCAGAATCCATATTTTCAGCTAGATATGGATATAGACAGCGAATGCGATGAATCTTCGAAAGACGATTTGAACGAGTCTACAAAGAATATAAATGAAATTGAAATCAACGTCATAAATTCAAATCAATCCTATTGTGATGGCGGCGGTGGCCAAATCAATTATTTGGAAGAACCATCGAATGAGCCTTCCAAGTCTGTTGTGCGTAAACTAGTCACTGCAGAACAGCGCGAGCGAGCAAATTTTTTAAAAAGATTTAGAAGACAATATCTCACGCCAGAACAGCGCGAGCGATCGAACGCCCTGCAAAGGATCAGAAGAAGAAATATAACAGCGGAACAGCGAGAACATAAAAACACTGTGGAGAGGCTTCGAAAACGAAACACCACAGCGGAACAGCGCGAACGATCGAAGGTTTTGAGAAGATTAAAAAAAGAAAAATCAGAATTGACACCGGAACAGCGCGAACGCAGAAGAATCAAGGATTTGAATAGACGATTGAATATGACAGCAGAACAGCGCGAACTCGTCAATGCCAGACACAGACGCAGAAGACAAAACGCAACAGTTGAGGAACGCGAACACAAGAACAACATAGAAAGACTTAGAAGGCACAATGCGACGTCTGAACAGCGCGAGCGCCACAATGCCGTAGAGAGAGTACGAAAACAAAACTTTTCGACAGAACAGCGCGAACGTCACAACATGAGAAATAGATTCAGAAGAAGAAACGAAAAGGCAGAAGAGCTTGAAGCATACAATGTTCCAGAAGAACAGCTACAATACGACATCAGGCTCAAAGAAGCAATGCAAAACAGAGATGCTCGATGAGTACAATTCATAATCTTGCGAAAAATCGTCGTTGCAACATGCAATTTTGGAACATTTCTCTTATGACCAAATATGTAGGGAAATCGGAAAGAAAACTGTTAATCTTTTAAATATTCTTTATGCCAAAAAATCATCCGTATGTCGATGATTTTCAACTTGGCCATATCATACAACCTTTAAAACCGTTACCATCGGAAGGTTAATTCAATAAATTGATATCTGATGAATATAGAAGATATGATAGATCTTTGTTAAACGCGAATTTTTTTTATATGCGTTAACCTTTGCTTTTTATAGAAAGTTGTTATCATTTTCGACTTTTTGACCCAAAGTTAACACTTAATGCAAAAATAATTAATTCGCATGATTTTCATTGTTGCATAGGAACAGTTCATGCTGCAGCCGTGTATACCTCATTCTGCTAACGTTACTGAAGTTTCTTTACTATAGACAAAGAAAATCTGGCTTTATTTAACTTTTCGTGATTTATTTATTATTGGGATAAAAATGGATTTTTCTCGCTCCCTCTGATATGTCATCGCGAAATATTGCCCGAAATATATTTTAAAAAGCTCATTGGCTTTATAATACGAGGAGTATCCTGATTGATAGATTGGAATTTAAAGGAAATATATTGGATTCTTCATTGGATTAAATTAGGTTGATTCGCGTTTAATAGCGATTTTGAAAAAAAAATCTCGTCCGCTTCATATATTAGGGGGACCAACAAGTATTCGCGCAATTATTAAAAAAGAAGTTCAATTTTATTCACATATATTTTTTAAATACAACATTGTAGAGTGTAATTCCTTTCATTATTCAACACATCTTCCTATCGCTTTGGCAGTCCTTCGATCCTTTTTTTTGTAAAAACTTTCCGGCTTATAAGCAGAAGACGATTTTAAATGCATTTCCATTTTAGCTGCATTTTTCTTTCATGCTGTGCTCCTGAAAAGGCGGAAATCAGTCAGGGCGAGGTCCGATGAATGAGGATGTGGTAACACTTCTCAGTTTTATCCCGTGTCAATTTTCTTTTATGAGGGCGTGCATTATCATGAAGCAATATCAGCTTCTTTCCGTTGAATAAATATGGGGGGTTTCTCTTTTAATTTTTGATGCAAAACTGCATCAATGCAAAAATTATCGCCAATAAACTTGCACAACGTGCGTTGCAGGACGTGGACTTCGTTGGCTTCAGGTCCTAAACATTTCTTGTTATTATTTTAAAAAAAAATGTTTAAGCATAGTTCTACAAAAAAAATATTTACAAAGATGTTTCCGTTACTGTGTCCGGACACAAACTGAGCTCAAAAATATGAGGTCTCAGTGTACGCGAATACTCTGCTCTCACTAATGTAAACATATTTTTTATTGTAAATACCTTACGAAGATCTGAATTTGGTAAAGTGTATATTTTAAGTGTACATATAGAGTTTATCTTACCACTGTCTCGATTTTTTTCTGATTAAAAATAATTCTTTCGAAGCTCGAAATTGTTTTCGTTGCTTAGATTGATTTTTTTATGTCAAGAAATGTGTTATAGGAATTTTATTTTTTACATAAAAAAAACCCGTTATTTATTAAAATAATTTCTTTTTACAATCATCTATTGACCATTTTGATGGATGTTTATTTATTAAAAATTGTTGACAAATATAAACGCTTTGTTGTAAAAGCTATCCTCGTCAAAATTGGATGTTTCCGCAATATGAATTGTTTTTCTAGGGGCTCTGTTCAATAATTTCTTTACTTAGATTGAATTAAAACGAATTTTAATTAACCATGATGAAATTATTGAATTGCAATAAAATATAGGGTCGCGAGCAATTTGAATTGATTGCAGTGGGGATAGTAGTCAAATTATAATGTTTATTTCGAAAAATGTGCAAATTATTACTGTGTATACTTAATGAAAACTTCATATTTATATTTTATATTGGCATTAAAATGTACATAAATGTCGTAAAACGATGTCATTTTCATTATGCACAATTCTCGAATACTATAAGAACTATTTTTTATTAAATGTGCATAGTTTTGCAGACATTGTATTTATTACATGTTATTTAATTATGTTCAGTTATCAACGTGATTGATTTTGTACATTGAAAAACATAAATAAATCTAATATATAATTGGAAAAAATGTGTTTTTTGGATCCTGTTCCCCATTTTTATTTTCATCGTTTTTTATCCATTACAATTTTTAGTACCGATTGGTACCTTACTTCATTTTACTATTGACAACGTCACGTCCAATACATTGAATAGTGCGTATGCAATTACACGCTATATTCTGCAGAGCTCTCCGATATATATTTATTGAAAGGGGTAAAAATCGCAATCATAAATTCACTTCCCCCATACATTCGATATTGACAAGACCTCCGGATTTTATTTTGTAACGCTCAACGAGTATGTCACCCAGGTGACTATATCGAAGGACGCTATGGTGACTCTATGGGGCAATCTTACGTGACACTAATATTCCAGATATTGAACACTTAGATGGTTTCATCTTCTTACTTAGATGGATCACTTACTTAAAACACTCACCTGTGTCGAGTAGAAAGAAAGAAAACTCGATAATTGGAGATCGCCATTCATTATTCGTACTATTCGGTTATTATTATCGATATGTATATTTATTTACACTAATAATGGATATACATATTTGATATTTTAATATCTTTTTAAAATGGAACATATAAGGTGAATAAGCCAATCCTGTCTAATCGTTTTGGGCAACGCTGGTTGTAACATTCACGCTCTTTATTTACTTTGCCTTTAATATAAAAGTGTTTCTATGTTTCACTTAATTATTACAAATTAATTTTCACTAAAACTGAAATGCTAAATTTTGGCATTTCTTAACTAATGAATCTGATGATCTTTCATTGTTGTTCTACAATATGCTTTAATCTGAATCCACCCAAATGGTGCGTAGTAAATATTTATTAAACTTACATTACTTTTACATAAATAAACTGACATTGAGATGTTTCAATGACAAACGTTTCTGTATTCATACAAAATTATATACGAATGTTGAAATATGACGGCCATGTTTCTAGTAAGAGGCGAATTAACATAATTGCAAAGGGATATTTAAGTTGTTTAGTTGATTTTTTTGCAACCGCATTCAGCATTTACAAAGTTAAAGCAGAATCCCTATTTTCAGGTAGATATGGATATTGAAACAAAATGCAATGATCGACCCAGTGAAGCTTCTAATACTGAAGCTAAAATAGAAATAAAGAAGAAAGTTCGTAAAAAACTCACACCAAGGGAACGTGAGTTGAAAAACGCCCGAGAGAGAATTAGAAGACGTAATGTTGTAGCCACGCCGGAACAACGCGAACGGCGAAATGCTCTACTACGGCTTAAAAGGCAAAACGCTACAGAAGAAGAACGCGCAAAAGAGAGTTTGAGAAGAAGAAACGTTACGCAAGAGCAGCGTGACAGAAAGAATGCTCTACAAAGGGCCAAAAGACAAAATGCTACTGATGAACAGCGCGAAAAAGAATACGCTCAGTTGAGAATGAAAAGACAGAATACTGTTCTCACGCCGGAACAGCGCGAACACAGAGCTGACCAAGCGCGACTCAGGCGACTGAAGACCACTACTCCGGAACAGAGGGAGAGAAGAAACGCTCTCTGCAGAGCGAGAGCAATGACGAAAGAACAACGCGAACGCAGAAACAATTATCGAAGAGAGTTAAACAGTAGAGCAACACCTTCTAACTTTGATGCAACGGGAGATGAAAAACTGTTGGAAGTCATCACATATGAACACAATTCTGAGGATTAACACTGATCACTTCTTTGATCTCATTTACAAAACCACTCGGCTTGAATCTCGAGAATGTAACAAGAATTGAAGAAAGTTGGATATAATGGACAATTAAAACTAAAGACGAACAACGATACTATTAGTAAAAACTTGTTTACTGCGATAGAAGAACAATCGCATCCGCTCTCTACAGAAACGACGTGTCCGCAGACGGCTTAAAATATATTTTGGAAATTTTCGCATTGTGTAGAAATACTGTACATGTTTCTAAATGGTGTAAATCAATTCACATTCGTTCTAAAAATCTTATACTTAATAATACTCAATTTTTTTAAAAAATAATTCTCTTCATTTTCCCATATACCAATTCTTATGAGATTACTGATCTGATCGCTTGCGTCGAATTTAAAAACACGTGAAAGTTAAATTTACTATTAACGATATTTTTAGCAATATTTTTTCGTTGGCGTAAAATCAATTTACAACATATATGATTTTTTGTTCTGAAATTGAATAGCATTTTCAGTGCGATTCAATTTAATGCCTTCCGACCTTAAAGCAAAGGGATATCTCAAGCTATACTGTTAAAAAAATGTTTGCTATCTGCAATATCAAGTCAGTTAAACGAAAATCACTGTTTTCAGCTAGAAATGGATGTTGACATGGAATGCAATGAATCCCCGAAAGTCGAACATCACTCTCGAAAGGAATGTCGGATAGTTCTAGAAAAAATAGATTTCCAATCAATCGATCATAGAAAAATAGCAGAAAAGAAGAAGAATACTAAAAAGAGAACACCCAGTATACTTACTCCAGAGCAACGGGAGCGTAGAAATCTTTTGCAACAAATTCGACGACGTAGGGCTCGAATTGATGCCGAAAAACCAAATAAGGAGTTTGATTCACAAAATAAAACTGCAAAAAATTTGCAATCGCATGAAACCGTTGATGATGAACGCGAAACTCCCAAAGATCAATTGATAGATAACGTAGGATATAAAGATATTAATAAACGTAGAGGAAGAACACTCACTCCAGAACAACGCGAACGAAGTAATATTTTAAGAAATATTAGAAGACGAAATGCTCGACTTGGAATAGTAACTATCCCTATGAGCAGAGTAATGAAAGAAAAACAAAAAAGAGTTCATGTTGAACTCACTCCAGAACAACGCGAGCGAAGAAATTTTCTACGGAATATTAGAAGACAAAATGCTCGATATCAAACGGAAACAAGTTCGCAACATCTGCCTAAAAATGCTTGCGATCTACCGAGTGATTCGTCTACTGTAGACACGATAAAGGAAAGTACAAGTAAAAGTAAAATTCTCACTCCGGAGCAACGTCAGCGAATAAATTTCATGCAGAATCTAAGAAGAAGAAATAAGCAAGTACGGTGTGCTGCAATTTCCACTCCGGAACAGCGCGAACGAAAAAACGCTCTAGCTAGAATGAGAAGACAAAACACCGTTCTAACGAATGAACAACGAGATGCTAGAAATGCCAAGGAGAGACTCAGAAAGCGTCGAGTTCCATTAACGCCGGAACAACGAGAAAGATACAACGCTCAATTGAGAGTGAGCGCACTGTCTGAAGAGCAACGAGAAAGAAACAACGCTCGTAGAAGATACGAGTCTCTCACTCCAGAGCAGTTGGAACGGACGAGAGCCGTGAAAAGAAGAAACAAACCTACTGCAGAACGATTGGAATTGTATAGAGCTCGCCAGAGAATTAGCGCCCTCACTCCAGAACAGCGCGAGTACAGGAACGCCGCAAGAAGATTGAGGCATCAACAGTCTAAATTCGCGGAGGAGCAGCGCAGAATAAAAACAAGCATCGGAGAATAGTTGCCATCTTGTATATAATTGAATCGCTCCTGAACAAATCGAACGGGTGAGAGCTTAATATGGAGATCACGACCGTTCTCGTATACAACAGAAGTAGAAATACGATTATGATTTCAATTTGTCTACAGTGAGGACTTATAATTTGAATGTTCAGATCACACTATTGTTACAAAATGCAAATGAAGACATTATTAATCTAATTATGCTGTGTCTATCTATAGAAACACCGTTTATGTATTCAAATGCGTAGGAAAAATATTGAAAGTTTTTTCATGATGAATCGGTTTGCTTAAAAATCGACATGATTGATGTTTAGTAAGCAATATTTTATACGACAACGATGATTGCTCCTAGTGTTGCTTTTTATTAAATAAATTGCCAGTTGCAGCTATACTGAGCAATGACTTTATCAAAAATAAATCCTCGTAATGCTAACGCCTCTTTGTGACAACTCGCTATTCTAACAACCATAGAATCATACGATCAATTAACTTAATATAACACTAATCATTCTTTTATTTTGTATTTTATTAAGCACATAAGACAATAATTTAAACTTACAAATTGTGCCGGTTCAATTGTAATTTTATGTCAACGTTCAGATTATAGAGATTTCTTCTGTAATTTTATTATGTTGTGTTCGCCAATCACAAAAAATCGATTTGGATAACTACAATCTGAAGAAGAAAAAGAACACTTGGAATGCGCCAAAAGTAGTGCAGAGATGCTCAAGTGGAGGCGTTCGGTTATACACAAAAGAAATAGGCTCAGAGGGTATATACATAAGCCATAATAGTACAACGAAGGATTTACTTTCGAACAGGGCAAAAGAATAGAACACCGGAGGAGCGAGTGAGAATAAATGCTCGCCAAGCAATATTAAAAATGAGGGCCAGGGTACACAGTTGCTAAGATCAGAAAACATGGAACAAGAGCTTGAAAGGAGGAAAGAATCTAATAGAATTAAAAATGTAAGGCGTGTGATAAGAAAGTTCACCTTTAGTGAAAAAGAACGTGAAACACAGAAAGCCACAGTGAGATTAGTTTATAAAAATATACATAAATTTACTGACGAACAACACGAATGGAAAAAAAAGTTCCAATGAGCAAAAAAAGGGGTATCTAAATTGATGCTTAGATATGTAACCGCAAAAGAAAATAGACAGGGCAGGATTTACCGGAGAAAGAAACTATAGGAATCAAACGAAAACGGACATAACATTCGCGATCCATACATAGAGGAAAGACTTACAAAGGCGTGAAAAACCTAAAGCTAAAAAGATGCTTAAAAATAGAACTGCAAACAAAACCGAAAAGAACAATAGTACTTATGCAGAATGACATTGTTAACAATCTTGATAATTACATAAAAACGCTTATTGGATATGCATTTTTTATGTAGATGCTCCACAAAAAATTAATGCCCCCCGTCTTTTCTTATTTCATCGCTACAGTCGCTTCATAATTTAAATAGAGCATCTTCCATATGAAACGACGCGCTAATTTTCATCTAATTTTAGAGCAAAGGGATATCTCAAGTAATTTTATTGGTTATTATTTGAACAAAATATCGAATCTAAGTGGCATCCCTTATTTTCAGCAGGAAATGGATAATACCATGGAGTATGACAAGTGCTCGACCGATGCGCGTCAATCCATGAGACAATGTTTCGTTGTGCTGGAAAAGATCGATTTGGATAACTACAATCTGAAAAATAACAATCTGAAGGCGCCTAAACGAAGTGCAGAGATGCTCAAATGGAGGCGTTCGATCATACAGAAAAGAAATAGACTCCGAGGGTACATACATACGCCAGAAGAGTACGAGCGAAAAAGGGCTAACGCGCAAAAGCGTCAAAAGAATTTCACACCGGAGCAACGGTCGAGAATGAATGCTCGAACAGCATTATTTAACAGGAGGGTTAGAGAGAGACAACGTCAAAGAATACAGTCGCTAAAACCAGAAGACATGGAACAAGAGCTTAAAAGGAGAAAAGAATTTAATAGAACTAAAAACCAAAAGCGCGTGCAAAGAAATCTCTCTTTGACTGAAGAAGAACGCGAGGCGCAGAAAATCGCAGCAAGATTGTCTTATAAAACAAGACATAAACTTACTGATGAACAGCGCGAATTGAAAAACACACGTATACGCGATAGATGTATAGCTAAACAGATGCTAAAATATGTAAACGAAAAAGAAAACCAACAGGACGGTATTCATATTTCAGACAGTTTAAATGAAGAGCAACGCGAAAGGAAAAATGCACAAGACCGCGAAAGATACAGAGCTAAACTGATGCTTAAATATGAAATCGCAAAAGAAAAGGGACAGAACAGAGTTTACTGGGGAGACTGTCAGACCAATGAACAACGCGAAAGGAAAAATGTAAAAAACCGCAAAAGATATAGAGCTAAAATAATGCTCAATAATGGAACTCCAAAAAAAAGAAGACCGGAAAATATTCCCCGGAGAATAACCTTGTCTGATGAACAACGCGAATGGAGAAATGCACGAGATCGCGAAAGACGTAAAGCCATAAGAACCGCAATAAAAAACGGAGAGAACATTTACAATCCATACACTTTGACCGATGAACAACGCGAAAGGAAAAAAGCACAAAACCGCTCAAGATATAGAGCTAAAATATTGCTTAATAATGGAACTTCTAAAAAAAGAAGACCGGAGAATATTCCCTGGAGAGAAACCTTGACCGATGAACAACGAGAACGTAAAAATGCGCGAGACCGCGAAAGACGTAAAGCTATAAGAACCGCAATAAAAAACGGAGAGAACGTTCACAATCCATACATCTTGACCGATAAACAACGCGAAAGGAAAAACTTACTAAGGCGCGAAAGACGTAAAGCTAAAAAGATGTTAACAAATAGCACTGCAAATGAAACCGAAAAGGACAATACTCATGACAGAGAATGCGATACCTAAAGAGAACAGTAGTACTCATGTAGAATGATATTGTTAACAATCCTGAATTTTAAACTTTTATTGGGTGTGCATTTTTTTAATAAATGCTCAACCAAGCATTTATGTCACGTCTTTTCTTAGTTCATCGCTTCAGTTGCTTCCTAATTTCAATGGAGCATTTGCCACATAAACGACGAAAAGAACAAATGTCAAATGCTCCACTTTCAATTCAAATTTTATGTCGTATCATATAATTTTAGAGCAAAGGGATATCTCAAGTAATTTTATTGAATGTTATTATCTAAAAAAAAAATATCGAAAATTAAGTGGCGTCCCTTATTTTCAGCTGACAATGGATAATGCCATGGAGCATGATAAGGCCTCGACTGATCCGCCTCAATCCATGAGAGAATGTCACGTTATACTGGAAAAAATCGATATGGATAACTACAATCTGAAGAAGAAAAAGAACAAACAGAAGTCGCCAAAAATGAGTGCAGAGATGCTCAAGTGGAGGCGTTCGGTCATACAGAAAAGAAACAGACTGAGAGGGTATATACATACACCAGAAGAGTATGAGCGAAAAAGGCTTGATGCGCAAATACGTCAGAAGAATTTCACACCGGAGCAACGGGCAAGAATGAATGCTCGAGCGGCATTATTTAAAAGGATGGCCAGAGAGAGACAGCGCCAAAAAATGCAGTCGCTAAAACCAGAATACATGAAACAAGAACTTGAAAGAAGAAGAGAATTAAATAGAAAAAAAAATGAGAAGCGCGTGCAAAAAAAACTCTCTTTGACTGAAGAAGAACGCGAGGCACAGAAAATTGCAGCGAGATTATATGATAAAAAAAAACGTAAACGAAATGAAAATCATCACGAATTGAAAAAAGCACGTATGCGCGATAGATGTATAGCTAAACAGATGCTTAAATATGACATCGAAAAAGAAAAGGAACAGAATGACATTCACGCTCCAGACAACTTGACCGAAGAAGAACGCGAAAGGAAAAATGCACTAGACCGCGAAAGATACAGAGCTAAACTGATACTTAAATATGTAACCGCAAAAGAAAATGGACAGAACAGAGTTTACTGGGGAGACTGTATGACCGATGAACAACGCGAAAAGAAAAATGTAAGAAACCGTCTAGGATATAGAACTAAAATAATGCTTAATAATGGTCTTCCAAAAAAAAAAAGACCGGAACATATCCCCTGGAGAGAAACCTTGACCGATGAACAGCGCGAATGGAAAAATGCACGAGATCGCGCAAGGCGTAAAGCCATAAGAACAGCAATAAAAAACGGAGAGAATATTCGCAATCCATTCATTTTGACCGAAGAACAACGCGAAAGAAAACGTGCACAAAATCGCGAAAGAGCTAAATTGTTGCTTAAAAATGGAACCGAACAGGAAAATATTCGCCGGCCTATGACCTCTGAACAACTCGAAAAGGAAAAGTTGCGAAGGCGCGAAAGATATCAAGCTCAAGGGAAAAAAAGGTTGACCGATGAACAACGCGAAAGATGTAATGCTCTAGTACGTGAAAGACGTAAAGCTATAAAAACCGCAATAAAAAACGGAGCGAACATTTACGATCCATTCAGTTTGACGGATGAACAACGCGAAAGAAGTAATGCACGAGCGCGCGAAAGACGTAGAGCTAAAAGAAATCCTGAAAATAGAACCGAGCAGGACGACGAAGAACGCGAAAGGTACAATGCGCGAAGACGCGAAAAATATCACGCCAAAAAGATGCTTAAAAAAGAGGCCACAGTGGACGAAGAAAAGCGCAAATTACTCAACTCACGATTACGCGAAAGATATCATGCTAAGAAGACGCTTGAAAACTACGAAGAACAGCGTGAAAGGCGTAACTTAAAAAGTCGCGAAAGATATGCTAAGAGGATGCTTAAAAATAAAGCCGCAAATGAAATCGAAAGTGACATCATTCAAGGGAGTGAGAGCACTACCAATAGTGAACAATAGTATTTTTGTAGAATGATAATTTAAAAAGTCTTGAATGTGAAACACATTATTTCCTTGGATATGAACATTTTTATTTCGACGTTTGACCAAACATTTTATATTGCATAATTTCTTATTTTATCGCTAAATTCGCTTCCTAATTACAATTGAGCGTTTACAATATGAAGCGATAATGAGAACTAATGTTTAATATTCCAGTTTTATGTAATATCATCAAAATTCAGTTGAAAGGGTTTTCTTAACGCATTAAATGCTAGGGAACTTCGTATGCGTCTTTCCCCTGACGGGGGAAATCTAATTGTAAAAATCGTATATTTACATGAAATCCTATGTCATTTATAATAATTAGTATGTTTAAATATTTTTTTTAAAAATTGTATTCCGCCACCATCAAAAAGTTTTTACGCTGATTTTAAATTACGTTAAAACTTATATTAATGACTTTAGCATATTCAAATTCGTGTTTGATAAATGTGAAACGATTTAGAACTTTCAACTGTCCGTATTTTTTCTTATATTAGCACCTTGTTGGGTGAGATTTTTTCTTTTCACTGACACCCCTATCAAAAAAAAAAAAACAATTTCTGATTGTTTCTTCTATGTTTAAAAAGCACCATGGACACCACTGAAATCTATGGAGTATGAAATCATGACATGCCCCAACGTTGGAAACTGGTGGTACATATGTCGTATCATGTTTGCACCAAACGTTCCAAACCGCTGATACTAGTACATTTTTAATCTAAATTTCACGCCTCGATCTTTTGATTTTTTTTCTTTTAAAAATTAAAACTTAAAAAAATGATGCATATGCGTCGTATTGTATTTTTTTACATTCACGTTTATTAACTATTGATAGCGATTAGAAGGATTGTATATGGATAAGCGAGAATAATATGCCATAAATTATAGATACTTCCAAGATGATATGTTTTGTATAATAATTTTATGGATTTATAGATGTTTTTTTATGTTATTCTAAAAAAATTTGTAAATAAATCAGTCCCACATATTTTATATTCCGTTTAATTTCTTTGACGAAGTGAAAAAATAATGAGTTCATAGATCAGATGATCCTTAGTCCTATTCCATCTTGCAAAACTGTTTCGAGTACATATTTTTTAATTTACCACTTATTATTAAATGACACAAAGCCAGGGTTGGTTAAAATTTCATATTTTTTTAAATGGTCAACTGTTATTATTGTAAAATGTGTCACATTATTTGTTTCGCATATTCATACATGGAATGATTTAAATGAATTAAAATATTTTGTCAGTGGCTTTTTACGTCTTTTTACATTTTTTTTATAAAAATTATCTAAACGTGATTCTAAATTAAACTAATAGTTTTTTTAAAAGCACTATATTTATAGTAAATAATTTCATAACAAATTTATAACTAATAAAGAAGTTACAACGGTTTTTGTATTACATAACAAAGTTCAATTTCAATGAATCACTTCATTGAAATTGAACCGCCATCACAAGTTTTTCCATAAAACAATTAATATTTTTTAATACTTAAAAATTATTGTGCTAGGGTCACATTGGTGAATACAAAAATGTCATATTTTAATGGATCTTGGTGTTTCCATTTTATTTTTTTAATAAATTTAACAGAGGTCATCAGGACTGCCCATTTATCTTTGCTACGTAAATGAATGGTCAGGACGTACAAATAATGATAGTTTATTTTATAATAATATTCAAAAAAGGCTAAGAACCACTGACATTACTTAACTTTTACCAAAAAACAAGTTTTAAAAATATTTCTCAAAAATAAAAACGGCGAATACATTTTATCCTGAATTAATTTTTTATTCATTTGTACTGATATCTTCATTCGACCCGTAAATGAAACATCTTGGTTTATTGATGAGCAATGTCGGACATATCTGAGGACGCAACATGTATGTCCGCAAGCGATCAAGTGTTAACACATCTACTGCTAGGATTTGCCGCCTAACGAAGACAATCTTTGTATATCACTGCGTAGAAAATGAATATTTACTTAAAATACAACAACTTTTAAAACGACCAACATTTTTAAATATATTTTTTACGATTGTACTCAAAAAGTAATCCGCCGCCAGCATAGATCGAAAAGTTTTAAAAGTCCTAATGCTGATTGATGCTGCTGCTAAAGCATTTCAATGATTTGCATTATTTTTTGCACTCTTCTACTTCATAATTTATAGTCTATAAATGTTTATTTGTCTTTAAGTCGAGGATTGTATCCCGGATACCACAGTTGAGTTATTTTATAGTCTATAATATACACCGATGATTCACATTAAATCACGAAGTACATATATACGGGAAAAATATTTCTCACATATAAACTTTGTTTTGGACACTGTATATTGGGAATGTGCTCAATTTTGTAAAGATAGTTTCCCTAAATCTCCAGAAACCATCTTATTTGAAAAAAACATCACGTAATTGCATTTAAGCTAAATAACAAAAAGACAGCATAGCTTATAAAAATATGATTTCCGTGGATAACCATCAGTCGACATAGAACATATTGATAAGCTTCCCGCACTTAATAACATAACTCATGTCATTGTTTTTTTTTTTATATTCGCCAACCAAAATATCAAATCTAAATGACAAATCCCTATTTTCAGTTGAATATGGATATTGCCATGGAGGATGATGAGTTCTCGACTGATGCGTGTCACTCTTTGAGACAATGTCGCGTTGTACTTGAAAAAGTCGATTTAGATAAGTACAACGAAAAGAAAGAGAACATTCAAATGCCGCCAAAAAATAATGGAATCATAACTGGAAGACGAGTGCGAAAAAAGCTCGCAATGACTATTGAACAACGCGCCTCGTCTGAAGAAGAATTCGTCCCAACCGAAGAAGAATACGCCTCGACTGAAGAAGAACTCGACTCGACTAAAGAAGAACGCGAAAGCAAAAACGCACTCAAACCCAAAATATATAAAGCTAAAATGATGCTTAATAATGGAACGAAACGGGTCAGGACTCCCTCGACAATGAACGATAAACAACGCGAAAGGTATAACTTTCTAAGGCGCGAAAAACGTAAAGCTAAAAATATGCTTTATAATGGAACCATACCAAGTGAAACTTTCCTGAGTTTGACTGATGACCATAGCGAAAGGAATAAAGCGCAAAACCGATCAAGATATAGAGCGAAAATATTGCTTAATAAAGGAACTTCAAAAAAAATAACACAGAAGAATATTCCCCAGGGAGAAACCTTGACCGATGAACAACGAGAACGTAGTAATACGCGAGTCCGCGAAAGACGTAAAGCTATAAGAACCGCAATAAAAAACGGAGAGAACGTTCACAATCCATTCATCTTGACCGATGAACAACGCGAAAGGATAAACTTTTTAAGCCGTGAAAGATTTAAAAAGAATTTCACAACGGAGAAACGGGAGAGGGATAATGCTCGTGCGGTATTATTAAAAAGAATGCGCAGAGAGAGACAGAGCCAAATAATAAAGTCGCTAAAACCAGAAGACATGAAAAAAGAACTTGAAAGAAGAAGAGATTTAAATAGAATAAGAAATGTAATGCGCGTGCAAAAAAAACTCTCTTTGACTGAAGAAGAACGCGAGGCCCAGAGAATTGCAGTGAGATTATATCGCGAAAAAAAGCGTAATGAAAATCATCACGAATCGATAAAAGCACGTATGCGCGATAAATGTATAGCTAAACAGATGCTTAAATATGAAACCGAAAAAGAAAAGGAACAGAATGGCATTCACACTCCAGACAACTTGACCGAAGAAGAACGCGAAAGGAAAAATGCACTAGACCGCGAAAGATACAGAGATAAACTGATTCATAAATATGTAACCGCAAAAGAAAAGGGAAAGATCAAAGTTTACTGGGGAGACTGTATGACCGATGAACAACGCGAATTGAGAAATGCACGAGATCGCGCAAGACGTAAAGCCATAAGAACCGCAATAAAAAACGGAGAGAACATTCACAATCCATATAATTATACCGAAGAACAACGCGAAAGAAGGCGTGCACAAGACCGCGAAAGAAGACGTGCAAAAAAATGCGAAAGAGCTAAATTGTTGCTTAAAAATGGAACTGAACAGAAGAATATTCGCCGGCCGGTCGACGAGAAACGAGAAAGGTACAATGCGCGAAGACGCGAAAAGTATCACGCCAAAAAGATGCTTAAAAATGAAGCTACAGAAGCACAAATTACTTAACTCAACGGTTACGCGAAAGAAATAATGCTAAGAAGACGCTTGAAAATGAGGAAGAACAGCATTAAAGGCGTAACTGAAAAAGTCGCGAAAAATATGCTAAGAGGATGCTTAAAAATAAAACCGCAAATGACATCATTCATGGGAGTGAGAACACTACCAATAGTGAACATTGGTATTTTGTAGAATAATAATTTAAACCAAAATCACGCCTCGATCTTTTGACTTTTTTTTCTTTCTTTCAAAAATTAAAATTTAAAAAAAATATGCATTTACGTCGTATTGTTTTTTTACATTCACGTTTATTAAATATTGATAGCGATTAGAAGGATTGTATATGGATAAGCGAGAATAATATACCATAAATTATAGATACTTTCAAGATGATATGTTTTGTATAATAATTTCATGGATTTATAGATGTTTTTTTATGTTATTCTAAAAAAAATTGTAAATAAATCAGTCCCACATATTTTATATTCCGTTTAATTTCTTTGACGAAGTGAAAAAATAATGAGTTCATAGATCAGATGATCCTTAGTCCTATTTCATCTTGCAAAACTGTTTCGAGTACATATATTTTAATTTACCACTTATTAAATAACACAAAGCAAGGGTTGGTTAAAATTTCATAATTTTTTTAAATGGTCAATTGTTATTTTTGTAAAATGTGTCACATTAGTTGTTTCGCATATTCATACATGGAATGATTTAAATGAATTAAAATATTTTGTCAGTGGGTTTTTACGTCTTTTTCACATTTTTTTATAAACATTTTGTAAACGTGATTCTAAATTAAACTAATAGTTTTTTTTAATAGCACTTCAATATATTCATAGTAAATAATTTCATAAGAAATATATAACTAACTAGCGAATACCCGGCACGCGTTGCAATGCCACACTTAAAAATATAAAGTGTATGTATTTTGAATTCAGTTTATTGGAATGAATTTAGACATTTGTAATTACACTAAAAAACAGGTATACGATCGCTCTTAGTAATTATTAGAGAGGTACAGAAAAATTTCAAATATATATCTTTCCGATACTTCGAGTCTCCTGACGGACTCATGGACGCGGAATAGCTGCCGGCGCCTTGGTGATGCTCCCTGTGAGTATCCTCCGTCCAGTGCTGCCAATGTGCGATGTTGGGCTATGCATTGCCGTTGCTTCGTGGTAGATTGTTTGCACTTTCAGATTTTTTGCTTGATTGTTGATGCCTTAATTTTCGATAAAATTGGTAGCCAAGTTCTGCGTATGCTACTTTATACTTTACTTTTGGTGGCTCCTGCAGCCCTATAAGAGAGCCTCGGCCACCGACAACGCTTGCCGCCATTTTCGTCTGTCCTGGGCCTCCTCCCTCCAATTTCCCAGGCCCAGACGTGCGGCGTCTTTTCTGATCTGATCAGCCCAGCGTAGACGAGGTCTTCCGACGGGTCTACTGCCATTCGGCCCCGAATTCAGAATGGCTCGAGGGATATTCGACGGCATCCGTGCCACATGGCCTGCCCATCGGAGCCGGCGGGTTCTGACGAAGCTTGTTATTGACGCTTCGCCATAAATGTCCATGATCTCACGATTTGACCTCATGACTTCGGCGCCAGAGGTCTCGTCCCGGAGGGGGCCGAAATTTTCGACAGATACTATGGTTTTTGTACCAGCAAAATTGATGTGATGATCGTTCTTCTTACCATGTTCGTGTACTGCGGATTTGTAATTCAATTCAATGACTGCGCTCTGATGCACTGTCACCCCGTGGGTGATATATCTATTGGTTTGTTCAATGTACGATATGATACAGGCTGAGCATTCGATCTCGTAAGCTCCCTGAATTTCGTTTTTCACTTTGTTTTTTTTTTGTTGGACAGAAGACTTCCTATATTTTCTCCCTTCCCAAAAATTCAGAGAAATCCAGATAGAGGCGGATGCCCCAGACGCGCTCGGCGATCTCCGTCGTCGCGTCAAGGAAGCGACTTTATTTAGATGGCAGGAGAGGTGGTCTGCGTCGGTCGTCGGCCACCACCTCTAACTTTCTTTCTCTCGGTTAGGCACCGCCTGAGATGTTGCCGGGTCGTCCCGGATCACTGGACGTCTCAGTTCCTCACAGGACACGATTTAGGGCCTCGTTGATCAGGTTTGAGCTTTCAACAACTTCGGAGTGTCCACGCAGAGATCCGTTTATGAACGCTGACCATGCTCTGTGGACATTTTCGGGAATGGCGTCCGATCGCGAGGCGTTCCTTCATTGTGCCAGTGGTCCGAGATTCAGTCCTTTTGGCCACTCCCCCTAAATTTAGGGCATTTAGGGCGTAAATGAATAGGCAAGACGTACAAATAATGATAGAGTTTATTTTATAATAATATTCAAAAAAGGCTAAGAACCACTAACAGTACTTTTACCAAAAAACAAGTTTTAAAAATATTTCCCAAAAATAAAAATGTCGAATATATTTTATCCTGAATTAATTTTTCATTCATTTGTACTGCTATCTTCTTTCGAACCGTAAATGAAATATCTTGGTTTATTGATGAGCAATGTCGGACATATCTGAGAACGCAACATGTGTGTCCGCAGTCGGTCAAGTGCTAACACATTGCTAGGACTTGCCGCCTAACGAAGACAATCTTGGTACGTCGCGCGCTAGAAAAACGATTATTTACGTTAAATACAACAACTATAAATATATTTTTTACGATTGTACTCAAAAAGTAATCCGCCACCAGCATAGATCGAAAAGTTTTCAAAGTCTGATTTTAGATTTCGTCTTAAACACTTACTAATACGTATGTTGCACAACACAATTATCACAAATGTTATTTAATATGTTTATTAACATGTAAAAATATTTTTGACTTATGATATTGATGACTTCGTTGTTACATTGAAATACATATTCGTTGAATTCGTCGATTTTTAATTATCAACTGAAAACTATTTTTTTTTATTGTTGGCATCTTGTTAGCTAATATATGAGATAAAATCTTAGGGTCTCGGGGATTTTTCACACACCAAGTGGATAGAGCCGTAAATGAATAATTATTTTATAAAGCATTTCAATGATTCGCATTATTTTTTGATTTTTTGGTGATTCATTTTAAATCATGAAGCTTTGACGTGAAGATAAAACACAGATAAACTTGGTTTTGGACCCTCCGTATATTGGGAATGTGCTCAATTTTGTAAAGATAGTTTCCCTAAATCTCCAGAGACCATCTTATTTGAAAAAAGTATCACGTAATTGCATATCAGCTGACTAACCAAAAGACAGCATAGCTTATAAAAATATGGTTTCCGTGGCTAACCATCAGTCGACATAAAACATATTGATTAGCTTCCCGCACTTAATAACATAAATCATGTAATTGTTTGTTTTTTTGTTTGCCAACCAAAATATCAAATCTAAATGACAAATCCCTATTTTCAGTTGAATATGGATATTGCCATGGAGGATGATGAGTTCTCGACTGATGCGCGTCACTCCTTGAGACAATGTCGCGTTGTACTAGAAAAAGTCGATTTAGATAAGTACAACCTTAAAAAAAAAGAGAACATTCAAATGCCTGCCAAAAAATAATGCAAGAAAAAAGCTCGCAATGACTATAGAACTATGCGTCTCGTCTGAAGAACACCCCTCGTCTGAAGAAGAATTCGTACCAACCGAAGAAGAATACGTCCCAACTGAAGAAGAACTCGAAAGCAAAAACGCACTCGAACGCAAAAGATATAAAGCTAAAATGATGCTTAATAATGGAACGAAACGGGTCAGGACTCCCTCGACAATGACTGATAAACAACGCGAAAGGTGTAACTTTCTAAGGCGCGAAAGACTTAAAGCTAAAACGATGCTTTGTAATGGAACCGTACCGAGCGAAACTTGCCTGAGTTTAACTGATGAACAACGCGAAAGGAATAAAGCACAAAACCGATCAAGATATAGAGCGAAAATATTGCTTAATAAAGGAACTTCAAAAAAAAGAACACAGAAGAATATTCCCCGAAGAGAAACCTTGACCGATGAACAACGAGAACGTAAAAATGCGCGAGACCGCGAAAGACGTAAAGCTATAAGAACCGCAATAAAAAACGGAGAGAAAGTTTACAATCCATTCATCTTGACCGATGAACAACGCGAAAGGATAAACTTTTTAAGGCGCGAAAGATTTAAAAAGAATTTCACACCGGAGCAACGGGAGAGAAATAATGCTCGTGCAGGTATTATTGAAAAGGATGGTCAGAGAAAGACAGCGCCAAAGAATACAGTCGCTAAAACCAGAAGACATGAAACAAGAACTTGAAAGAAGAAGAGAATTAAATAGAATAAAAAATGAAATGCGCGTGCAAAAAAAACTTCTCTTTGACTGAAGAAGAACGCGAGGCGCAGAGGATTGCAGCGAGATTATATCGTGAAAAAAAACGTAAACGAAATGAAGATCATCACGAATTGATAAAAGCACGTATGCGCGATAGATGTATAGCTAAACAGATGCTTAAATATGAAATCGAAAAAGAAAAGGAACAGAATGCCATTCACACTCCAGACAACTTGACCGAAGAAGAACGCGAAAGGAAAAATGCACTAGACCGCGAAAGATACAGAGCTAAACTGATACATAAATATGTAACCGCAAAAGAAAATGGAAAGGTCAGAGTTTACTGGGGAGACTGTATGACCGATGAACAACGCGAAAGGAAAAATGTAATAAACCGTTTAAGATATAGAGCTAAAATAATGCTCAATAATGAAACTCCAAAAAATAGAAGACCGGAAGAGACTCCCCAGAGAGCAACCTTGACTGATGAACAACGCGAATGGAGAAATGCACGAGATCGCGCAAGACGTAAAGCCATAAAAACCGCAATAAAAAACGGAGAGAATATTCGCAATCCATTCATTTTGACCGAAGAACAACGCGAAAGAAGACGTGCTCAAGACCGCGAAAGAGCTAAATTGTTGCTTAAAAATGGAACTGAACAGAAGAATATTCGCCGGCCAATGACCTTTGAACAACTCGAAAGGGAAAGGTTGCGAAATCGCAAAAGATATCAAGCTCAAGGGAAAAAGAGGTTGACTGATGAACAACGCGAAAGAAGTAATGCACGAGCGCGCGAAAGATATCAAGCTCGAGGGAAAAAAAATTTGACTGATGAACAACGCGAAAGAAGTAATGCACGGGCGCGCGAAAAACGTAGAGCTAAAAGGAATCCTAAAAATAGAACCGAGCAGGACGACGAGGAACGCGAAAGGTACAATGCGCGAAGACGCGAAAAATATCACGCCAAAAAGAAGCTTAAAAATGAAGCCACAGTGGAAGAAGAAAAGCATTAATTACTTAACTCACGGTTACGCGAAAGAAATCATGCTAAGAAGACGCTTGAAAATGAGGAAGAACAGCATTAAAGGTGTAACTGAAAAAGTCGCGAAAGATATGCTAAGAGGATGCTTAAAAATAAAACCGCAAATGAAATCGAAAATGACATCATTCAAGGGAGTGGGAGCACTACCAATAGTCAACAATGGTTTTTTTTGTAGAATAATAATTTAAACCAATTAAATAATTTCATAACAAATTTATAACTAATAAAGAAGTTACAACGGTTTTTGTATTACATAATAAACCGCCATCACAAGTTTTTCCATAAAACAATTAATATTTTTTAATACTTAAAAATTATTGTGCTAGGGTCACATTGGTGAATACAGAAAAATGATATTTTAATGGATCTTGGTGTTTCCATTTTATTTTTTTAATAAATTTAACAGAAGTCGTCAGAACTGCCCATTTTACTTTGCTACGTAAATGAATGGTCAAGACGTACAAATAATGATAGTATATTTTATAATAATTTTCAAAAAAGGCTAAGAACCACTGACAATACTTAATTTTACCAAAAAAATAAAAAAAGGCGAATATATTTTATCCTTAATTAATTTGTTCATTAATTTGTACTGATATCTTCATTCGAACCGTAAATGAAATATCTTGGTTTATTGATGAGCAATGTCGGACATATCTGAGGACACAACATGTGTGTCCGCAGTCGATCAAGTGTTAACAAATTTACTGCTAGGACTTGCCGCCTAACGAAGGCAATCTTTGTACGTCGCGCGTAGAAAACGATTATTTACGTAAAATACAACTTTAAATATATTTTTTACGATTGTACTAAAAAACGTAATCCGCCACCAGCATAGATCGAAAAGTTTTAAATATCCAAATTCTGATTTAAGATTTTGTCTTAAACACTTACTAATACGAATGTTGCACAACACAATCATCACAAATGTTATTTAATATTTTTATTAACATGTAAAAATATTTTTGACTATGATATTGATGATTTCGTTGTAACATTGAAATACATGTTCGTTGAATTCGTCGATTTTTAATTATCAACTGAAAACTATGTTTTTTTTTTAATGTTGGCATTCCTGTTAGCTAATAGATGAGATAAAATCTACGGGTCTCGGAGATTTTTCACACACCAAGTGGATAGAGCCGTAGATAAATAATTATTTTATAAAGCATTTCAATGATTTGCATTATTTTTTGATGATTCACTTTAAATCATGAAGCTTTGACATGAAGATAAAATTTAAGTATATACGGGAAAAAATATGTCTCACAGATAAACTTGGTTTTGGACCCTAAAGATAGTTTCCCTAAATCTCCAGAGACCATCTTATTTGAAAAAAACATCACGTAATTGCAATTCCAGCTGACTAACCAAAAGACAGCATAGTTTATAAAAATATGGTTTCCGTGGATAACCATCAGTCGACATAGAACATATTGATAAGCTTCCCGCACTTAATAACATAACTCATGTTATTGTTTTTTTTTTTATATTCGCCAACCAAAATATCAAATCTAAATGACAAATCCCTATTTTCAGTTGAATATGGATATTGCCATGGAGGATGATGAATTCTCGACTGATGCGCGTCACTCCTTGAGACAATGTCGCGTTGTACTTGAAAAAGTCGATTTAGATAAGTACAACGAAAAGAAAGAGAACTATTCAAATGCCGCCAAAAAATAATGAAATTCATAACTGGAAGACGAGTGCGAAAAAAGCTCGCAATGACTATAGAACAACGCGCCTCGTCTGAAGAAGAATTCGTCCCAACCGAAGAAGAATACGCCCAGACTGAAGAAGAATACGCCTCGACTGAAGAAGAACCCGACTCGACTAAAGAACGCGAAAGCAAAAACGCACTCGAACCCAAAAGATATAAAGCTAAAATGATGCTTAATAATGGAACGAAACGGGTCAGGACTCCCTCGACGATGAACGATAAACAACGCGAAAGGTATAACTTCCTAAGGCGCGAAAAACGTAAAGCTATAAGAACCGCAATAGAAAACGGCCAGAACATTCGCGATCCATACAGCTTGACCCACGAACAACGCGAAAGGAAAAAAATGCTTAGTCGGGAAAAATACAAAAATAAACGAATACTTCAATATGGAACTGGACCGGTCGACACTCGCATGGGCTTAACTGATGAACAACGTAAAAAAAACAACTTCTTAATGCGCGAAAAACGTAAAGTTTTAAAAGCTACATTAGAAAGCAACCTGGACATTCATGATCCAGCGAGCTTGACAGATGAACAAAAGAAATTGAAAAAATATCTAAGTCGCGAAATATCTAAAGCGAAACAGATACTAAAATATGGAACCAAACAAGACGCCGCTCGCTCGAGAAGGACGGCTCAACAACGCGAAAGTTATAACATACAAAGACGCGAAAAACGTAGAGCTATAAGAGCCGCAATAAAAAACGGCCAGGATATTCGCAATCCAGATAGCTTGACAGATGAACAGCGGGAAAGGAAAAACTTAAGAAACCGCGAAAGACGTAAAGCTAAAAAGATGCTTTATAATGGAACCGTACCGGGCGAAACTCGCTTGAGTTTGACTGATGAACAACGCGAAAGGTATAACGAACGAAGACGCCAAAGACGTAAGGCTTTAAGAATCGCAATAGAAAACGGCCAGGACATTCGTGGTTCAGCTGCCAGGATGTACACCATGACAGATGAACAACGGATGAGGAGAAACTTACAAAGACGCGAAAGACGTAGAGCTAAAATGATGCTTAAAAATGGAACTGCAAACGAATTCGAAAAGGACACTACTCACGGAAACGAAAGCACTACCCAAAATGAAAAATAGTACCTAATAGTACTTGTGTAGAAGTGTATATGGAATTGATGTTAACAATCTTGGATATTAAACACAAACTTTCATTGGATATGCATATTTTTATAGTTGTTTTTATTATGTATATGTTTAACCAAACATTTATGTTAAGTCGTTTCATATTTCACCACTAAAGCCGCTTCCTTCTTTCAATAGAGCATCTAAAATGTGAAACAACAATGAGAAATCATTTTAAGCACTCTGCTTTCAATTCCAGTTCTATTTCGTATCATCCAATTTCTTAGCAAAGGGATATTTGAAGTAATTTAATTGGTTATTTTTATGTTTGTCAAACATAATATAAAATCTAAATGACAAACCCTATTTTCAGCTGGAAATGGATAATGCTATGGAGCATGATGAGTGCTCGACCGATGCTCGTCACTCCCTGAGACAATGTCGCGTTGTGCTAGAAAAAATTGATTTAGAAAAGTATAATCTGAAGATAAAAAAGAACAGTCAAAGGGCGCCAAAAATGAGTACTGAAAAATACAAGTGGAGGCGTTCAGTCAATCTGAAAAAATATAGACTTAGAGGATATATACATACGCCGGAAGAGCACGAACGAATAAGGTCTTACTTGCAAATGCGTCATAAGAATAGAACACCGGAGGAACGTAGAAGAATAAGTGCTCAAAATGCACTATTAAGACAAAAGGCCAAAGAAAAAGAGCTTCTGAGAACACAATCGCTCAAACCCGAAGACATGGAACGAGAGCTTGAAAGGAGAAAAGAATTTAATAGAATTAAAAAAGCCAGGCGTGTGCAAAGACAACTCGCCTTGACTGAACAAGAACGGGAGGCAGAGAAAGCTGCAGCGAGATTATATTATCATAAACTTACCGACGAACAACGCGAATTGAAAAAAGCACGTATGCGTGAAAGATATAGAGCTAAACTGATGCTTAAATATGACACCCTGAAAGAAAATAGACAGGAAAAAATTCCCTGGAGAGAAACCTTAACCAACGAACAACGCGAAAAGAAAAATGCACGAGACCGCGAAAGACGTAAAGCTATAAGAACTGCCATAAAAAACGGACAGAACATTCACGATCCTTTCAGCTTGACCGATGAACAACGTCAAAGGAAAAGTGCGCGAGATCGTATAAGATATAGAGCTAAAATGATGCTTAAATTTGGAACCGGACAAGACAGCAATCGTGGAACAAAGACATTGACAGCTGAACAACGCGAAAGGAAAAACTTACGAAGGCGGGAAAGATATCAAGCTAAAATAATGCTTAAAAATATAACTACAACAGATAACGGAAGGAACATTCACGATCCAGCCCTCTTGACCGGCGAACAGCGTGAAAGGATAAATGCACGAGCCCGCGAAAGATATAGAACTAAAATGATGCTAAAAATTAGAACCGAACTGGACAACACAAATTGGACAGAGAGCATATCCCAAGAACAACTGGAAAGGAGAAAAATTCGAAGGCGCGAAAGATCTAAAGCCAAAACAATGCTTAAATGTGGAACCGGACAGAGCGATGAACAACGCGAAAGGAGAAATTTACGAAGGCGCGAAAGACGTAAGGCGATTAAAACCGCAAAAGAATGCGGCCAGGCCATTCACGATCCAGAAAGCTTAACAGATGAACAACGCGAAAAGAAAAATGCACGAGCGCGCGAAAGATACAGAGCTAAAATGATACTTAAAAATACAACCGTAAAAGAAATCGCTAAGGACAGCAATCAAGGATCGGAGAGCGCTACCCAAAACGAACAATAGTACTTATGTAGTGTGATCATGTTAACAATCTCGAATATTAAACATTTTATTGTTTTTTTTATCTTCGCTGAACAAAAAATCGAAATTAAGTGACATCCCTTATTTTCAGCTTGAAATGGATGATGACACGGAATATGTTTGCTCAACCGATGCGCATCACTACCTGAGACAATGTCGCGTTGTATTAGAAAAAATCGATTGGGATAAGTACAATCTGAAAAAGATAGAAAGATATCAAATCGTGACAAAAATGAGTGCAGAAAAGCTCAAGTGGAGGCGTTCAGTTATACTGAAAAAAAATAGAATCAGAGGGTATATACATACGCCAGAAGAGTACGAGCGAATAAGGATTTATTCGCAAATGCGTCATAAGAATAGAACACCGGAACAGCGCGCGAAAAAAAATGCACGCAATGCAATATTTAGACAAAGGGCCAAAGAGAAAGAGCTTTTGAGAATACGGTCGCTCAGACAGGAAGACATGGAGCAAGAACTTGAAAGAAGAAAAGAATTTAATAGAATTAAAAATGCAAGACGCGTGCGAAGAAAGCTTGCCATGACTGAAGAAGAACGCGAGGCGGAGAAAGCCGCTCAGAGATTATCTTATCGTCAAAATAAAAGCAAACTTACTGACGAGCAACGCGAATGGAAAAATGCACAACAGCGCGAAAGAAACAGAGCTAAACTGATGCTTAAAAATAGAACCGAACAGGAGAAGACTCGCCGAAAAATGACTGCTGAACAACGCGAAAAGAGCAATGCACGACAACGCGAAAGACGTAAAGCTATAAGAATTGCAAAAGAAAACGGGCAGGACATTCACGATCCCGATAGTTTGACCGATGAACAGCGTGTAAGGGACAATGCACGACGGCGCGAAAAATATAGAGCAAAAATGATGCTTAAAAATAACACCGGACAAGAGAGCATTCGCCGGACTATAACCGAAGAACAACGCGAATGGGATAACTTACGAAGGCGCGAAAGATATCAAGCTAAAAGGCTGCTTTCAATTAGAAGTGGACAGTACGACGAACAGCGCGAAAGGATAAATTTACAAAGGCGTGAAAGACGAATAGCTAAAAGAACCGCAATAGAAAATGAACTGGACAATACTCACGGGAGCGAGAGCACTACCCAAAATGAACAATAGTACATACTTATGTAAAATAACAATGTTAAAAATCTTGAGTATTAAACAAATTTTCATTGGATTTGCGTTTTTTTATATTCCTTTTTTATATCAATGCATGCATCTGCACCCTAACGCGAGAAGTCTTTCATCGTCGCGCATGTAAATTTATATCATCATATATTATACATAAAATGCCAAAACTTTAAAAAAAAACAACATATTTGAATGTGTGTTCAAGAATGCACTCTCCAAGTATTCTAGAGTCATTATCGATTCAATACAAAAATACTAGAAGATCTTAAAAGATCATTTTAAAGTACGTCTATCGCTTGAAATCAAATATTTTACATAAAATAATTGTCACTTGTACTTAAATAATACAATTTTAGTAAAATTTAATATGCCAGCTAAAAGACTGAAGCAAACTTTTACTGGTGATTATTAAGAGCTAACTACATTGATATATTTAAATATGACAGTGGTTTTCAATTTGTAGTGCGTGTACTAAGCTTGATAAAATACAAAGAGCTGTTGTCGTTGGGCTTGTTTTTAAGCTAAAAACTACTTTTAAAACTGACTTAGTTCTGTTTACACAAAGCTAGTTACTAGTTTTATAGCTTACTAACGCTTACTATCCTAGCTTAAAAAACTACCAGGGAATTATAGATATGTCGATGCATTTGACAATATTGACAAAACATTGACCCGAAACTGCTAAACAACAAAACATAATGATTTTGATATACGGAATGTTCTCTATGGATTAACTTGAGGGAATGATATTAGGGAATGTAGTTTAAATAACATGAAACAAATACAATCATGGCTCGAGTTTAAAAGCAGATGTTAGTTTCAAACATTCATACATTTTAAGATAATAGAAAGTCACCTTAAAGCTAATCAACTTATCAACTAATGAAGGAGGGTTTGAAGAAAACGCTGGTACAAAAATAAAGAATAGTCTCAAACACCATAACAATTCATAAACGATGCGCTGGTGCATTTAGTTGAGGAATAACCAAAAATATAAAAAAAAAGTAGACAGTTTTAGACTGAACATACATATATCACGACTTTGACACCTTTGAAAGAAATTTAAATGATGTGTTTCAATGGTTTGCATCTCTTGCATTCCTCAGTATCATAATTTGCGGCCCACAAATGCATATTAGCATTTAAAATCGGTAAAATACACTCAATGAGCACACTCTATAGCAGTTAAAAGAACTATTCTGAAAATTAAACATAATGTGTTATGTGCATAACTGTGTTTTTTTCAGTGCCATTTAAATAATATTTTCTTAAGCTTGAACTTTTCCTATACGAAATAATTTTCTACACTTTTAATATTTAAAGTAATGTAATTGTTTGTTTTTACATCGGCTATGCAAAATATCAAATTCAAATGGCAAACCCTATTTTCAGCTGGAAATGGACAATGCCATGGAGCATGATGGATGCTCGACTGTTGCGCATCACTATCCGAGACAATGTCGCGTTGTACTAGAAAAAATCGATTTGGATAAGTACAATCTAAAAAAGAAACATCCATACAAATTGTCCGATCAAAGTCGCGAAAGGAAAAGGGCGCGAGAACGCATAAGATATAGAACTAAACAGATGCTCAAATATGGAACTGAACAGGATGTTGAACAAAACGAAAAGAAAAATGCACGACAGCGCGAAAGGCGTAAAGCTATAAAAACCGCAGTAGAAAAAGGACTGTTATTTAACGATCCATACAAATTGACCGATGAACAACGCGAAGAGAGAAATTTTCGAAACCGCGAAAGATATAGAGCTAAAATAAAATATAGAGCCGAACTGAGCGGAATTCTCGGCCCAATCACCTTGACAGATGAACAACGCGAACGGAGAAACTTTCTAAGGCGCAGAAGATATCAAGCTGATAAGATGCTCGAAAATGGAGAGAACAGCACGTCAGAGGCAAAGAGCCTCGCAGTTCAAAAACGCGAAATGTTTAATTTACGAAGGCGCGAAACATACAAAGCTATGAGAGAAACAAAAGAATACATACAAGCCAGAGTTCGCGCGAGAGAAAGCTTGACCGATGAACAACGCAAAAGGATTAACTTACGACTGCGCGAAAAACGTAAAGCTTTAAAAATTGCAAAAGAAGAAGGCCAGGACATTCGCGATCCTGACACCTACACGGATGAACAGCGTGTAAGGGACAATGCACGACGGCGTGAAAAATATAGGGCAAACATGTTGCTTAAATTTAGCACCGGACAGGAGAGCATTCGCCCGACTAAGACCGATGAACAACGCGAATGGTATAACTTACGAAGGCGCGAAAGATATCAAGCTAAAAAGATGCTTTTAATTAGAAGTGGGCAGTACGATGAACAGCGCAAAAAGAGAAACTTACAAAGACGGGAAAGACAAATAGCTAAAATAACCGCAATAGAAAACGAACTGAACACTACTCCCGGGAGCGAAAGCACTAACCAAAATGAACAATAGTATTTATGTAGAATAACAATGTTAATATTGAGTATTAAACAAATTTTTATTGAATTTGCGTTTTTTTATATTCCTTTTTTTTATATAAATGCTGTATCAAATATTTATGACACGTCCTTTCATATTCATCGCTAAAATCACTTCCTGAATTCTGCAATAGATGTGTGACCAGGTGATATATTGACAAACGCTTTACTTTCAAATCCAGTTGTATTTTGCGTCTTCAAAATTCATACCAAAGGGATATCTTAACACATTAATTGCGGGGGGCTTTCGCGTGCGTCTACACTGATTTTTTTTTAAAAATAATATACTCCCTAAGTATTCTGCCATTATTATAGATGCAATCGAAAATATTAGAAAAAATATTTTAAATGAAGTCTATCGCTTGAAACTATGTAGTTTACACAAAACAATTGTTACATGCTAGTTAACTCTATAATCAGCAGGGTCCTGCATTAAACTTCGTAAAAAGTTCCTAGAAAAATGCTTTAAACAATACTTTAGTAAATAGATTGATGCAAAATTTCACCGATGACTTTAACCTTACCCTTACCATACTACGTATTTGGTATACCATATAACATTCTAAAACCACGTATCTATTGTATTTCATATCGATATAGATAGCATATCGAGATTCGAGCTCATCCAACATGCGACGGTATCCTCAGGGCGAGATTTCCCAGACCCACGGCTACAGCGCCGTCCGTGACGTTTGCTAAAAAGGATCGGCGGCGATTACGAGGCGTAGCTCTTTCGAGGGACTCCAGACCGAACTCTCTCTCGAACAAAGCTCGAACTCCCAACCCGAATTGAGACATTAATTAAATATACTAGTTCTCCGTATTACTTTTATGCTCATATCCGACCTCCCTACTATTTTTTTGGACGCTTCATGAAACTTAACAGCGGCAGCGAATTCTGTATCGCTCTGAGGAATGTTCTATTTTTGTTGTGAAATGTTTTCGCTATGGCATCCGTTGCAGGATGTTACGATTCTTCGAGAATCATCATCCGGTTGTTGGCACATATAAGGTTCCAAATTAAAATTTTACATAAAAATGGCAAAACTCGAATAACAACGCCACTGAAAATTTTACACGTGCCGCCGACCGGATGACGATTCTAGATGAATGACAGCATCATCCGACGGATGCTTTTGCCGGAAGCAGATGTTCGTTTCTCACAACATTGAAACATTCCTTGGAGCGGATGTAAAGCTTCGAGAACCATCCGAAAAATAGTAGGGGGAGGTTGGATATAAAAGAGGTGCGGAGAGAATCAGTTTCAGTTTAAGTTTAGAATGGGAATAGAGAAGTCGAGTGAGTTTAGTTCGAGACGGTGTTCGGTCGGAATCCTTCGGAAGATTCGTCCACGTGAATCTAGAGTGGATCAAAATAACGTAGATATGAAGATCTCGTCTTTGAAATTCGCACCCTATTGAACCCTTTTCGCCGACGTCACGGATGACGCTGCAATCGTGGATCTGAGAAATCTCGACCTGATAATACCGGAGGGGCTGTTAGAGCGCAGCCTGTGACGAGAATAACTGGATAGAATTCAACTAGGAGTCTACGTTACAAATAATTATTAGCACGTATAAAAAGATCAGCAATCCCATAAATGTATGTAGTCCCACGTTTAAACGATCAGTTAGTAATTCAATAATCTTGGGTTCAACTCTTCAATATAATACTATCATTGAAAACATACCATGGGATAATAAAAAAAAGTCTGATATGGATTAAGTCCTGGAAAAGTGGAAATAACGAAAGGTTAAATTCAGTCAGTTCATCGTTCTAACATATTTAAAAGTTTAATATGAATTGCATATTTGGACATATTCAAAAACAAATTTGTAAAAATTTGATGCTATATTTTGACAACGGGCTATACATATTTATCACGACTTTAATATTTATATACGTGTGTATTGGCACCCCTGAAAGAAATTTAAATTATATTTTTATGGAGTGTTTCAATGGCCTGCATTATTTTTGCATTCTTCAGCATCATTATTTGTGGCCATGAATGTTTATTAGCCGTTTAAGATCGGAATTTGCAGACATCGCTCTCAGGATATAACGTTTAGAAATTAAAATTGATGTTTCACATTAAATTATAAATGTGGCTATAGCAGTTGGAAGAACTATTCTTAAATAAAATATTTCCAAAAATCAAACATAAGTTTTGGTCACTCTATGTTTTTTTTAATGACATTCAAAATAATTTGTCTTAAGCTTTGTTGAACTTATCTTATGCATAATAATTTCTTACTCGGTTAATATCTGAAGTAATGTAGTTGTTTGTTTTAACATCGGCTATACAAAATAACAAATTCAAACGGCAAACCCTATTTTCAGCTGGAAATGGACATTGCCATGGAGCATGATGGGTGCTCGACTGTTGCGCATCACTACCTGAAACAATGTCGCGTTGTACTAGAAAAAATCGATTTGGACAAGTGTAATATAAAAGAGAAAGAGAACATTCAAAGGGCGCTAAAAATGAACGAAATTATAAATGCAAAGCGTGCGCGAAGAAATCTCGCTATAAATAAAGAAGAGAACGCCTCGATTGAAGAAGAATTCGTCCCAATTGAAGAAGAAAGCGTCTCGACTGAAGAAGAACACGAGGCGAAAAAGGTCGCGGCAAGATTATATTATCATAAAAACAAACATAAATTTACTGGCGAAAAAATCGAAAAAAGAAATGCACGAGAGCGCAAAAAATGTAACAATATAAGAAGCGCAATTCCAAGCGGACATTTCATTCGCATTCCATACAAATTGTCCGATGAAAGTCGCGAAAAAAAGAGGGTGCGAGAACGCAACAGATACATAGCTAATAAGATGCTTACATATGGAACTGAACAACACGATGAAAAAAACAAAAAGAAAAATGCTAGACAGCGCGAAAAACGTAATGCTATAAAAACCGCATTAGAAAACGGGATGTTATTTGACGATCCATTCAAATTAACAGAAGAGCAACGCGATAGGAAAAATATTCGAAACCGTGAAAGATATAGAACTAAAGTAAAACATAGAATCGAACTGAACAGCGTTCATGATCCAGCTAACTTGACAGATGAACAGCGTGAACGGAGAAACTTTCTAAAGCGCAGGAGTTATCAAGCTAAAAAGATGCTTGAAAATGAACAGTACAGCGCTCCAGAGACGGAGAGTTTCGTTGATGAAAAATGCGAAATGAAAATGATAAGAAAACGTAAAATAAGTAAAGCCTTAAAACCAGCAAAAGAAAGTGGGACTTTCGTTCACGATCCCGTCGATTTGACGGATGAACAGTGCGAACGAAAAAACTTTCTGAAGCGCATAAGTTATCAAACTGAAGCGATGCTTGAAAATGGACAGTCCGGCACTCCAGAAATAGATAGCTTCGTTGATGAAAAATGTGATAAGAAAATGATAAGAAAACGTAAAATAAGTAAAGCTTTAAAAGAAGCAAAAGAAAGTGGGCTATTCGTTCACGATTCAGGCAGCTCGAAAGATGAACAGCGCGAATGGAGAAACTTTGTAAAACGCAAAAAATATCAAGCTGAAAAACTTGAAAATGAACAGTCCAGTAATTCAGAAACGAAGAGCCTCGCCGTTCAAAAACGCGAGTTGCATAACTCACGAAGGCGAGAAACATATAAAGCTATAAGATACTCAAAGGAGCATATAGAAGCCAGAGCTCGCGCCAGAGAACGCATGACTGATGAACAACGTGAAAGGGATAACTTACGACGGCGCGAAAGACGTAAAGCTATAAAGATTGCCAAAGAAAATAAACAGGACACCAACGATCCAAATAGCTCGATAGACGAACAACACGAAAGGAGCAAAGCACGAGCGCGCGAAAGATATAGAATTAAAATGATGCTTAAAGGTGGAACCGGACAGGACAGCAAAAGAAAGGAATTGACCGATGAGCAACGCGAATGGAAAAGAATTCGAATGCGCGAAAGATATCATGCCATAAAGCAACTTGAAAGCTACAAAGAACAACGTGAGAAGCTTAACTCAAAATGTCTCGAAAGACATCATGCTAGAAAGATGCTCGAAGATTATGAAGAACGCCGCAAAATGCTTAACTTAAAAAATCGCGAAAGATATCATGCTAGAAAAATGCTTAAAAATAAAGCCGCTAAAGAAAATGAACAAGACAGTCTACATGGGAGTGCGACTCCTACCAAAGATGAACAATAGTACTTCTATATAATAATATTAACCCTTTCCACTCGTATGTTGACATTATGTCGCCAAATGGGTTTTGACTTCCACTCGTGTGTCGACATTGATTGACTTGAGGTGGCTTTTAGCAATCCTTTTTATGGGACTATTGCCAACCATTTTGGCATGGTTCTTCATAGCGAATGTGCGTTATAAAAATGGTCGCCAACCACGCCTCCTGTAGATTTGAACCCAAGATGATTAAGTTACGAGTCTAACCGCTTGACCGCGGGACTACCTACATGTCTGATGTTGACATGTCGTCAGAGTTTTAAACTCGTGTATATAACATATATTATGTACTATTTCTTCTATTTATTATAAATATATATATATACAATAGATATATATTTTACTGCCTATATGTACGTATGCTAGCTAAAAATGTATTTCATGGGAAAATTGATAAAAATTTAATTATTTTCATATTATATGACTAATAATTTTAAATGTTTCAATTTCAGTTTTATGTCGTATCATCAAAATTCAGTGCAAAGAAATTTTAACACGTTTAGTTTGCATCTTTCGCCTAATGCCCGATGCATATTAGACTAGTTTTTCAAGCTGGGATAGCAATAGATTATCTGAATACAGGTGCTTTTAACCTCTTTCGGTCTTGACCCAAAAACTACTTTAATACCGACTTGTGACCTATGTACACATTGTTTATGACCCATAGATATTTTCTAAAGTAAAATATTGCAGTGAAACAAACTTTTTTACATAACGGGCAGGATCTGGTTAAAAAATATTTCTATTTAAATCTTATTAGAACATTTATAGTTTATAATGCATAATATCCATTTAAATGTATGTGTATCCATATTATATGTATTGTATATCTATGTTACTTATAAAAAGATATTCATTAATAAAGATATTCTCATTATTACATACATTTTTTATTGAATTTGCATGTAATTAAAATAATGAATGATAAAAGAGTAATAGAATGCATACATTAAATAACATGTATCTAAATTCTAACATGTCTAAATCAGTTAAGAAAAGATTTGTTCGCGTAAATATTTGCAACCAAAAATCTATAATTTCCTATTTAAACCATTGATATACGCATATCAAACCACATACGCATACCAGTTAAAAAGGCTAGATGCCACAACCACGTTGAATTCGATATAACTGAGGCAGGTTTTAATTCATCATTCGTAAATAGATAAATTTCAATCCGGAGGTCAAAAAATCACATCAATACATTTACACGACACAACCCTTGCACTTCTACATAGTACAACAAATTTTCATACTCAGTTTCAATCATATCAAGAAAACGTTTAAATTGACTATGATTCAGATCAAACTTGTGGACATTATCAAATCAAATATAAAGGTATTTTTAATATATTTCTTCTCAAGAGTACTCATCCTTCAATAAGTTATAATTAGTTTCTTAAAGAATTTGCGAAAAAACGATCCCAAATGAAGAAAAAAGTTTGTGACCCATTAATGCAATCTTATAACCGATCGTATTTTTAGAGTCATCAATCATGATCGCTAATAATAAATTGCAGTTTCTGACGCACAAGAATATTTTTCAAACTTTTTAATCCTACTAGTTTAACTGCAGTCAATGCAGTCATAATATCATCAGCTTTTATATTAAAAAAAAAAAAAAAAACAACAACGAATTCGCCTAAATAAATTCGTTTTACAAAATTGCCATCAATGAAGGGGTTTCCTTCGGTTATAATTTGACTGGCTCGAACTATACTTAATTAATTTTTTATTTCTCAAAACAAGCATTTTATTCTGTTGACTATTGGTGTTTTTAGTTAGTTCCTCCGTTTTTTCTTTCACAAATTTGGCCGCAGTGTGATCCTTATCCTTGCTTTAAACCGCCTTTGTATGACCTTATCTCTCTGGTTGCAGTAGAGCCAAACTAATACTTGGACACGATAAGAAGCAATAGTGGATTGTTGGACGTAATAAATAACTTTATAAAATCACTAAATTTTACGGTTTAATATGAGATATTTTCGGGTGGCTATATTCTGTGTGACATAAAAATAAACACTAACCAAAAAAGAAAAATATATGTATATTACAGACAAATTGTTTGACTTTTTTGTAACAAGGTGGTAAAAGAGCAACGGGCTAGTATTCGGTGGCTAAGTGTATACTATTTTCTTACATAGAAGATATGCTTTACTGCAAAAATGTCAAAAAACTAAAGAAAAAGGTTAATTAAAAATGTTTATAATTGTATGATGATGAAAGAATGTCTGTGGAACGTCAGTATTTCATCTTATAAAGACATGACTATGCGCGAGTTATCGCCTTATAGTCATAGAACATATAAATATATTAATATCAGTCGACATGGAACATATTAATATTTCCTTCTCTTTGTAAATGTTTCCGCGGTTAATATCTTGAGTAATATTATTGTATGTTATTTTATATTCGTCAGCCAAAGTATCAAATCTAAATGACAAACCCTATTTTCAGTTGGATATGGATATTGCCATGGAGCATGATGAGCGCTCGAGCAATGCGCGTCACTCCCTGAGACAATGTCGCGTCGTTCTAGAAAAAATCGATTTGGACAAGTACAATCAAAAAAAGAAAGAGAACATTCAAAGGGCAGCAGAAATGAATGAAATTGTAACTACAAGGCGTTTGCGAAGAAAGCTCTCCATGGCAAAAAATCAAGAAGAAGGCTCTTCGACTGAAGAAGAATTTTCCTCGTCTGAAGAAGACGATTACGTCCCGACGGAAGAAGAATGCTACTCGACAGAAGAAGAACGCGCTCCAACAAGAGAAAAATGCAAAGTGAAAGAAGCCGCAATGAGACTATCATGTCATAAGAATAAACATAATCTTACTGACGAACAACAGAATTCGGATAATATGAAGAAAAAAGATCCGAAAATGACTCCCGAAATGCTGAGGTGGAGGCGTTCAGTCATGGTGAAAAAAAATAGACTCAGAGGGTATATACATACGCCAGAAGAATACGAAAGAAAAAGGATTAAAGCGCAAATGTATACAAAGAATATAACACCGGAGCAACGTGCGAGAAGAAATGCTCGCAATGCAATATTTAGACAAAGGGCCAGAGAGAAAGAGCGCTTGAGAATACAGTCGCTTAAGCCTGAGGATATGGAACAAGAACGCGAAAGAAGAAAGGAATTTAATAGAATTAAAAATGAAAAGCGAGTGAAAAGAAATCTTATCAAGCCTGAAAAAAAACGAGTCTTGACTGAAGAAGAACACGAGGCAAAGAAAGCCGCAGCAAGAGAGTATTATCATAAACATAAACTTGAACTAACTGAGGAACAACGCAATTTGAACAATGCACGACTTCGCGAAAAAAAACGAGCTAACCTCTTACTCAAATATGGAACAGGACCGGTCAACATTCGCTGGAGTATGACTGATGAACAACGCGAAAGGTATAACGCAAGAGTGCGCGAAAGACGTAAAACTATAAGAGCCGCAATAAAAAACGGACAGGACATTCACGATCCGTTCAGGTTGTCTGATGAAAAACGCGAAAAGAAAAATGCACGTCAACGCGAAATACGTAAAGCTATAAGAACAGCAAAAGAAAACGGAGAGGACATTTACGATCCAGAGAGCTTAACAGATGAACAGCGCGAAAGAAAAAGATTACGAGCACGCGAAAGATACAGAGCTAAAATGATGCTTAAAAACAAAACCGAAAAAGAAAACAGACAGGACAGCACCCAAGGAACAGACAGCTCGCATGACTAAATATACGAAAAGAGAATCTTAAGAAATCAAAAGGTGTAAAGCTAAAAGGATGCTTAAATATACCACCACAAAGAAAATCGGACAGGACAACACCCACGGTGGGCGAACTCTACCAAACATTAACCAATTATTTTACAAAGCACTTATGTAGAATAAAACTGTTAACTATTTTGAATATTAAACATTAAGATTTCATTAGATATGCTTTTTTTTAACTCCTTTTTTTTAAACATGAAATGAAAATCTTACTTTGGCACGAAAGGCTATAAAAACTGCAAAAGAAAACAGGCAGTACATTCACAATTCATTCAGCTTATAACGCGATAGGAAAAATATAAGATTGCGCCCAAAATATAGAGATAAAATGATACTTGTAAATAGATCCGGATTCAGGCATAATAGTGATGGAGAGATTGACTAATTAACAATGTAAAATGAGAAATTGACGAAATCGCGAAAGATGCCATTCTTAAAGTGTTACCACAATAGAAAACGGACAAAACAGCACTCACGGGAGGGAGAACACCACCTAAAATAAACAATAGTACTCGAGTAGAATTATAATGTTTCCAATCTTGAATAGTAAAAGAAAATCTTCATTAGATATGTTTTTAAATTGTTATTTAATTATTATTAAGATGATTGACCAAACATTTACATTACGTCTCTTCTTATTTCGTCGCATCCCAATTTCATTGGAGCATCTGAAATACGAAGCGACAAGAAGTATTGTTAAACGTTTTACTTTCTGACCAAATATTTTGTCAAGTCATAAAAAAGGCAACGGATATCTTTACACATTATTTGCTGGGCCTGCCCCCTAACGTTGGCAATTCTTCTCCGTCGCGCTTAGAAAACGAATATTTATGTAAAATGGAACAACTTTAATACGTTCGACGCCAAGCATGAATCGGTGTTGTTTCTCACGGGGCCTAAATTCCATAGTCGAAGCGTAAACAGAAGAAATAGCGATGCAATATTATCATGCACAGGATAAACATGGACGACATATGGCGTATCTTCTCTCGGGTGTTGTTTTACAATTGCCACACTTAAAGAAGGAAAGTGTTTGTCTTTTAATTCTGTTTTTGGAGTACTTTCATATATGTTTAATTACGATAATAAAACGGGTATACGATCGCGCTTAGTAATTATTTGAGAGGTAAATTAAGAATTCAAATGTACCTCTTTTCGATATTTCGAATCTCCTATCGGACTCATGGACGCGGAATAACTGCCGGCGCCTTGGTGATGCACTTGTGAGTAGCGAATCAATTTCCGAGCTAAAATTTCGATCCCGGGATTTCATTAGACAATCCCGGGATCCCGGAATTGGGATTTTCAATATTTTAAGAAATTATATTAATAAATTTGATCAAAAAAGTCTATTCGTTCAATATAAAAAATCACTTGAAGGCCAAAGAATTTTATTTATTTAAGAAAAGATAAAAATAGATAAATAAAACACTAAAAAAATCAAATATTATTTTGAAAATATGCCCGAAGTAACATTAAACCATCGAGTGTTTCGTCATTTAGTCTGGATCTGATTCTGGAAGTCAGGCAACCTGCTTTCACACTCGTTGGAGGTATCGTCATCAGATATTTAAATGCTAGTTCGAGTTGATGATCGCGTGAACCCCCATTTTCGTACAACACCATCAATGCGACTGATAAAATTCCTTTCTGCTGAGACACGGACTAAAACTCGCAAAATTCCCGATTTCCAGATAAATTATTTATTTCCGTCGCTGCAGATGAATACTTATATACTATAATACTTTGATGTAATTCGTGATTATATTACGGAGGAATACAAAAATTCTGAACCCCGCGTCTATTATATTTCATATCGATATTCCCATTATTCGTCGAGGTGTAGTAAATACATCACCGGTAGGGAAAGGTTACTGTAACAATTTGAAAAACATACATGTACGCTATATATGTATACATAGATTAGACAGTCACTGCCCCTAGGCATCGCCTAAGTTCGCCGATTAGTAATTACGCCACTGTTTCCAAGCGTCCAGATTTCGTCGGGAATGTCTCGGTTTTGTAGCCTTCATCGTGTTGGTGAGGTGTACGATTTCTGTTAGATAAAAATATCAATCCCGATTTATTTGGGATTACGTTTACTAATCCCGGGGTTCTTAAGTACCTAAAACTTTCCGGGATCCGAGATCCCGGGATTGAATTCCCTACTTGTGAGCATTCTTCGTCCAGTCAATGCGCGATGTTGGGCCATACATTGCCGTCGCATCATTAGAGATTGTTTGTACTTTCAGATTTTTTTGCTTGGTTATTCGTGCTTTAATTTTTAATAACATTGGTAGCCAAGCTCATTTTTTACTATGCTTATGTTATTTCCGCAGATGTAAACAATAAGTTGACAAAGTTTTATCACGATCGGATGACCGGTATGGCAGCGCATTACCTACAAACAAAGAGAGATAAATTTTTATATATTAGAAGATGAATGTTTATTTGGGTTAAGGTTTGATATTGTTTTGTATGTAACACTACACTCTGGACATTTTGTAGTTTATGACTACACGTTGATAATTGACATATCATGAATGTTTGACATGAAAATAAAATTTAAACATTCGTGGATGAAAATCGTTCTGAAATAAATTATTTCTCTATATGCAACATAGTTTTCGATTACTGTGTGTATTGGAAATGTGCTCATCTGTCTTATTAAGCGAAATTAAGAAATTCTAAGACTCCACTTTCAATTCCAGTTCTATTTCGTATCATCTAATTTCAGAGCAAAGGGATATCTCAAGTAATGTAATTGCTTGTTTTTATTTTCGCCAAACAAAATATCACATCTAAATGATAAACCCTAATTTCAGCTGGAAATGGACAATGCCATGGAGTATGATGAGTGCTCGACCGATACGCCTCACTCCCTTCGACAATGTTGGGTTGTACTAGAAAAAATTGATTTGGACAAGTGTAATATGAAGTTAGAAAATAACAGACAAAAGGCGTCAAAAATTAATACAGAAATTCTCAAATGGAGGCGATCAATAATACAGAAGAAAATGACACTTAGAAGGTATAAAAACACGCCAGAAGAATACGAACGAATAAGGGCGGGACTTGAAATGAGAACAGAATCTTTTAGAATTTTAAATGCAAGGAGTGTATCAAGAATGCGATTTATGTCTGAGGAAGAACACGATGCAAAGAAGGCTGCAGCGAGATTATATTATCATCAAAATAAACATAAACTTACTGACGAGCAACGCGAATGGAAAAATGCACGACTGCGCGAAAAATACATTCATCGCAGTTTAACCGATGAACAACGCGAAAGGATTAACTTACGATTACGCGAAAAACGTAAAGCTATTAAAATCGCAAAACAAAACGGGCAGGACATTTATGATCGATTCAGCTTGACTCCTGAACAGCGCGAAAGAAGAAATGCACGAGTGCGCGAAAGATATAAAGCTAAAACAAAGCTAGAAAATATACAACAGTGCGAGATATATAGAACCAAGATGATGCTGCTCGACGATAGAAATGTTCAGGTCAGTACTCGCCGAAGAATGACCGATGAACAACGCGAAATGCATAATTTACGTAGGCGCGAAAAACGTCAAGCTATAAAAATCGCAAAAGAAAACGGACAGCACGTTTGCGACCCAGACATTTTGACAGATGAACAACGCGAAAGGAAAAATATGCTTAGTCGCGAAAAATATAAAGTTAAACGGATACTTAAATATGGAACCGGACCAGTCGACCCTAGTATGGGCCTAACAGATAAACAACGCGAAAGGCATAACTTCCTAAGGCGCGAAAGACGTAAAGCTTTAAAAATCGCCGCTGAAAACGATCCAGAGAGCTTCCTATTTAAACAGCGCGAAAGAAAAAACGCACGACAGCGCGAAATATATAGAGCCAAAGTGATGCTGGAAGCTAAAACTGGAGAAGTCATGACTCGCCAGAAATATACTGATGAACAACGTGAAAGGCGTAACTTACGTAGGCGCGAAAAACGTCAAGCTATAAAAATGGCCAAAAAAAACGGACAGAACATTCCTGATCCGGAAAGCTTAACAGATGAACAACGCGAAAGGAAAAACGCACGGCGACGCGAAATATATGAATCTAAAAAGCAAACAGATACAACAATCGTGGAACAGACAGCTTAACTAATTGCGAAAGTAGAAGTTTACAAAGTCGAAAGGTATGAGCTGAAAGGTCGCTTAAATTTAAAAGCGCAAAAAAATAAAATAAACACAGGACCGACACACATGGAAGAGATAACACTACCAAACATGAGCAAGAGCACTTATGTAGATTAATGATGTTAACAATTTTGAATATTAAACACTGAGTTTCATTGGATATGCATTTTCTTTTAACTCCTTTTTCATATAAAAGCTTAACTGATTTTGTCATTAAAGTTGCTTCCTAATTTCAATGGAGCATCTGCAATATGAAGCGACACGAAATATTGTCAATCATTTCACTTTCTGTTCAAGTTTTTTATAAGCCGTAACAAATCATAGGATATCTTAACACTTAATGTCCTGGGGGTCTTCCTCCTAACGCGGGCAATTTTTCTATGTACGTCGCACGTAAAAACGAATATTTATAAAAAATGCTGCAACTTTAAACATATATATTTTACGATTATACTCAACAAGTATTTCGCCACCAGCGTAGATCGAAAAGACTTTAGTCCTAACGCTATTGGACGAAATTCTAAAATTTGCAACTTGCAAATATGTATTTTACACAAAATAATTGTCACATATCTTATTTATTAACGTATAAAAATATTTTAGACTATGAGTCGATTTATGGCCATCAATAGAAAACCGTATATTTTATGTATTATTGGCTTGTTAGCTAATGGATGAGTTTGTTGATAAGAGATAAAATTTATGGGTCTCATGAGATATATTTTTGCTTCGCTGACACCCTTTTCGAAAAGAATTTAAATAGGATTGTACATAGACTATTTTTTTATATTTCAATTATTTACATCCTTCTTTGCACTCTGCTGCTTCATAATTTATAACCTACGAATGTTTATTTGGGTTGAGGCTGAAGTTTGTTTCTAGGTAACCACATTCGTGATATTTTGCAGTTTATATATTACACTGTTCATGATTCACATGAACTTATGAAGTTTGACTTGAAAATAAAATTAAAGCATAGAAGTATGAAGATTTTTGTAGAAAAAAAATTGAAATTGAAAAATGGTTTTTGGTCACCTCTGTATTGGTGTAAATGTGCTCATATTTCTAATGTAACGAAATCCCCAGAAGCCATCTTATATGAAAAGTCGACGTTGACCAAGCGTAGATCATAAAAATATTTTTTTCGTGTGTAACCATCAACAGACATAGAACATATTAATAAATTCTTTCCGCTGTGGAATATCTTAAGTAATGTAATTGCTTGTTTTTTTTTTTGTTCGCCAACTAAAATATCCCATCTAAATGACAAACCCTATTTTCAGCTGGAAATGGACAATGCCATGGAGCATGAGAGCTCGACTGATACGCGTCACTCTCTTAAACAATGTAGCATTGTACTAGAGAAAATTGATTTGCATAAGTGCAATATGGAGATGGAAGATAACAGCCAAAGAGCGCCAAAAATGGTTGCAGAAAAGCTCAAGTGGAGGCGTTCGGTTATACTTAAAAGAAATAGACTTAGAGGGTATATACATACGCCAGAAGAATACGAACGAATAAGGGCTTATTCGCAAATGCGCCAAAAGAACATAACACCGGAGGAACGTGCGAAAAAAAATGCTCGTGCTGCAATATTTAGACAAAGAACAAAAGAGAAAGAACTTCTGAGAATACAGACGCTCAAACCAGAAGACATGGATCAAGAGCTGGAAAGAAGGAAGGAATCTAATAGAATTATAAATGCAAGGCGTATACCAAGAAAGCACCCCATGACTGAGGACGAACGCGAGGCAGAGAAAGCCGCAAAGAGATTAAATTATCATACGCAAAAACTTAAACTTACTGACGAACAACGCGAATGGAAAAAAGCACGCCTGCGTGAAAAATACAGAACTAAACTGATACTTAATTATGGAACCGGACCAGTTGGTACCCACTGGAGTATGACCGATGAACAACGCGAAAGGAATAATTTGCGAAGGCGCGAAAGACGAAAAGCTATAAAAACCGCGAAGGAAAATGGACAGGACATTTACGATCCAGATAGCTTGACAGATGAACAACGCGAAAGGAAAAATGCACGACGACGCGAAAGACGTAAAGCTAAAACTATGTTAGAAAATAGAACCGAACAGGACGTTGAGAAACGCGAAAGGAATAACTTACGTAGGCGCGAAAAGTATAGAGCTAAAAAGATTCTTAAAATTAGATCCACAAAATTAAACGAACAGATCAGTACTCACGGTATAGTGAGCTTGACTGATGAAAAACCGAAAGATATAAAACCACAATATGCTTAAAAATAGAAACGTAAAAAATCGAACAGGACATCACTCATGGGACAGAGAGCACTAACAAACATGAACGATAGCACTTATTTATGTAGAATAATAATGTTAACAATACTTAATATTAAACAAAAAGGTCAATTGAATATGCATTTTATTTTACATTAGTTATTTTTATGTAAATGCTTATCCAAGGTGTTACATCTTATTTCATCGCTTCCTAATTGCATCTGTATCAGCATCTGCAATATAAAGCGTCAACGAGAAATCATTTTTAGTAGTCCATTTCAAATTCCAGTTTTAAGACGTGTCATAAAAGTAATATAAGGGCTTCTTCAATATCAATTCATAAGGAAGATTTGAATCTATTTCGTTTGATATCATATATTCACCTTCTCGTGCGCTCGACATTGCAGTTAGTATGACATTTGAACTTTATTTTTAATATTCAGCCCAAGGTGTTTTCGCGATCATCTCGGCGGGGAATATGAGTGATTTGTATAGATAGTAGTTTTCCTCGAATAGCATTGGAAAACTAGTCTCGACGACCATATTGATTTTACTGAAAAGGATTTTCTGTAGTTCTTCCTTTCCTTCAGGGGTGATGCCGGGCTAGGTTAAAGACATATATGACGCTCAAGTGCATCAAGAATTCGCTCCTATACTAACTGGGGGTATTTCCCCATTCACGTTTACATTACCCTAGCGATTTTAAGAATAGGGCTTCTTGTGTTTTTGTTCATTGGGCTTTACTAGGTCTAAACCAGTAAGGTCCTATACGCTAAATACTATTGATTGGGCACAATAACTGCAAGTCAATGGGTACTACAACTATATAAGAGATAATGACAAGTCGGGTAATCTGTGAAAGAGGTAACAGTTAGTGAATTTATTGAAATTATATAAGGAAAAAATAGAAGACCCACATCGCAAATGCGATCAAATAAAAGTAAATAACGTTTCGTAGGTAGTGGAAGTATATAAGAATAAATAGATTAAATAATCATCTTGTGTGACCATCGTTAAATGCGCAAATAAAATAAGTTTATTCTGAAAGATTAAAATTGCAAAATAACCTTTGCATGTGGCTCCAGAATCAACACTAAAATTGAAAATTGTGTTCGAAATAAGGGTGCGAGTCAATAATATCAACACAATATCGGGACACGATATGTGTTTACGTATATTTTGTTTTCTGCTTTAAACGTATTTTTACAAAAAAGAGATAAACCGCATGCTGTGAGTGGTAGCGAATGATATGTATTCTCTATTACCGCAAGCGATGTGTTAAGTAATGTAGTTGTTTGTTTTTATTTTCGCCACCAAAATATCAAATCTAAATGACACACCCTATTTTCAGCTGGAAATGGATAATGCCATGGAGCATGATGGTTGCTCAACCAATGCACGTCACTCCCTGAGGCAATGTCGCGTTGTATTGGAAAAAATCAATTTGGATAAGTACCATCTAATGAAGAAAGAGAATAGTCAAAAAGCGCCAAAAATGAGTGCAGAACAGCAAAGTTGGAGGCGTTTGGTAAGAGTGAAAAAAAATAGACTCAGAGGATATATACACACGCCAGAGCAATACGATCGAATAAGAGTTTATTCGCAAATGCGTCAAAAGAATAGAACACCGGAACAACGAGCAAGAAAAAATGCACGCAATGCAATATTTAGACAAAGAGCCAAAGATAAGGAGCGCCTGAGAATACAGTTGCTCAAACCAGAAGACATGGAAAAAGAACTTGAAAGAAAAAAAGAATATAATAGAATTAGACATGCTAGACGCGTGCGAAGGCAGTTCGCATTGACTGAACAACAACGGGAGGCGAAGAATGCCGCAGCGAGATTGTATTATCAACAACATAAACCTAGGGTTACTGCTGAACAACGCGAATGGAAAAATGCACAACAGCGCGGAAGAAACAGAGCTAGATTGATGTTTAAATATGGAACCTCACTGGGTCAAATTCGCTGGAGGGATACCGTGACAGATGAACAACGTGAACGGAAAAACTTTCTATCCCGTGAAAGACGTAAGGCTAGAAGATTGCTTAGAGAAAAAAACCTCAAAGAAAATGGACAGGACTTCATTCACGTTACAGATAGCTTGGCAGAAGAACAACGCGAAAGGAAAAACGCTCGACAGCGGGAAAGATATAGAGCTAAAATGATGCTTAAAACTGCAACTGAGGAAAAAGCGACAGCAAAAATGACCGACGAACAACGCGAAAGGAATAATTTACGAAGACGCGAAAATTATCAAGCTAAAAAAATGATGAAAAATAAAATCGCAAAAGAAAACGGAAAGGATAGCATCTTATACAACTTGTCCGATGAACAACGTAAAAGGAAAAATGCACAACAGCGCGAAAGATACAGAGCTAAAATTATGCTTAAAAATAGAACCGCAAAGATCGGTACTGACGGGGGAGAGAGCACTACCCAAAATGAAAATAGTACTTCAGCAGAATGAGAATGTTAACAATTTTGCATATTAAACACAAACTTGTATTTGATTTACATTTTTTTTATTTTCGTGTTTTTATGAAATCGCCTGACCAAGCATTTATGTTACGTATTTTCTAATTTCGTGGCTTCCTAATATCAATGTAGCATCTGCTCCTATGAAACAACACTAAGAAATAATGTCAAATACTCCACTTTCAATTAAGGTTCCATGTCAAATCACTCAATTTCAGAGCAAAGGGATATCTCATGTAATTTGATATAATAGTTTGTTTTTATGTTTGTCGACCAAAATATCGAATCTAACTGAGAACCCCTATTTTCAGCAGGAAATGGATGATGACATGGAATATGAAGAGTGCTCACCCGATGCGCGTTTCTATCTGAGGGAATGTTGCGTTGTACTAGAAAAAATCGATATGAATAAATACAAGCAGCAGAGTAACACAAACAATAAGAAGAGATGTAAACTGACTGAAGAACAACAAAAGTGGAGGAACACTGTGTTAAAGAAAAAAAGTAGACTGAGGGGGTACAAACATACACCCGAAGAGTACGAGCGATTAAATGCTTACGCACGAATGCTTTACAAGAATCTCTCACCGAGTCAGCGTGAAAGAAAAAATGCTCGCAGCGCAATATTGATAGAAAAAGCTAGAGAGAAAGAGCGCTTGAGAAAACAGATGCTCACTCCAGAAGAATATGAACGAGAGTTTAAAAGGAAAAAACCGATAGGGAATTTTGCTCGAAGAGAACACGTTGAGCCTGATGAAAAACGCGAAAGGAAAAACTTTCTAAAGCGTGAAAGACGTAAAGCTATAAAATTGCTCATAAGTAGAACCACAATGGAAAACGGACAGAACAGCATTCGCGATCCAGACAAATTGACCGATGAACAACGCGAAAGGAAAAATGCATTACATCGCGAAAGATACAAAGCTAAAATGATCCTTAAATATGAAACTGGACAGGAGGATGAACAAAGCATAAGGAAAAAAGAACGACAGCGCGAAAGGTATAGAGCTAAAATGATGCTTATAAACAAAAACGCAAAAGAAAACGGTCAACAAAAGGCTCTGAGCGAAGAACAACGCGATAGAATTAACTTACGAAGGCGCGAAAAACACGAAGCCCTGAAAATGCTTAAAAATAAAACCACAAAAGAAATCGGGCAGGACAACAGTCATAACCCAGACAACTCGACCAATGAACAACGCGAAAGGAAAAAGGAACGAGACCGCGAAAGATACAGAGCTAAAATGATCCTCAAGTATGAAACCGGAGAGGGCGATGAACAATACGAAAGGAAAAAAGCACGACAGCGCGAAAGATATAGAGCTAAAATGATGCTTAAAAAGAGAAACGCAGAACAACTAGAGGAAACCTCTCAAGCTTTCGAAAGCAATGATTACCCAATGTTAAAAACAATACTTACGCAGAATTTTAATGATAACAATATTGAAAATTAAACACAGAATTCCATTGGAAATTATTTTTTCCTTTATCTTTTTTATTTTAAATGGCTCGATCAAAACATTTTTAATGTGTATTTTCTTATTTCATCGCCTATATCACTTCCATATTTTAATAGAACGTTTTTCATATGAAACGTTACTAAGAAATAATGTCAAACATTCCACTTTCAATTCCAGTTCTAAGTCGTATTCTACAATTTTAGATCAAAAGGATGTCGCAAGTAATTTAATTGTTTGTTATTATGTTCGCCGACAAAATATCGAATCTAACTGAAAACCCCTATTTTCAGCTGGAAATGGATGATGACATGGAATATAATGAGTGCTCAACCGATGCGCGTCCCTCCCTGAAACAATGTTGCGTTGTACTAGACAAAGTCGATGTGGACGAACCCATGCCGAAGAAGAAAAATAAAAAGAAAGCATGTAAACTGACTGAGGAACAACAAAGATGGAGAAACTCTGTCTTAGTTAAAAAGAGGAGAATAAGAGGGTATATACGTACGCCTGAAGAGTACGAGCGAGTTAATGCTTATGAGCGAATGCGTTACAAGAATTTTACACCGAGCCAACTTGAGAGAAAAAAAGCTCGCGGTGCAATATATAGAGAAAGAGCTAGAGAAAAAGAGCGTCTGAGAATACAGTCGCTCACTCCAGAAGAATATCAACAAGAGCTAGAAAGGAAGAAAAAAAAAGCAGCAAAAGCTCCAAGAAGAATACGCGTCTTTAGTGAAGAACAACGCATAAGAAACAACCTACGAAGGCGCGAAAGAATTAATGCTAGAAAGATGCTTAAAAAAATAAGTGCAAAAGAAATCGAAGGAGAATCGTCTCAAGGACTTGTGCACTCTAATTAACAAATGTTTAAACAATATTTATGCAGAATGATAATGTTAACAATCTTAAATATTGAATACAAAATTCCAACGGAAATTAAGTTGTTTATCTTTATTTTTTATATAAATTCCTCCAAATATTTATGTACGTCTTTTTTAATCTCGTTGCTATAGTCACTTCCTAATTTCAATACAGCATCTGCCATAAAATGCGATATTAATAAATAATGTCAAACACTCAAATTCTGTGTCGTATAATCTAATTTCAGAGCAAAGGGATATCGCAAGTAATTTAATTGTTTGTTTTTATGTTCGTCGACCAAAATATGGAATCTAACTGAAAATCCCTATTTTCAGCTGAAAATGGCTGATGGCATGGAACATGATGAGTGTTCAACCGATGCACTTTTCAATCTGAAGGAATGTTGCGTTGTACTAGAAAAAATCGATACGAATAAATACAAGGAGCAGAGTAAAACGAACAATAAGGAGAGCTGTGAACAGACTGAGGAACAGCAAATGTTGAAGACCTCGGTCTTGAAGAAAAAGAAAAAGAGTAGTATGAAAGTGTACAAATTATCAGCTAGTCAACTTGAAAGAAAAAGAATTCGCGGTGCAGAATATAGACAGAAAGAGCGCTTGAGATTACAGTCGCTCACTCCAGAAGAATATGAACGAGAACGTGAGAGGAAAAAAAAGCCAGTAAATGCTGAACGAAGAACGCGTGTTTATAGCGAAGAACAACGCGAAAGGAACAAATTTTTAAAGCGCGAAAGACGTAAAGCTAGATCCGCAAAAGAATTCGAACAGTTCATTAATCAGGATCCAGACAGTTCGGTTGATGAACAACGCCAAAGGAAAAAGGAACGAGACCGCGAAAGATACAGAGCCAAAATGATCCTCATGTATGAAACCGGAGAGGGCGATGAACAATACGAAAGGAAAAAAGCACAACAACGCGAAAGATACAAAACTAAAATGATGCTTAAAAAGAGGAAAGCAGAACAACCCCTGGAAGAAACATCTCAAGCATTTGAAAGCAATAATTATCCAATGTTAAAAACAATCCTTATACAGAATTTTAATGTTAACAATATTGAAAATTAAACACATACTTCCATTGGAAGAGCATTTTTAATCTTTATTGTTTTTATATAAATGCTTGATCCATCACTTATGTTACGTCTTCTCTGATTTCGTTGTTTCCTAATTTCAATAGAATATCTACAAATGAAACATCATAGAAATAATGTTAAATGGTCCACTTTTTATTTCAATTCTTTGTCGTATCATCCAATTTTAGAGCAAAGGGATATCTCAAGTAATTTAATAATTTGTCTTTTTTTTTTGTTTTTGTTCGCCAACCAAAATAATGAATCTAAATGAGAACCCCTATTTTCAGCTAGAAATGGATGATGACATCAAATATGATGAGTGCTCGACCGATGCCCATCACTCCCTGAAACAATGTCACGTTGTACTAGAAAAAGTCGATTTGGATAATGACACGCCGAAAAGTAAAAAGAGTAGAAAAAAGTGTAAACTGACTGTAGAACAAGCTCAAATGGAGACGTTCGGTCATAATGAAAAAGAGTAAAATGAGAGGGTATATACATACGCCCGAGGAGTACGAGCGATTAAATGCTTATGCGCGAATGCGCTACAAGAATTTCACACCGAGTCAACGTGAGAGAAAAAAAGCTCGCAATGCAATATTTAGGGAAAAGGCTAGAGAGAAAGAACGCCTGAGAATCCAGTCGCTAACTCCAGAAGAATTTGAACAAGAATTTAATAGGAAAAAGCCAAAAGCTAAAAGAAAACCAGAGGAGAATGCTGCACGAAGAGTCGGCATCATGAGCGAAGAAAAACGCGAGGCAAAGAACACCGCAAGGAGATTACAATATCACAATCGTAAACTTACTGTCGAGGAACGCGAAAGGATAAATTTGCTAAGACGCGAAAGACGTAAAGCTGGAAGGATGCTTAAAAATAGAACATGCAGAAGAAATCGAGGAGAAAACCTCACTAGGGTTTGAGAGCATTGCCCTAAGTTAAAAACAATATTTATGCAGTATGATAACGTTAACATTAAATATTGAACACAGACTCCCATTGGAAACACATTATTTTATCTTCATTATATTATGTAAATGCTTGACCATACGCTTGTGTTAAGGGTTTTCTAATTGCGTTGCCTCCCTAATTTCAATAAAGCATCTGCCTTTTGAAGTGACACAAAGAATTAATGTCTATCACTCCACTTTCAATTCCAGTTATTTGCGGTATCATTCAATTTCAAAGCAAAGGGATATCCCAAGTAATTTAATTGTCTGTTTTTTTGTATTCGTCAAACAAAATTTCGAATTTAAATGAGAACCCCTATTTTCAGCTAGAAATGGATGATGACATCAAATATGATGAATGCTCGACCGATGCGCATCACTCCCTGAAACAATGTCGCGTTGTAATTGAAAAAATCGATTTGGTTAAATACAGGAAAAAGATGAGAAGGAAGAAACTAAAGCCAAAAAAACTGACTAAAGAACAGCTCGAATGGAGGCGTGCGGTCTTAAAGAAACGGAGTAGACTGAGAGGGTACAAGCATACACCAGAAGAGTACGAGCGATTAAATGCTTATGCACGAATGCGTTACCACAATGCAACACCGAAACAACGTGAGAGAAGAAAAGCTCGCAATGCAATTTTTAGAGAAAAGGCTAGAGAAAAAGAGCGCCTGAGAATACAGTCGCTTACTCCGGAAGAATTTGAACAAGGATTTAAAAGGAAAAAAGCAGTAACAAAAGCTGCAAGAAATGATATCAGCGAAGAGAAGCGCGAGGAGATGAAAGCAGCAAGGAAATTAAAATATCGTAAACCTACTGTCGAACAACGCGAAAGGAAAAATTTTCTAAGACGCGAAAGACGTAAAGCTAAAAGAATGCTTATTGACGGAACCGCAGAAGAATTCGAAGAAAAACCCTCTCAGTGGTTTGAGAGCAGTGATTACCCAATTTTAAAAACAATACTTATGCAGAATGATAATGTTAACGATCCTTAATAATAAACATAGACAACTATTAGAAATACATTTTTTTCTGTAAATATTTTTACAAACATTTATGTATATGTCTTTTATACATTCGCTACTTCTTAAATTCGATAGAGCAACTGCCATTTGTAGCTACACCGATAAATAATTTCATAAGCTCCAATTTCAATATATTGTCGTATCGTCCATTTTCAGAACAAAGGGACGTCACGAACTATTTTCTTGATCGTTTGTATCTAAACAAAATATATAATTTAAATTAATTTTCCTTTTCTGCTGGAAATGGATGATAACATTAAATATGATGAGTGTTTGACTAAAGTGTATCACTCCCTAAGCCAATGTCGCGTTTTAGTAGAATAAAATCAATGTTGGATAAATACAAGAAGAAAGGAGCGTTAAATGACCGTGGAACAGCTCAAGTGAAGACGTTCGGCCATAATAAAAAAAGTAAACTGAGAGCTACTAAAGTTTCATACCGAGTACATCGTGAGAGGAAAACAGCTCAATGCAGTATTTAGAAAGAAAGAGCTTCTGATAATACAGTCACTACCTCCTAAGAATTTGAACAAGGGTTGGAAAAAAACAGTAACGAAAAAACGTCACATGACATCATAAGCAAAAAAGGCGCAATGAGTGGAATGTTACAAAGAGATGAAAATGTCGTAAACGTTTCTATATCGTAAACTAAATGAGTAAACCTTTCATGGGCTCGAGAGCATTACCCAAAGTTAAATCAATACTTATGCAGAATGATAATGTTAACATTATTGAATATTAAATGCAACTTTCTATGGAAACCCATTTTATGTAGATGCTTGATTAAGCGTTTAAATTATATATTTTATAATTTCATTGCTAGCTTATTTAAATAGAGTATCTGTTATATGAAGCGACGCTGGGAAATAATATCATACTCTCCACTTTCAATTCCAGTTCTTTGTCGTATCATCCAATTTCAGAGCAAAGGGATATCTCAAGTAATTTCATTATTTATGTTTATGTTCGCCAACCAAAATATCGAATTTAAATGAGAACCCCTATTTTCAGCTAGAAATGGATGATGACATCAATTATGATGAGTACCCGACTAACACACTTCACTCCCTGAGACAATGTTGCGTTGTACTAGAAAAAATCGATATGGATAAATACAATAACAGGAAAAGGAAGAAACAAAAGGCAAAACAACTGACTAAAGAACAGCTCGAGTGGAGGTGTTCGGTCTTAAAGAAAAAAAGTAGACTCAGAGGATACAAACATACGCCAGAAGAGTACGAGCGATTAAATGCTTACGCACGAATGCGTTACCATAATTCCACACCGAAACAACGCGCGAGGAAAAATGTTCGCAATGCAATGTTTAGAGAAAGGGCCAAAGAGAGAGAACGCGAAAGAAACAAATTGCTTACTCCAGAACAATTTGAATTCTTGAGAGCTGAAAGGCTAAAGAACAATGCTTCAAAACGATCGGCGGTGAATGCTCGCCAAAGAATAAGCGCTCTCAGTGAAGAACAGCGCAACCAGAGGAACGCCGCAAGGAGATTAAGATATCAACAATATAAACCTACACTCGAACAACGCGAAAAGAAAAACTGCACGACAGCGCGAACATCGTAAAGCTATAAAGTTGCATAAAAGGTTAACTGCAGAACAAATCGAAGTGGAAAGTACTCAAGATGGAAGAAGCTTCGCCCAAAGTTAAAAATAGACATTTTTTGATGTACAAAGCTGAAAACTATCATTTCAACACACTCTAATATTAAACGCAGATGCAAAATGCTAAAAAGTAAAGAAGGATTTTGTTCTGTGTAAATGCTTGACAAACGTTTATGTTATGACTTTCGAAACTTTACAATTATTTTAGTTTTAAACTTTTGCCTTAATTTATCGATAACTATCAATATTAAAAGGCGATAGTTTAAGCGGCATCGACGACTGATTCCTAATTTCATTAGAATAGCTGCCGTATGAAACAATGTTTCATTCAAAATTCAGAGCAAAGGGATATCTGAAACTATTTTATTTATGTTTTTGTGTTCGCCAGTCACAATATCGAATCTAAATGAGAATCCCTATTTTCAGCTAGAAATGGATGATGACATCGAATACGATAATTACCCTATCGGAGCGCATCATTCTATGAGACAATGTCAGGTAGTAATAGAAAAGATCGATTTGGATAAATACAAGACGAATAATACTGTTAAAATGACATTAGAAAATTTTAGTCATGATCGAACGAAGCGTATTAATAGTAAAAAAGAGGTCGATCAGAGTGAACCATTTACGATAGATAATTGTGAAAGAATATCTACTCCTGCAAGATGCAGGATGGTTGACTCCAGGAAAATTTGACCGGAAGAAATATGTACTTTCGGAGGAGCAGCGCCGAGCTAAAAATGCCCGTCAGAGAATAAACGCCATCACATCGGAAGAACGCGAAAAAAGAAACGCCTAAAAAGAGATTGGAAGCGTTGACTGCAGAGCATATCGCACGGATAAGAGCTCAGAAAACGAATCTCACGAAAGAGCAACGCGAAAGAAAAAACGCGGGGCAGAGAAGAAGCGCCATGACATTGGAGCAGCGTGAAAAATTAAACGCCAGCAGGAGATTGGCATCGTTATCCGTAGAGCAAATTGAACAGAGAAGAACTCTCCGTAGGGAACGTAGCCGTCGACAGAATGTCACAATGGAATCAGCGCGCTAGGAAAAATGCTCTTCAACAAATTCGTCGACAAAATCTCACAGCGGAACAGCGCGAAAGAAGAAATACTCTCCAAAAGATACGCCGAGAAACTATTAAAGCGGTGCAGCGTGAAAAGAACAATGCTAGCACTAAAACCGAAACGCTTAGTGCAGAACAACCGAAACGCGTTGAACAATTTGATCTAACGGAAGATCAACACGGAAGGAAAATAAGCACCGCCATCATTTCAGAAGAGCGAGAAATATAAGTATGCATCGCTAACATTAGGCCAAGTCCAACCGATAAAACCTCATTTTGAAGAACTTTACTGTTCTCGAAATAAAGAGAAAAGCGATTTTGAAGAAGATTGCATTTTGGCAACTGCTGAATAGGTACGAAAATTCAACGTAACAAACTAAAAGATTCTATTTTATAGATGACGACTTCTGCGTGTAAATACTTGAGTACACTTTGTTCCGGGAGTTTTTGGGATTTGATTCAGCTTGCATACAAATCGACAAAGATCAATGTCAAATAAGTGATAGAAATTAAATAATAATCATCATCATGGACGGTCTTGAGAGATTTTTAGAACAATTTGAATTGATGAAGGATAATAGAAATCAGAGAAGTGGTAGAAAGTAACATAATGTGTGATCTATTGAGTTTGCATTTGATTTAGGACGACATGTGTGCCCTCAAAGCCAGTTGATTTTTTAGCAACCAGTCCGATAATGCAAGCAACGCACTGATTGTTTTCATTTTTAACGTTTTTCAAAGAACTGAACCCGAAAAATCTAGTTAAATATACATGTACTAACTACACTTTAGTTGTAGTTCTATGTCGTATCATCCGAATTCAGAGCAAAGGGATATCTCAAGCTATTTTATTGTTTGTTTTTGTATTCGCCAGCCACAATATCGAATCTAAATAAGAATCCCTATTTTCAGCTAGATATGGAATGTTGACACCGATTGCAATGAATCCACTACTGGCGCACATCAATCTCAGGAAGGAATCTCAGATCGAGATGACAAAAATAATTTTGGATGAACACACAGAGACTGAATAATTTGCAAAATATTAATATGAAAAATTGTATTACGGGCAAAAATAAACGAATTCGAAAGAAGCGCGTGTTCACTCCTGAACAGCTCGAGTGGCAACGTATGCGCAGAAAGAAAAAAAGTGAAATGTTAGGATCGGCACTTACGCCAGAACAGCGAGCAAGGAAAAATGCTCTTCAAAGAATCCGTCGACAAAACGCCTCAGCGGAGGAACGCGAACAAAGAAACGCCATGGCGAGACTCAATAGAAAAGTCTATAAACTTACGCCGGAGCAGCGCGAACGAAAAAACTACTTGGCTAGGCTTAAAAGACAAACCGCCGTGCTTACGACTGAACAGAGCGAAGTCAAAAAAGCCAAAGACAGAATCAAAAGAGAACGCCTCTTAAAAACACCCGAACAGCGCGAAAAACACAACGCCCGATATAGAATAAATGCCCTGACTCAGGAACAGCGAGAACGCATAAACGCTCGCAAAAGATTTGAATCGCTCACCGCTGAACAAATAGAGCGGGTGAGAGCCATAAAGAAACGAGTGAATCGAACTCCGGAACAATTAGAACTGCACAAAGCTCAAAAAAGAATAAGCGCCCTGACACCAGAAGAGCGCGAATACAAGCGAGCTGTGAGAAGACTCAGAGATCAACGAGCCAGACTCGAGCCGGAACAGCGAGGTCAGAGAAACGCTCGACAGAGAGTAAGTGCACTTACTGCAGAACAGCGCGAAAAAAGAAATTCTCGCCAGAGAGTTTATAGAAAAGAGCGCCTGATTCTGCTTTCAGAACAACGCGAAGAAAAACAATACTAGCTAAAGATACACCCCTTTCGCTCTCATTAATTGACATCGGATTTATTAAAATTGTATATACCATTGCAAAGTTTATCGTTATAATACTTTATTTTCAGAGAAGTGAATATTTTCATTTTGAACGTATACTTATTTCGTCATATTGTACTTTAGATGATTAATAAAGTAAAATATCACACAATTGTTTTTCTTTCTAAAAACACCAATAAGATATACCAGTACACGCATATTTTTTATCAACAATTTTTCGTTCCTAATGAGGTTGACCTCAATTACAAATCGATTTTGAACTAATATCGACATTTATTTCTACAAATATAGTGGGGCTTGGTTATGACGAGCAAAAATACAACCAACTGAATTTCAGTCGACAATATCAACAAACATTCTATTTCTCATTTGATTTTCTAGGTGTATTACGAAAATTTAGCGTTAAATTGTCGACTCCCAAAATTTATATTTTTCGCCACCCTAAATAATTCGTTATATCTTGTATAGTGCTCGTAATAGCCGAGTTCGACTCAAGCACACAAGTATTGGTGCATTATTATTTAGTCTGCTAAGAACACATTGACATTACTTTTTCCTTTATCTTCCTTTACATTGAATCGATGATTCAAACCGAGGCCTTAGAATATCATATATGTACATTTAAACAAATTATGCATATGTGTATTTTCAAGCTTATGCTTAAACATGATATCATGATTGCGAATTTTGTTTCAAGAAGCATTTATCAAATTGTTTGCATTCTATTAGAATGACTGCCAGAATGTAAGTTTTTAAGATCTTCTTTGAATGGGTGTAAACAGAAGCCATTGTTCTACAGTGTTCAATCATTATCTTATTTATCACGTAGGCGCGTTACTATGTTTTAAATCGCCCAACTATATAGCAAAGGGATATTTTGAGTAATTTTTGACTTGTGATCGTATTCAACCAAATTAAATAGCTTGGGTTTTCCAGTAGGGTTATATGAGCCAGCTATGTATTTATGCATTCAACCATATCAAAGCTAAACAGAACCCCTATTTTCAGCTAAACATGGACCTCTCAATCAACGATACGCCAACCGGGGCACATTGCTATCTGAGGGAATGTCAGGTCATACTAAAAAGAATCGATTTGGATGAACGCCTTAAGAAGAAAGATAAGCCCGATGCTCAAAATAACGCAATAAGAAATATGCATACATATAAAACCACCAATTATCAAGATAGTCTTCAAAATGATCGACTAATAGATTCTTCTGTTGATGAAGAAACGAAAGAGAAAATCAAGAAAAACCGGGTAAAGCCCACTCCTGAACAGCGTGAAAGAATTAATCTCTTGCAAAGACTCCGAAGACAAAATCTTCGAATGGGTATAGTACCTAAGCCAAAAAATGACGCAATTGGCTCTACGACCAAAAAGCGAAATCGCAAGCTAGAAACTATGACTCAGGACCAGATCGATTGGACTCGTATGGTCAGGCAGAAAAAAATTGAACTCCGAGGATATTCACTTACACCAGAACAACGCGAGCGAAAAGCTGCCTTAGCAAAAATTAGTAGAAAAAATTATAAACTTACACCAGAACAGCGCGAACGTAAAAATGCCCTAATGAGAATCAAACGACAAAATACTGTAATGACCCCAGAACAGCGCGAAAAGAAACGCATTCAAAATAGAAAAACAAATTTTTATAAGCTCGTTGCTAATTTAACGCCGGAAGAACGTGAAAAACGTAACGCTTCACATAGAATCAACGCGATTAGCCGAGAACAACGGGAACGGAATAACGCCCGTAAAAGATTCGAATATGAAACGAAGAAAAAAATTGCAAATCTGAAGCAGAACCAATTAGAATCCTCCAAAGGAGTATTTCTTGATATGTATTGTAATATGGACCCGCTAGAAAAAGCGTCGAGCTCATAGGATCCTCGATTTTAAAAGTCAATTTCAGTCACTGAAAAATAGTAAATTTTACTTAATGTTTACGTAATAAAAGAGCCTTTACGACGCGTGGCTATTATTATTTTATTATCTTTTTATAAACGATTTCTTAAGTCAATTTTTTTATGAAGTACGGTTTTCGATTCAAAGTAGGGATATAGATCTATGCTTTTAATATATAATATGTTACCATGCTTGTTGAGAAGATCAAACTAATGTCATTTTAATAATCAAGTGTTGTCCTTGGTCTTTGTTGTATGATGGATGTGTGTTTTTATAGCCAATGAATAGATATAACTATTTTAAATAACATTAGAGTAAAAATAACACATTGATGAACAGCAAATTTGCTGAATGATCCGAGAACAGCGGAAACAATGAAATGCATGAAATAACAAAAAAAAAATCTTACAAGCACATAAACACTAAAAGTACAAAATCTCATATAAAAACGATCAAGAGCATAAAACCAGAAAGGATTGCTTGAAAAGAGCATCCAAATACAAGCTCGTTAAGCTCAATTTCATGTTTGAAATAATAATTTGAGTCGTTTTTTTATTTTTATTTTATACTTCAGTATGATTTATCATTAATTTCTATTACTCAATGACTGTTTAATTAAGGAGTAATAAAAGACACGATAAAATCGCACGGACTTCATTCTTAGCATAATCTCAATAATTTTTTATTGAGATAAGTTGAGCTTTTTTTTAATTATACATTTTGTATATCGCTCGATTATCTACTATTTAAGTAAATCATCTTATGGAAAATTTATATACATCTGAAAATTAACTTTAACTGATTCTTCAAGAATTAGATCATGTTCAATAAATAACACATGAACGACAGTATTGATTAAAAACCCATTGATTAGTGAGTTAATTTTTGTAACGCACACGTTCCGGGAATAATTTGTTTTTTTATTATTTTTTTATTGATTTTTTTATGATTATAAAACGTAACAAAATATCTATTCTAATAAAAATCCAAGCATGGCAATATAAATAAAGTGATATAGAGTGCTGCTCGCAACATGTGCGGGCGTACTCTCGGGAACATTTGAGTGCGGGCATACTCATCAAAGGATAAAATGCATGTATATGTTCAAAGACGATATATTCGTAACATTTTACAAAAATACATTTATTCTATATAAACGTGCTCCCCAGCGTCCATTTGTAAATAGGGATATGCTAGGGTAATTATTATCCGCGAATGACTCACTCTTTAAATATAACTATAGCCATCCAATCATCTACAAATTATGGCAATTAATTTTTTTTAACAAGGAAATATTATTTTTTTATTTTTTTATATATGTATTATTTATTCATCAAAACATGTTGAGCAATATGAGAATAAAATAGTCATAATATCAAAGCTAAAACTGAACCCCTATTTTCAGCTAGATATGGATGTTGACACCGAAAGCAATAATTCCCCAACTGACTTGCATCACTCTCGGGTGGAATGTCGGATCGATCAAGACTCTTTCCTTCTCAATGGCGACGAAGAAAATACTGATGATAGGCCTGGTGGCAAAACGAATAAAATAGGAAAATACACGTATGTACTCACCAGGGAACAACGCGAACGAAAGAACACGCTACAGAGAATTAAAAGAAGAAACACTGAACTCACTCCGGAACAGCGTGAAAAAAGACGACTACGTGATAGAATTAGAAGTGAGCGCATTACAGCAGAGCAACGAGAGAAATTCAACGCACGCCGGAGAAGAAGTAATCTCACTCAAGAGCAGCGCGATTATAAAAATACTATTAGAAGATTGAAAGACAAAGAAAAAATTCCTTCTTTGACACCGGAACAACGCCGAAGGAAAAGCGAAGCACAGAGGGTAAGCGTTCTCACCCCAGAACAGCGAGAACGTAAAAACTATCGCAAAAGATGTTTCACACAAAAGCAAAAGATTCTAGCTGCAGAGGGAAAAATCTCTCTGAAAAAACCCGTTTTCACGGCAGAGCAGCGCGAACGAAGGAACGTTCTGCAAAGAATAAGAAGAGAGAGAGCGAAAACTATCGCAAAAACGGTCATAGAAAACGCGGAAGAACCATAACATTAACCAAAAGCATACTTTGAGATATCAACTTCAGCTATTCTTATATTCAAACACATTATTTGCACTAGACGCCACATTGTACGTCTTTCGTTGTATTTATATTCGAGTAGTTAATAAAGAAATATATTATACATTTCATTTTATTTCTGACCAACTTACATGATAATAGAATTACATAGATCTGTCATCGAGACAAATGCTAAAATGGTATTTATATCAAACATCAGAAGTGAATGGTAATGGGCAGGTCATACGGCAAGGCGAACGGATGACTAAAAATACATACGAAAGAAAGCGAATTGATGACACCTTTGTCGGATCAGTAGATGATTTTTTTTAAGCAAATTAACACATTTCATAAATGTGTGACAATAAGATGTGAAAAAAATAAAGAATAATACAACAATTGGGCAGATCAAATGTTATACACGTTTTTTTTAATGTAAAATAATCTAAAAAGTGAAAGAATTAAACTTCCAATTCCAGCTCTTTGATCTAAGTAATTTGCCACATGTGAAGCATACGGAAAAACACGCTTATTAAAATTTCTTTAATTTGACCTAATGTTCCAAATACTTCCATTGTGATTTGCTTTAAAAGATCTTATCTTGAAGATTTATAGCCTTTTCTATAAGTTCACAAAATCATTTATGTAAATTTCTTGAAACATCTATATCATTTGCTAAGTTTGAATATCATATTTTTCTTTTTGGAAATCAGCATTAGTCTTCATTTCATCCCCTATGAAACATAGCATGCAATTATACAAATGCACTTCTTGAAAAGCGTAAATTTACATTTACAATATTTCTTACGGTGTTTCTATAAATGTTGTTTTTAAGCATTTGTGGCTATACTCTGTTTCCTACAGATTGAAGAATCAACCAACTGTTTTCAAATTCAAGCATTCTTATCATAATTTTAGTCTTTCTTCTTAGAATACAATGTCTTAAAATTATTTTTGGCAACAATTTTCAATTCTATGCTTCAACCTAATGAATACTAAATAATTGCAATGATAATATGGTTAGAAAGTATCGCAAATGTTAAGCGTAATTAAATTGATATTTATTACCTGATTTTCTTTATGGCATCATCTAACATTATAGCAAAGGGATATTTTATTTTATTATATATTTTTTTCGCATTCAACAATATCAAAGCTAAATCAAAATCCCTATTTTCAGCTAGATATGGATGTTGACACCGAATGCAATGAATCCGCAAGCAATGTACCTACATGGATTGAATGTGACGTTCAAGACTCAGTCGTTCTTAATAGTGCCAAGGAAGAAACAAGTGTCGCACTTAATAATTTGAATCACCAAATTGGAACTTATCTCACTGAAATACCGGCACAGAAGAAATACATAATGTCTCCGGAACAGCTGGAGTGGCAGCGAAGACTCCGGAGAGAAAAAGCTCTTCGCAGGGGTTATTACAACGCCCCACCTACCCCAGAACAACGAGAGCGAATTAACGCTTTGCAAAGGCTCAGAAGACAGAGAACTACGCTTACGCCAGCACAGAGAGAGCGCAAAAATGAATTGCAAAGAATCAGAAGACAAAATGCTACGGATGAACAGCGTGAGCGTGAATATATTCAACAGAAAAAGAACAAACGAAACTTTAAGCTTACGCCTGAACAGAGAGAACGAAAGAATGCTCTGCAGAGACTCAAGAGAAAGAACGCTGTACTTACGCCAGAACAACGCGACCATAAAATAATTCGCGAGAGATTCAGATGGCAAAATGCTACGGCAGAGCAACGAGAGAATTACAATGCCCGACATAGAATAAGTCATCTCACTGCAGAACAGCGCGAAAGAAGAAATGCCCGCCAGCGAAGCTATAAAAAGGCGCGAAACAAAAACAACCCAGTACAGCCCGAAGGGGAAAATCTTAAAATACAACTAAAGCTGGAAGAAACCGCCTGAATCTTTCTGGTTTTGATTCCAATGATAAATATCGGCAGGGGTTCGGTTTCGGTTCATTTACAAAAAAAAACAAACGGACAAAATGAATATCGTTCAATCCTAAGCATTCAGCTATTTTTGTTATACGAAACTATTTCTCAAAAGGCATTAGACAACATTTCATATCCACATCAAATAATCGATACTAAATAAAGAATTTATCGGACAATATACCTTTGCTCTGTACTAAAACTCGTTTAAAATTTTGTTAAGGGTTGATATTTGTTTTAACAAAATTATTTTTACAAGCAAAGTGCTTACAACTTTTTTTGTGAAAAATTCATCCCTTTATTTCAACAAAATTTGCTCATTAAAAATGCTATTAACGAGATGCATAGTGGGTGCCGAATGATTAGATACCATCGAAATCATACATTTTCTAATCGATTTAAAAAAAAGATTATAAAATATCAGAATTTTAGTTCATAACAGCATGTTTTGAAACTGTAAATATATCGTCATTATAATGAAACATGAATTTATTTGTTCACATAAAGATATTTTTTCGTAAATATTACAGGAAACAAATTTCTAATATGCACTTTCAATGCACACACGTTAGGGAAAACGGAAATATAACTATTTTTTGTTGGAGTATTATTATTTTTAAATATATCTATCTATACAAATTTTCCAAGAAATTTTTGGCTGATGATTAACAAGTTTTTAAGCTTTCAAGTTTTAAACAAAATATTTTTTTCTTGACCTGAGAAGACTGAGATAATCTCAAAATTTGCTATCCAAAAGCGATTGGAATAATTATAATTGAGCGGATCGAAAAATATCTGATTTGGCTTGCTTATACTACAAAAAGTCCTTTTAATAAAATCACCTTATTCGTTATGAGAAATTTCACTCTAAATTAATCAGGAAGACTATTTCATATTTAAAACACTAGCAATCCATATATGGTTTCTAAGAAAGTAATTATAAACGACTTCAATCTGATGAACCGGAGAGTTGATGCTCATAATTGCAAAACCACGGTAATATTTGAATCAGTAGGTTATTTGTAGTGCTGATAATAATTGGAAATGAATTTTGGCTAATACTTACATTCAGTTAAAACTCTAATTATCGTTAATAAATTTCTGCAACGCCTGATTTTAACAATTCCAAATGAATTATTGTTATATGGGAGTTTGTGTGGTGACAAAACAACTTTTTTTATATACCGAGTCGTTATAATAATCCTCTACAATGTGGACTATAAGATTTCTGCAATAATTCCTCATGATTTTTTAAATTTAATCTGACAGAAATAATTGATTTCTATAAGACATCGTCTGTCAAAATGTCTTCTTAGTCTGTATTTACCCAATCCAAATTCATTTGGTGCAAGGACTTCAAAGTTAACTGTACCAAAAGACAGGATGTCATAGAAATAGATTTGTTTCTGGTGTCCCTAATATTAAGGCAACTATATATTATTATTGTTAGATATTTTACGCAAATTAATTTAGATAATTAAATATAAAGTGTGAATCAAACGCTGCATAATCTCTTCGGCGTTAGAAACTATCAATAAACGAAATAAATCACATTTCGGTAAACATGTAATTACAATTTTATTTTGTATCGTTTGACAATTCAAATAAATATTTGATTTAAACAAGTTTTTGTAGTTTCATTTAAAGTCAAATATATTGAGTTTTATGTTTTCATTTATGTGCATTTTGGAACCCCTATACTTTAAAATGAACAAAACTCACCTACTGTGCTTAAATTTTCACTAATTGTAGGCAAAGGGATATTTAAAGGCTTGGAAAGTTATATAAATATTTATAGCTCATTTTACTTTTCGCAATAAGTTTCGATGATATAGAATATAAATAGGAATTGATATTTTCAGATAATAATGGATTCCGACAATACAAATTATGAATCCAGTTACGATGTACCCAAGTCCCAACCGATATTTCAAGATGTACAAAGAATCGTTGTTAATGAGAATGAATGTATGGATAGTGAATATCTTGCATCGGAAAAAAAAAGTGTAGAGGCAACCAAAAGAAAAAAAGGTTTTTATTCTGATGCTCACAAAGAACATGCAAATGCTAAGCGTAGAATTACCGCTCTTACGGCGGAAGAACGCGAACGCAGAAATGCCAAAGAAAGATTCAGAAGTAGCCAAAATCCACTTACACCTAAACAACGTGAAAGAAAGAACGCTCTTCAGAGAGTAAGCGTTCTTACTCCAGAACAGCGAGAGAAAAGAAATGCTCGCAAAAGACACCTAGCTCGTACTGCAGATGCAGAAGAGAGAGAACGAAAGAATGCCATGAAGAGACTCAAGAGAAAGAATGCTGTACTTACGCTAGAACAACGTGAGCATAAAATAATTCGGGATAGATTCAGAGTGCAAAATGCTACGGCAGAGCAACGAGAAAATTATAAAGCCCGAAAAAGAGTATGTAATCTCACTCCAGAACAGCGTGATAAAAGAAATGCTCGCCAACGAAGCTATTATATAAAAAAAAGGGCGAAACAAAAACACCCCAGTACAGCCTGAAGAAGAATATCTTAACCTGGAAGAAACTGCCTGAATTTTTCTGATTTTGATTCCAATGCTAAATATCGCCAGGGGCTCGGTTTTAGTTAATTTAAAAAAAAAAAAAAAACAAATTGAATATCGTTCATTCTTACGCATTCAGCTAGTTTTGTTATACGCAACCATTTCTCAAAAGGCATTAGACAACATTCCATATCAAATAATCATATACCTTCGCTTTTATCTGTACTTAAATTTGATCTTAGCACAAAACGCGTTTAAAAATCCGTTAAGGGTTGATGTTTCTTTTGACAAAATTATTTTTACAAAAAAGGTATTTACAAGTTTTTTTAAATAAACAGAATTTTACATGCAAATTGATATTTTCAAAATGAGAACTATTAAACACCATCCAAATCAACACTTTTTAATCAAAATAAAATTCCAGAGTTTGAATTCATAAATGTATGTTTTTAAACTATAAATATATCGTCATTGTAATGAAACATGATTTTATTTGTTTACATTATGATATTTTTTCGTAAGAAATCCCAAGAAACAAGTATTTAATTTGCATTTCCAAAATCGGAAATATAACCTTTCTTTATTGAAACATTATTTTTTTCAATATATGTATCTTTAAATTTTTAGCTAAAAAAATAAAGTTATCAAGCTTATACAACTATCACAAAAATCACCCTAATCTTTAAGATTAATTTCCCTCTAATTTCATCAGCAAGACTGCTCATTATTTATAACACTATCCGTCCAGTTAGAAAGTAATTATAAACACCTTCAGTTTGATGGCCCAGAGGGTTGATGCTTGATTTAAGGATTTCAAAGATATAACTGCACCCAAAAGAAAATGTCATAAAAACGGATTTATTTCTGATCTCCCTAATATTAATGCTATTATATTATTATTGTAAGATATTTTACGCAAAATAATTTAGATAAGTAAATATAAAGTGTGAATGAAACGTTGCGTAATCTCTTGGGTATTCAATACTATCAATAAATGAAAATACTAATAAACCTCATTTCGGTAAACGTCTAATTACAATTTTATTTTATATTCTTTGAGAATTCAAATAAATACTTAATTTAAAAAAAGTTTTGCTGTTTCATTTAATGTCAAATATATTGAGTTTTATGTCTTTCATTCGTGTGCATTTCGGAACTCTTAAATTTGAAGATGAACAGAACTCACCTGCTTTAATATATTTAAACTTTCACTCGTTGTAGGCAAAGGGATATTCAAAGGCTTAGAAAATTATATAAATAGTTATAACTCGTTTTAATTTCCGCAATAATTTTCAATGATGTAAAATATAAATAGGAATCGATATTTTCAGATAATAATGGATTCCGACAATACAAATTATGAATCCTGTTTCGGTGTACCCGAGTCCCAACCGGAGTGTCAAGATGTACAAAGAATCGTTGTCGATGAGGATGAATGTATGGACAGTGATGATCTTTCAACGGAAAATAAAAATGTAAAGGCATGCAGAAAAAAAGTATGTAACTATTCTGATGCTCAAAGAGAACACGCAAAAGCTAGGCGGAGAATTGCCGCTCTCACCCAGGAACAACGCGAACGCAAAAATGCCAAAGAAAGACTCAGAACACTCACGCCGGAACAGCGAGAAAAGAGGAACGCTAGTAAGAGAACAAGCCTTCTCACTCCAGAACAGCGCGAGAAAAGAAATGCTAGCAAAAGAATCAGTGCCCTCACTCCAGAGCAATTAAATAAAAAAAAAGCTCGGAATCGTAGGAGTACATTTACTCATGAACAAATAGAGCATCGTAGATCGCAAACGAGAGTATCTGCACTCTCCGAAGAGCAACGAGAGCACATAAACGCCATGAGAAGGCAATATAATTTAAAACTAAAACAACGCGGAATAAAGAGGACCCAAAAAAGAGTCTGCTTTATCACCCCAGAGGAACGTGAGAGGAGGAACGCTCGCTGTAGAAAAGAATCCCTCGACCCAGAAAAAATCGAGCGAATGAGAGCTCAATCCAGAAAAAATTACCATTTACGAAAAATGAAGCTGAAAGCTACAACTGAAACTAGCGTAGAGATTGAGAAGCAAGACATGGGATCAGTTGAAAATGAGAATATGAGCAATGATTCAGGAGATACACAAGAAAACATGATAATTAAGACATGATATCATTAAAAAATCATACAGATTCAGAATCCTATTCAAAAATGAATCTTTCCCACATTATTATTTTTTTGCGACGATAATACAAATAAATTAGTACAATAGATATTGATTTTGAAATCTTTTACATGTAAAATTGTCCAGAATTGTCTACCTTATTTTGTCATTTTTTAATAATAATCATTTACAACCGTATCTTGCTTGATACGGGAAATACGTTTTTCTGGATCACCGTATTGAGCAAGACTAGCAAATGTATGGAAAAGAGAAGATAGGTTTTTATGAGAGTAGGGAAACTTAGATCATAAATATTATTCATTGTCATAATCACTATTGCTTTCGATTTCATTTCCGTCATGTTTCGCCGGCCGTATCAAGAAATCAGTAATTCGTGTTTGTCTCTTTTTTGAGATTCTTGTAAATCTTCTCAAACCAAGCAATGCATTGTTTAATTTCTCGTTGAAATTTCAAAGCTTGATCCATATCCCGATCATTATTTAGGAAATGCAATACTATATTTCTTGCCATTTGCAATCTACCTTTTATTGTTTTAGTAGGAATCGTTAAAATTCAACCAGAACATTCAGTATCGCTATTGATTTCAGAAGGAATTGTTTTAGGCATACCAATCAATACTTCTTCGTTTAATCCAAGTTCCTTTTAACAATTCATCAATTTCATTGATAGCTAAATCCTTCAATCGCTCACCTCCTATTGAACGTTCGATGTTAATAAGTTCCTCGGGGTTATATTTAAAATTTAAAATAGATATCCTACCCGTTATCGTAATTAATCGTTAGCTTAAACATACATACAGCTACGGTGTATGGCAATAATGCAAGAATAATTTAGAAATTTCGATAAAACGAAAACTGCGCTAAAACTAAATCGTGTTAAGCAAGGGTTGGGAGTATTTCAAAAGTAAAGATGTTCAGATAATAAGCCAACCTTTTACCTGGCGATTGTTCATGCATATACTCTACATACAGAAATGTTTAAATGATTCCTCGCTGAGAACAATAAGATTTTTATGATATTTCCTTAATATTACGTTATTTTAATCCGAAGAACAAAATGGATTTCAACAAGATATAATCGTAATATGTGGTAGTTCTGCCTCCTTTAAAATAACTTCTCAATTCATATTTTTATAATTTGTGTCATCCAAATTAATGTCAACGTGTAATTTACCGGAAAAGTATTCAAGCTAACTTCATTGATAGTTTTTGGTGAATATCACCATGTACTGGCACAAACTGAACAATTGCGTAATCTCTTCTGCGTTAGAAACTATCAATAAACGAAAAACTTAGTAAAAAACTTTTCGGTAAACATGTAATTACAACTTTATTTTGTGTTGTTTGAAAATTCCAATAAATATTTGATTTCATAAAGTTTAGTTGTTTCATTTAAAGTCAAACATATTAAATTTTCAATTCATGTGTATTTTGGAACCCCTAAACTTTAAAATGAAAAGAACTCACCTGCTTTAATGTGTTGAGATTTTCAATCATTGCAGGCAAAGGGATATTTGAAGGCTTTGAAAATTATATAAATATTTATAACTCATTTTAATTTTCGCAATAATTTTCAATGATGTAAAATATAAATAGGAATCGATATTTTCAGATAATAATGGATTCCGACAGTACAAATTATGAATCCTGTTTCGGTGTACCCGAGTCCCAACCGGAGTGTCAAGATGTACAAAGAATCGTTGTCAATGAGGATGAATGTATGGACAGTGATGATCTTGCAACGGAAAATAAAAATGTAAGGGCATGCAGAAAAAAAGTATGCAACTATTCTGATGCTCAAAAAGAAGACGCAAAAGCTAGCCAGAGAATTGCCGCGCTCACCAAGGAACAACGCGAACGCAAAAATGCCAAAGAAAGACTCAGAACACTCACGCCGGAACAGCGAGAAAAGAAGAACGCTAGTAAGAGAATAAGGCTTCTCACTCCAGAACAGCGCGAGAAAAGAAATGCTAAGCAAAGAATCAACGCCCTCACTCCAGAGCAATTAAATAAAAAAAAAGCTCGGAATCGTAGGAGTACATTTACTCAGGAACAATTAGAGCATCGTAGATCGCAAACGAGAGTATCTGCACTCTCCGAAGAGCAACGAGAGCACATAAACGCCATGAGAAGGCAATATAATTTAATACTAAAACAACGCGGAATAAAGAGGGCCCAAAAAAGAGTCTGCTTTCTCACCCCAGAGGAACGCGAGAAGAGGAACGCTCGCTGTAGAAAAGAATCCCTCGACCCAGAAAAAATCGAGCGAATAAGAGCTCAATCCAGAAAAAATTACCATTTACGAAAAATGAAGCTGAAAGCTACATCTGAAACTAGCGTAGAGATTGAGAAGCAAGACATGGGATCAGTTGAAAATGAGAATATGAGCAATGATTCAGGAGATACACAAGAAAACATGATTATTAAGACATGATATCATTAAAAAATCATACTAGATTCAGAATCCTATTCAAAAATGAATCTTTCCCACATTATTATTTTTTTGCGATCATAATACAAATAAATTAGTACAATTGATATTGATTTTGAAATCTTTTACATGTAAAATTGTCCAGAATTGTCTACCTTATTTTGTCATTTTTTAATAATAATCATTTACAACCGTATCTTGCTTGATACGGGAAATACGTTTTTCTAGATCACCGTATTGAGCAAGACTAGCAAATGTATGGAAAAGAGAAGATAGGTTTTTATGAGAGTAGGGAAACTTAGATCATAAATATTATTCATTGTCATAATCACTATTGCTTTCGATTTCTTTTCCGTCATGTTTCGCCGGCCGTATCAAGAAATCAGTAATTCGTGTTTGTCTCTTTTTTGAGATTCTTGTAAATCTTCTCAAACCAAGCAATGCATTGTTTAATTTCTCGTTGAAATTTCAAAGCTTGATCCATATCCCGATCATTATTTAGGAAATGCAATACTATATTTCTTGCCATTTGCAATCTACCTTTTATTGTTTTAGTAGGAATCGTTAAAATTCAACCAGAACATTCAGTATCGCTATTGATTTCAGAAGAAATTGTTTTAGGCATACCAATCAATACTTCTTCGTTTAATCCAAGTTCCTTTTAACAATTCATCAATTTCATTGATAGCTAAATCCTTCAATCGCTCACCTCCTATTGAACGCTCGATGTTAATAAGTTCCTCGGGGTTATATTTAAAATTTAAAATAGATATCCTACCCGTTATCGTAATTAATCGTTAGCTTAAACATACATACAGCTACGGTGTATGGCAATAATGCAAGAATAATTTAGAAATTTCGATAAAACGAAAACTGCGCTAAAACTAAATCGTGTTAAGCAAGGGTTGGGAGTATTTCAAAAGTAAAGATGTTCAGATAATAAGCCAACCTGGCGATTGTTCATGCATATACTCTACATACAGAAATGTTTAAATGATTCCTCGCTGAGAACAATAAGATTTTTATGATATTTCCTTAATATTACGTTATTTTAATCCGAAGAACAAAATGGATTTCAACAAGATATAATCGTAATATGTGGTAGTTCTGCCTCCTTTAAAATAACTTCTCAATTCATATTTTTATAATTTGTGTCATCCAAATTAATGTCAACGTGTAATTTACCGGAAAAGTATTCAAACTAACTTCATTGATAGTTTTTGGTGAATATCACCATGTACTGGCACAAACTGAACAATTGCGTAATCTCTTCAGCGTTAGAAACTATCAATAAACGAAAAACTTAGTAAATAACATTTCGATAAACATGTAATTACAACTTTATTTTGTACTGTTTGAAAATTCAAATAAATATTTGGTTTAATAAAGTTTAGTTGTTTCATTTAAAGTCAAACATATTAAATTTTCAATTCATGTGTATTTTGGAACCCCTAAACTTTAAAATGAAAAGAACTCACCTGCTTTAATGTGTTGAGATTTTCAATCATTGCAGGCAAAGGGATATTTGAAGGCTTTGAAAATTATATAAATATTTATAACTCATTTTAATTTTCGCAATAATTTTCAATGATGTAAAATATAAATAGGAATCGATATTTTCAGATAATAATGGATTCCGACAATACAAATTATGAATCCTGTTTCGGTGTACCCGAGTCCCAACCGGAGTGTCAAGATGTACAAAGAATCGTTGTCAATGAGGATGAATGTATGGACAGTGATGATCTTGCAACGGAAAATAAAAATGTAAAGGCATGCAGAAAAAAAGTATGTAACTATTCTGATGCTCAAAGAGAACACGCAAACGCTAAACGGAGAATCGCTGCCCTCACAGAAGAAGAACGAGAACAACGTAGAATGTCGCGAAAAAAACCTACTCCAGAACAACGGGAACGCAAAAATGCCAAAGAAAGACTCAGAAGACTCATGAATCCTCTCACGCCGGAGCAGCGAGAAAAGAAGAACGCTCGTAAGAGAGTGAGCGCTCTCACTCCAGAACAGCGAGAAAAGAAGAATGCTAAGCAAAGATATGATGCTCTCACACCAGAGCAGATAGAACGAATAAAAGCTCGGAGTAGTAGAGATACATACACTCCTGAACAATTAGAGCATTACAGATCACAAAAGAGAATATCTGCACTCACTGATGAACAACGTGAGCACAAAAACGCAATGGGCAGACTAAGAAGGCGAGACGTTGAATTAACACCGGAGCAACGCGAAAAAGAGAACGCCCGACGGAGAATCAATTCACTCACTATGGAACAACGAGAGAAGAAGAACGCTCGCTATAGAAGGGAAGCCCTCAACCCAGAACAAGTCGAACGACTGAGAGCTCAAGCCAGAAAACATTATCATTCACGACAAAAGAAGCTGAAAGCTACATCTGAAACTAGCATAGAAACTATCGAACAAGAACAAGATCAGAACTTGGGATCAGCAGAAAATGAGAGTATGAGCAATGATTCAGGAGATGTACAAGAAAATATGATAATTAAGACAGAATTATAAGCGATTCTTGTTATCGTGTAGTTCTGCCTCCTTCTAAATAACTAATTTATATGATCCAATTATTTTTGATTCTATGAGTTTATTTAATCACATAAATATATATTTCATGAGAAATCCCAAGAAAAGAATATCTAATATTCACTTTCAATACATACACATTAGGGATATCGGAAATAGAACCATTTTTGTAGCATTTAAATAAAAATTACAAATTTTCAAAGAATTTTTTAACTAAAATAATAAACAAGTTTATATTTTTTTCCTGGCCTGAAAAGACTGATATGGGATGTTCTTAATATTTGTTATCCAAGAGCGGTTGGAAAGATTATATTTGGGCGGATAGAAAAATATGTGGTTTGGCTTACTTGTACTATAAAAATTCCTCTCGATATAATCACCTTAGACGTTATGAGTAATTTCCTTCTAAATTTATCAGGAAGACTGTTCATTATTTATAACACTAGCCATCCATAGGAGGTTTCTATGGAAAATAATTATACGCACCTTCAATCTGATGGCTCAGAGGGTTGATGCTCATAATTGCGAAACAATAGTAATATTTGAATCCATGGGTTATTTGTAGTGTTGATAATATTTGGAAATTAATTCGGGCTAATTCTTACATCCAGTTAAAACTCTAATTATTTTTAATAAACTTCTGTAACGCCTGATTTTAACAATTCCAAATGAATTTTTGTTTTCTGGCAGTTTGTGTGGTGACAAAACAACTTTTTTTATACTGAGTCGTTGTAATAATCCTCTACATTGTGGATTATAATATTCTGCAATGATTCCTCATGTTTTTTTTTAATTTAATCTGAAAGAAACAACTGATTTCAATAAGACATCGTCTGTCAAATTTATTTTAGTATATATTTTCTCAATCCAAATTATCCAAATTAATTTGATATAAGGACGTCAAAATTATCTGCGGCCAAAAGAAAATGTCATAGAAATGGATTTATTTCTGGTGTCCCTGATATTAAGGCAATTATATATTATTATTGTATGATATTTTACGCAAATCAATTAATTTAATGTGAATAAAAAATCGCATAATCTATTCGGCGTTAGAAACTATCAATAAATAAAAAACATAGTTAATTGCATTTCGGTAAACATCTAGTTATGACTTTATTTTGTATCGTTTGAAAATTCAAATAAATGCTTGAATTGAAAAAATGTAGTTTAATTTAAAGTTAAATACAAGTTCTATGTCTTTCATACATGTGCATTTTAGAACCCCTGAACATTAAAATGAACAGAACTCGCCTGCTTTAATGTGTTTACATTTTCACTCACTGTAGGCAAAGGGATATTTGAAGGCTTGGAAAATTATATAAATATTTATGACTCATTTTACTTTTCGCAATAATTTTCAATGATGTAAAATATAAATAGGAATCGATATTTTCAGATATTTATGGATTCCGACAATACAAATTATGAATCCTGTTTCGATGTACCCGAGTCCCAACCAGAGTTTCAAGATGTACAAAGAATTGTTGTCACTGAGGATGTATGTATGGACAGTGATTATCTTGCAACGGAAAATAAAAATGTGAAGACAAGCGGGAAAAAAGTATGTAATAATTCTGATGCTCAAAGAGAACACGCAAACGCTAGACGGAGAATCGCTGCCCTCACAGAAGAAGAACGAGAACAACGTAGAATGTCGCGAAAAAAACCTACTCCAGAACAACGGGAACGCAAAAATGCCAAAGAAAGACTCAGAAGACTCATGAACCCTCTCACGCCGGACCAGCGAGAAAAGAAGAACGCTCGTAAAAGAGTGAGCGCTCTCACTCCAGAACAGCGAGAAAAGAAGAATGCTAGCAAAAGATTTAATGCCCTTACACCGGAACAGATAGAACGAATAAAAACCCTCAGGAGTAGGCGTACATGCACCCCTGAACAATTAGAGTATTACAGATCGCAAAAGAGAATATCTGCACTCTCCACCGAGCAACGAGAACATATAAACGCCATGAGAAGGCGAGATGATTTAACACTGGAGCAACGCGAAAAGAAGAGAGCCCGGCAAAGAATCAGCTCTCTCACACCAGAGCAACGAGAGAAAAAGAACGCTCGGAAGAGAGTAGAATCTCTCACTCCGGAACAAGTCGAGCGAATAAGAGCTCAACGCAGAGAAAGCTATCATTCGCGACTAAAGGAGGGGAGACTTAAAGCTACATCTGAAACCAGCATAGAAACTATTGAACAGGAACAAGATCAGAACCTGGGATCAACAGAAGATGAGAGTATGAGCAATGATTCCGGAGATATACAAGAACATATGATAATTAAGACAGAATTATAAAACGATTTTCGTTGTCTTGCAATAAAAGACAATTTAGATCCCCTAATGTAAACATCATACTAGATTCCAAATTATTTTTAAACATGGATATTTCCCACGTTATCACCTTTTTGCAGTTTTTTCTTTCTTTTTGAATTATATATATATTATAAGTATGGTTTGAAATTGCAAATACATCTTAGATGTGTGCGATATATGCATTATAATGTAATGCAATACTATTTATTTATATAAATGATATAATTTTCGAAAAACAAAAATCCCCAATTCTAATGAAGAAAATTGGAAATAAAACTAGTTTTTCGTAGCAGTTTCATATTTTTTTATTCGGACAGTCTGTAGATTGAATGCTCACAAATGCAAGACAGCGGGAATAATTTAATTAGATGCATGAATGTACCTATATCCTAAATAGAATCTAGTCCTGCAGTGGTTTGCTTGTAACGATGATAATCATCAGTCATCATCAGTGCCTGATGTCAGTTTTTAAATTCTAAAAGCGAAGAACTGCACCTAGTCCATCATTATTTTATTCGGCGATTGGTCATATATAAATATGCAATCTGTACACTGAGATACTATATTTTTTGATGATCATTTCGTTATTCTAATCTTAAGGGTAAAATTGATTTCAACAAGATATCGTATTTTATGATAATTCTAACTTTTTTCAAAAACTTCTTGATTTATATTTTCATAATTCAAACGATACAATTGTTTTATAATATTTTAATCAAATTACTAGATAGGTTATTTTAATGTGCTAATCACATTTTGCATAGACATTTAGCGTTAAGAGACTATCAATAGTGCAATTGAACACACTATCATAATAATGATATTTCAACATTATTTTATATTAAATAAATATTTGATTTAAACAAGTTTTTGTAGTTTCGTTTGAAGTCAAATATATTAAGTTATAAATATTTCGTAACTCTTGTATTTAAGAAAGAATAGATCGCGTGTTCATATAAAAGTGATTTGTTTAAATGTGTTTATATTTACTGCAAGCAAAGGGATATTTTGACACATGAGAAATCATATTGATATTTTTTTATTAAGCCATATCCGATATCTCGGATGTAGACGATCTCCATGGGAGACTACTAGGGAAAAGATTTTTCATGTGGTGATTTCCCATTTGCCTTCCACGTGTGGTAAATTAAGGATATTATTATTTGGATAGGAATAATTCATCTATGAGGGAATAGCAAAATTATCATTATTTTAAATGATAATTTAGCTATTTTTGCAAATTAAATCACTCACTCACAGGCGTCCCTGCATGACTTTATTAATCGCTTCAGTATTTACTTTTTCAAATTCAGGAAATTAGAATGAACCTGGATCAAGACGATCGATCGGAAATACTCGTAATTCCAATCTCCCATTTTTTTTTTGGTACATTTTTTTTTCCTCAATCTGGATTTGAACCCGAACCTTTATAGTAAGAATTCAGGATCTTAGCCCCTATACCAACACTTGTTAATTGTCATATTGTTTTACGTAATAACTTTCAATGATATGGAATAAAAATAGGAATCGATATTTTCAGATATTTATGGATTCCAACAATAAAAATTATGAATCCTGTTACGATGTCCCCGAGTCACAACCGGAGTTTCAAAATTTACAAAGTATAATTATCAATGAGCAAGAATGTGTGGATAATGATTCCGTTACAACACAAACACATAATGTAGAGGTGAGAAAGAAAAAGAAATATAAATACTCTGAAGCTCAAAGAGAACATGCAAATGCTAGGCGGAGAATTGCCGCTCTCACCCCGGAAGAACGCGAACAACGTAAAATTTCGCGAAAAAAACGCACTCCGGAACAACGGGAGCGCAAAAATGCCAAAGCAAGACTCGATAGACTCCTCAACCCACCCACGCCGGAGCAGCGAGAAAAGAGGAATGCTAAGCAAAGAATCAACGCCCTCACTCCAGAGCAGTTAGAACGAATAAAAACTCGGAGTTGTAGGAGTACATATACCCCTGAACAATTAGAGCATCATAGATCGCAAAAGAGAGTATCTGCACTCTCCGAAGAGCAACGAGAGCACATAAACGCCATGAGAAGGCAATATGATTTAACACTAAAACAACACGGAAAAAAGAGGATCCAAAAAAGAGTCAGCTCTCTCACCCCAGAGGAACGTGAGAAGAGGAACGCTCGCTGTAGAAGAGAATCCCTCAACCCAGAAAAAGTCGAGCGACTAAGAGCTCAAGCCAGAAAAAATTACCATTCACGAAAAAAGAGGCTGAAAGCTACATCTGAAACTAGCGTAGAGATTGAGAAGCAAAACTTGGGATCAGTTGAAAATGAAAATATGAGCAATGATTCAAGGGATACACAAGTAAACATGATTATTAAGCCGGAATTATAAGACGATTGGAGTTTACTTCCATTAAAGAACAATTCGGTTCCGTAATAGAAACTCATACTAAATTTAGAATTCTATTTAAAAATAGATCGTTCTCACATCATCCTCTTTTGACAGGTTTATTTTAGAAATCAATCAATTAATATAAATTAATCAAACGAAGTGAAGAAGTTCACCTAATAAGACAATCTTTTACCTGATGATTCTTTATGCAATTTTCAAATATATATTCTACGTACTGAATTGTTTAAATTATTCCTTGCTGAGAACTATAAGGTTTTTGTTATAATTTCCTATTATTTCGTTATTTTAATCTGAAACAAAGATTGATCATTGTATTATGCCCTTGTCTAAATAACTTCTTAATTTATATTTTCATCATTTATATTCTTTATTTCAACGTATTATTTACCGGAGAAGCGTTCAAGTTCACTTCAATAATCACGTTCACTTCAATAATAATGGTGTATATCACCATGTGCTGGGACAAACTGAACACGAAAGACGTCATCGTAAACGTGGATTTGTTTCTCGTCTACTTAATATCAAGGCATCTATTTATTAATATTGTAAGATATTTAAAACTAAAAATTAACTAATAAATTATAAAGTGTGTTTAGTGTGAAAAAGTAACCATCGATAAATGAAAAGTATTATATAATAAAACTCACTTTAATAAGCATGAAATTTCGACTTTATTTTGTATCGTTTGAAATTTAAAATAAATATTAGTTTTAAACATGTTTTTGTAGTTTTATTTAAAGCCAAATATATTGAGCTATATGTCTATCTGTCATATGTTATTTGGAACCCCCGTGTTTTAAGATGGACAGAACTTACGTGCGAATAAAAGTGACCTGTTTTAATGTGTCTAGATTTACCCTCACTGCAGGCAAAGGGATATTTAAAAGCTTCGAAACCATTTACTCATTTATATCTATCACATTACTTTCGCAATAACTTTCTATGGTGTTGACTATAAACAGGAATCGTTATTTTCAGATATTTATGGATTCAGACATTACAAATTATGAAACCCGTTTCGATGTACCTGAGCCCCAACCGGAGTTTCAAAATGTACAGAGTATCATTATCAATGAGGAAGAACGTGTGGAGAGTGATTCCCTTATAACACAAACACATAATGTAGAGGTGAGAAAGAAAAAAATAAATAAATACTCTGAAGCTCTAAGAGAACATACAAATACTAAGCAGAAAATTGCCGCTATCGCCTCGGAAGAACGCGAACAACGTAGAATTCCGAATCGCAGTCGGCAATCACGAGAGCGCAAAAATGCCAAAGCAAGACTCGATAGACTCCTCAATCCACCCACGCCGGAAGAACGGGAGCGCATAAATGCCAAAGCAAGACTCTATAGACTCCTTCATCCACCCACGCCGGAACAGCGAGAAAAGAGGAATGCTAAGCAAAGAATTAACGCCCTCACTCCAGAGCAGATAGATCTAAAAAAAGCTCGGCGGTCTAAGAGTGCACTTACTCGTGAACAATTAGAGCATCATAGATCGCAAAGGAGAATATCTGCACTCTCCACAGAGCACCGAGATCACATAAACGCCTGGAGAAGGCAATATGATTCAAAACTAAGACAAGACGGAAAAAAGAGGGTCCATAAAAGTGTCAGCTCTCTAACCCTAGAGGAACGAGATAAGAAGAACGCTAAATGTAGAAGAGCAGCCCTCAAACCAGAACAAGTGGAGCGACTGAGAGCTCGAGCCAGATACCGTTATTTACAAAAAAAGAAGCTGAGTGCTACATCTGAAACTAGCATTGAAACTATTGAACAAGAACAAGATCAGAACCTGGGATCAACAGAAAATGAGAGTATGAGCGATGATTCAGGAGATGTGCAAGAACAGATGATAATTAAGACAGAACTATAAGCCATTGTTGTTATCTTGTATTGAAGGAAAATTCGGTTTATTTAGAATTATTTTTAAAAATGGATCATTCCCACGTACATCTTCTTTTTGCAAAAATCTATAAACTAAGCGATGATTATAATACAAATGAATTTAAACAATGTGCATTGATTTTGAAAACATTTAAATTTAAAATGGTTCACCTTGCATTGCCAATTTTTATAATAATTATTTCTTAAGTAAAAAACTTCACCTAATAAGCCTATATTATTATTATTTATGCCATGTATAAATATACATTCCACATACTGAAATGTTTAAATGATTTTTTACTAAGGTTTTTGTGATAATTCCTTAATATTTCGTTGTTTTAATCCAAAGAATAAAATGTATTTCAACAAGTTTTCATCATATTATATCGTATTTCTGCCTTCTTTCAAATAACTTCTCGATTCATATTTTCATAATTTATATGATCCAATTATTTTTGATTTTATGATTTTATTCAATCACATAAATATATATTTCATGAGAAATCCCAAGAAACGAATTTCTAATATGCACTTTCAATACATATATACATTAGGGATATCGGAAATAAAAGCATTTTTGTAGCATTTAAAAAAAAAATTGTGTGTTTAAATAACCATCAATAAATGAAAAGTATAATAAAACTCACTTTAATAAGCATGAAATTTTGACTTTGTTTTGTATCGTTTGGAATTTAAAATACATATTTGATTTTAACAAGTTTTTGTAGTTTCATTTAAAGCCAAATATATTGAGGTATATATCTATCTGTCATATGAAATTTGGAACCCCTGTGTTTTAAGATGGACAAAACTTACGTGCGTATAAAAGTGACCTGTTTTAATGTGTCTAGTTTTACCCTCACTACAGGCAAAGGGATATTTAAAAGCTTCGAAACCATTTACTCATTTATATCTATCACATTACTTTCGCAATAACTTTCTATGATGCAGACTATAAACAGGAATCGTTAATTTCAGATATTTATGGATTCAGACATTACAAATTATGAAACCAGTTTCGATGTACCTGAGCCCCAACCGGAGTTTCAAGATGTACAGAGTATCATTATCAAGGAGGAAGAACGTGTGGAGAGCGATTCCCTTACAACACAAAATCATAATGTAGAGGTGAGAAAGAAAAAAATAAATAAATACTCTGACGCTCTAAGAGAACATACAAATGCTAGGCAGACAATTGCCGCTCTCACCCCGGAAGATCGCGGACAACGTAGAATTTCGCGAAGAAAACGCAATCCGGAACAACAAGAGCGCAAAAATGCCAAAGCAAGACTCAATAGACTCCTCAATCCACCCACGCCGGAAGAACGGGAGCGCACAAATGCCAAAGCAAGACTCTATAGACTCCTTCATCCAATCACGCCGGAACAGCGAGAAAAGAGGAATGCTAAGCTAAGAAAAGACGCCCTCACTCCAGAGCAGTTAGATCTAAGAAGAGCTCGGCAGTCTAGGAGTAGATTAACTCATGAACAATTAGAGCATCATAGATCGCGAAGGAGAATATCTGCACTCTCCGCAGAGCAACGAGAGCACATAAACGCCTGGAGAAGGCAATATGATTCTAGACAAAGACAAAACGGAAAAAAGAGGGTCAAAAAAAATGTCAACTCTCTAATCCTAGAGGAACAAGATAAGAAGAACGCTCAATGTAAAAGAAAAGCCCCCAACCCAGAAAAAGTGGAGCGAGTGAAAATTCGAGACAGATACCGTTATTCACAAAAAATGAAGCTGAGTGCTACATCTCAAACTAGCACTGAAACTATTGAACAAGAAAAAGATCAGAACCCGGGATCAACAGAAAATGAGAGTATGAGCAATGATTCAGGAGATGTACAAGAACAGATGATAACTAAAACAGAATTATAAGCTATTGTTGTTATCTTGTATTAAAGGAAAATTCGGTTTATTTAGAACTATTTTTAAAAATGTATCATTCCCACGTCATCCTCTTTTTGCAAAAATCTATAAATTTAGCGATGATGATAATACAAATGAATTTAAACATTGTGCATTGATTTTGAAAACATTTAAATTTAAAATGGTTGACCTTACATCGCCAGTTTTTATAATAATTGTTTCTTTCTTAAGTAAAAACTTCACTTAATAAACCAATATTTACCTGGTGATTGTTCATACACTGTATAAATATACATTCTACACAGTGAAATGTTTAAATGATTATTTACTAAGAACTATAAGGTTTTTATGATAATTCCTTAATATTTCGTTGTTTTAATCCAAAGAATAAAATGGATTTCAACAAGTTTTCGTCGTAGTTCCGTCTCCTAAATAACTTCTCAATTTATATTTTCAAAATTTATACGATCCGATTATTTTTGATTTTATGATATTATTCAATCACATAAAGATATATTTCATGAGACAATCCCAAGAAACGAATTTCTTATATGCACTTTCAATACATACATATTAGGGATATCGGAAATAAAACTATTTTTGTACCATTTAAAAAAAATTTTTTTAAGTAACCATCAATAAATGAAAAGTATAATAAAACTCACTTTAATAAGCATGAAATTTTAACTTTGTTTTGTATCGTTTAGAATTTAAAATACATATTTGATTTTAATAAGTTTTTGTAGTTTCATTTAAAGCCAAATATATTGAGCTATATATCTGTCGGTCATATGAAATTTGGAACCCCTGTGTTTTAAGATGGACAGAACTTATGAGCGTATAAAAGTGACCTGTTTTAATGTGTCTAGATTTACCCTCACTGCAGGCAAAGGGATATTTAAAAGCTTCGAAACCATTTACTTATTTATATATATCATATTACTTTCGCAATAACTTTCTATGATGTAGACTATAAACAGGAATCGCTATTTTCAGATATTTATGGATTCAGACGTTACAAATTATGAATCCTGTTTTGATGTACCCGAGCCTCAACCGGAGTTTCAAGATGTACAGAGTATCATTATCAATGAGGAAGAATGTATGGAGAGTGATTATCTTACAACACAATATCATAATGTAGAGGTGAGCGAAAAAAGTATATATAAATACTCTGAAGCTCAAAGAGAACATGCAAATGCTAGGCGGAGAATTGCCGCTCTTACCCCGGAAGAACGTGAACAACGAAGAATCATGCGAAAGAAACTCACTCCGGAACAACGTGAACGCAAAAATGCCAAAGAAAGACTCAGAAGACGCCTCAATCCACTTACACCCGAACAACGTGAAAAAAAGAACGCTCTTCAGAGAATCAGCGCTCTCACTCCAGAACAGCGAGAGAAGAAAAATGCTCGCAAAAGATTCAATGCCTTAACTCCAGAACAAATAGAACGAGTGAAAGCTCAAAGAAGTAAATATACATACACCCCTGAACAATTAGAGCATTACAGAGCACAAAAGAGAATATTTGCACTCTCTGATGAACAACGAGAGCATAAAAACGCTATAGGCAGATTAAGAAGACGAGATGCTGAATTAACAATGGCGCAACGCGAAAAAAAGAACGCCCGACAGAGAATCAACTCGCTCACTCCGGAGCAACGAGAGGAGAAGAACGCTCGCAAAAGAATAGAATCCCTCACTTCAGAACACGTCGATCGAATACGAACTCAACACAGAGAATGTTATCGTTCACGGCAAAAAGAGGACAGATTGAAAACTGCTTCCGAAACTCACATAGAAACAATCCAACAAGAGCGGGATAATGATTTGGCATCGGTAGAAAATGAGATTATGAGCAAAGATTCAGGGAATATTAACCTGACAATGAATGCGGAACTATAAACAGATTACCAATTTCTTTCATTGAAAGACAATCCAAAAGACTAATGCAATACTCATACCTGATTCAGTGTCCCATTTAAAAATTGTTCCTTCCCACATTATTTGACTTGTTGAAAGTATTTACTTTAAAACAATGTCAATTGTGCATATCAATTTTATTTTTCAACCTTAACATCACTTCAAAATCGAAATCCTTTTTGTCATCAATTGAGAATATTTATTATTTGATCTAAGTATTACTTTCTTGCTTGTTAAGCAATATAACATTATATACTATTAAACCGGGTTTAACAACAATATCGATTTATCGTCCCTGTTAAAAAATTGCTTTTAATCAATATGTGTAAAGGCTTAATCCATTAGATAAACATGATAACATAGTTTTTAGAACCTTAATACTTATTAATTAGCATAATTGCGTTAGAAACTCTTTCCATAATATTGGTATTCAATTATCGAAAAATTATACATCCGGAAATTTATTAATGTCGTGTTTAAAACAATTGTGGAGCAAAGGGATATTAAAATTATTTTATGAGGTTTTTTATTTTTCAACTGCATTAAATAATATCATAGCTAAATCCGAATCCCTATTTTCAGCACGTAATGGATGATAACACCGAAAGTCATGAGTCTTCAACGCGCCTTGAGTGTCAGGAAGTAATTCTAGAAAGCAACGAGTGCGATGAGCTCAATGGACTAATTAACGAACCAGTTACAGAAACGCAATGTACTGAAAATATTAACGAGAAAAAAAGAAGAATAAGATCTTACAAACTTTCAGCTGCTCAGCGGGAACACGCTAATGCCAGAAGAAGGGTAGCATATGTGCAATTTAAAGTTCAAGGAAAAGAGCTCACTCAAGAACAGCGCGATCGACGGAATGCTTTAGAAAGGATTAGAAGACAAAATGCTAGCGACGCCCTAACAGAAGAAGAACGCGAGGAAATACGAGCGCGACGTCGAGTAAGTGCTCTCACTGAAAAACAACGCGAAAGAAAGAACGCCAAAGAAAGAGAAAGAAGGAAAAATGCAACTCCGGAAGAACGAGAAAGAATATGCTCCAAAAAAAGAGTCAATGAAATGACACGAGAGCAACGCGAAAGAAGAAATGCTGGACGTAGACACGAATCGCTTACTCAAGAGCAAATAGAACAGAGAAGAGCTTACAATAAGCAACATCAGCCTGGTCCAGAACAACGGGAATCATACAACATTAGGCGTAAGAAACGAAGAAAAATAAAGGCTGAAGAATTGGCAATAGCAGCAAGTAGTGAGAAGGTTTAGACTTGAGTACAAAAATGTACTTACATCCCACTTTTAATTGTAAGATAAAAGACAAATAATAATTGCATTCCATGCAATTCTCCATAAACGTTTCTATGTACAATTTAATGTAATTTCACATTTTTATTGAAAATATAGAACTACTCTATAGAAATACGTATATTCTTTGTTTCTGCATTTTTATCGTGTTTTTTCAGTATATTACAATAACTTTTGCATAGTTTTGCTGTTATCAAGCTTTATAATAACTGAGGTTAAAAATATAAGAAAACGATGAAATTTCTAGTGCATTTAATTGACAAATACTAAAATCCAATTATGAGAATATTTTATCGATACTTTAATGTAATTTCAATTAAAGTATAACATACAAGAATTTTGATGGACATCATTAGTGAAAATATCTCTGACCTTTAGGACTGGACGCATATTTTAAGAACAATGGTTCAAAGTAAACCTCATGAATGCGTAAAACACTTTAAAAAATAAGCAACATGTGTTTGAGTTTCATTTTGAGTCATTTAAGTCGACTTGAACTGAATTAAACTCGATCTTTAGAGAATAAGCGTTTGTTTTCAGAGAATAAGTAAGGTTTTACACATTAGGAGGAGGAGGGGGCGGAAAATATGACTTTTTGTAATTTGCAAAACAATTATTAAATACCTTATTTCAAGAAATATTTTTGAACATTTACCATTAATTTTTGCCACCATTCAGACAAATTTTCTATGTAATTCTATATTTTTTTTATTATTGCCTATTATAATATTGATAGTTTTTTATAAGCTCTTGCTTAGTTCGTACTGATTGTTGGCGGTACATGTATCACTACTGTGACCTGACTCAATTTAAAATTAATTACTCGAGTCCCCACCATATCCAAAGAATTATCTTTTTTTAAAGTTAATGATGTAGAAATAAAAACAGGTACCTAATCAACGGGTGGGATTTACACCTGGACAAGAGTTTTTTTGTTTTTCTTATGTTATTAGCAGCAAATTATGCTTTTATTTTTAAAATTCTCTGTAAGTGTGTATATTTTTTTCTTTATTTCGTTTGCCTCCATTTCCTGGTTTAATCAAAACAGCATGCATTCACACAAATACCCCCGTAGCTGCACATAGCATTGTTTATAGATAACGACATAAAATAAAACTATTGATTAATAAATGTCTGATGATAACAAAAAAATGCGTTTCTTGCACCGTGTCTCGATACAAACCGAGTGTAAAAAATTAAGTCTTAAAATTCTGAAGACTTAGATGCTTTCACTCCTTTTATATCCCAGATCTCAAGATACTTATTTAATGTTTTTTGTGCATTTATTATAATCATCGCTTCGATCAAATCAATTTTGATAATGCGAACGATACAAATCTTTACTATCATGGACTAGGATCTATAGGGCGAATTGATAAAATTCAATTATCACTATGTATGTTATTATATTTTAATAGAAGATTTTATAGGCCTACAATTTATGTATACACATTTGTATATAATTTGAATTGTCACTCAAGTCTTACAAAAGTCACCAATATCAATTATTTTATATTATTACCGATCGGTTGCCTTCAATTTCAATTCTTCGATTTAGATAGCGAAATCATTTGTCGAGGAAGATGTCAGAGTCTTAAGGAATACGTTCCTGCATGCGAGATAAGTAAAATCGAATTATTTATGGAGTAAGTTCCTCAGGGAGAGGCGGACGGAACGACTTTTGAGTTATAATTACTTTTCAACAAAAACAAAAAAGGAAAATAACGGAAAGTTTGCGTACTTTGAAGATAAGAAAATCTCTATTGGTTTTCTTTGCTCCCTTGTTTTTGAACTTTGGTGTTCCGGTTACTTTAGCGTTGCCTCTCATACCCGTCATAGGTGAAGTTCTGCCGTTCATCAAACCGGTAAAACAATTGCTGTGGTTAGTTAAATTTAGCAATATAATTAAATACACTGATCTTAATAGAAGTTTCTTATGAGAATTCAATCATCTGATATTAGAAATTTGGCATAAAAACTCTCCATCATCACTGGGCTTTTGTAATTATTATTGCGTATAATTTTAAATCAACTTAGTCGTATACATCTGTGTGTGTATATGAAAGTGGTGTGATCATGAACATTTACGTGTCATGTAGGCTGAAGTTGAATCGCTGACCTATGAACATAACGCTATTTCGTCATGATGTTATTTTGTTTAGGATTGCTTAAAACTGCCAACGGATGTGACTGTATCAAAAAGAAGAAAAGCAAATATAATGCATTTATTGCGAGCAATGGGATATTTAGCGTTCTCTATACTTCTTTGCATTCTATAACAATTTAGAAACACTTCTTTTGTCATTTTTATTGAGAGATATATGTATCATTTAATGCATTTGCAGATAAATATGGCGCAAAACTACGAGAACTTAGAACCTGCGTCCATTGAAGTTCAACCCGACAGTGCGAATAAGATGGCATCGCACGGAAATCTTTCTGACTTTGATTATTTTGAGAAGAATTCGGAACTGTTGGCTCTAGAACAATGCAAAATGATTGAAAGAAAATATCACCATAACGTTGAAATAGCAAAAAATGAAAGTAGACCCGAACAGCAAGAAGCGATATTGATTGAGCAAGGCAATGTCTTGGATGCCTCCATTGTCACAAAACCTAAAAGAATACGCAAACTCACTGACGAACAGCGGGAAAGAATTAACGCCCGAAAGAGAGTAAACGCACTTACTCCAGAAGAGCGGGAAAAAAGAAGAATCAAGTCTAAATTACGCAGAGAAAACGACAAAAAGAAAGAACTCAGCCGAGAACAAATACAACACATAAGGCGGCTAGATGCCATCCGATCTTCCAGATATCTGAAAAGACATCACGACCGCGATAACACGCCAGAAATGAGAGAAAGAAAAAGAATAAGGGCGAAACTACGCAGAGAAAGGAACAAATTGAAAGAACTCACTGCAGAACAGATCCAACACAAAAGGCGTTTGGATGCAATTCGATCATCAAGATATTTAAAAAAGAAACGCTTGCGTGAATTGGCTCTTCGCGAAGAATTGAAGAACACAACTCCAGAAAAAGTGTTGGATAAAAGTTCTGCACAGGACGTTACCATAGCGCCACACACTGTTTTACAAAGAGATTGAAAGAAAGGTGTTATTTTTTCAGAAAAATCTGGAAATATGCGAGAGGACATTTAAATATTTTAAAATTCACTAATCAATGCATCGATTGACATTATTTTTAACAGCTCTCTGTAAATATCCCATTGAAATTTAGTCTTTCTATTGATTAAAGTGGCTGTAGTTAAATTTTGTGGAAGAAGAACCTAAAAATAAATTACTGACTATTATTACTATAGGAAGATCATTATAACGTTTATGTACAATATCGAAGTATTATTAATAAAAATTAAATTTAAAAATGTTTGCATATCACCTCAATAATAACTACCCTAAGTTAAGCTAGAAAATAAATAAGCGCTACTCTTAATAATAAAGAAGAATACTGTGAACATAGAAGATTAGTCGATTTCCATAGGAGTATTTCATAGTAATTTAAATTTATAGTAACATAAAACAAGTATGTATATCATGAAGTTATGTTGAAACATCTTTTTCGTTTTTATATTAATACTTTACGATCCGTTCACGTTATTTGGCTTAATTAGTTAGCCAACCGTAATGAACGATTGTATGTATGTAATTGTACGTTTACTTGGATCATGATCAAAATCCAATTGCCTGTATAATGTTATTGTATTGACAATAATTATAACTTTTATTCTTCCAGTAGCATAAATTATCGATTCCAAATATGACCATTTTTTTAAGAAACAACTAATCAATTTTTACTTTTCGACTTGACTTACTAATCGATTGTTGATCTACATTATCGTCATACATTCGTCAATAAAATCGAGCTAAATTTATATATGGCTCGTTTATTGGCTTTTTGTAGCACGTAATTTAGTGGAAAAAATAAAAGTGAATTAGGTAGTAAAAAGGTCCCACCATGCTACATATGTTTGTAATGGTACTGGTTAAACCACTTTTTTCAAAACATATAGGCATGTTGCATGCAGTACAAAAACATGAGATGTGAAATCCTTTTTTTTGCACTGTAAAGACCACATCGTCTGCGAATAGTTCATTTTGGTCGATGACTTAAATCTTTTCGTCGTGTTTCAAGAAAAACAATAAATTTGTATTCTAGATAGAGTCTAGGGATTCGTTTTTTTAAATTTAAAATAAAATCTCCCTCGTCGTCGCTACTTTTTTTCTAATCATATTATCATTTTCGAGTAGAAATTTTGTGTTTTTAGCATAATTTATTTGTTCATTTTTTGCTTGTCAAATTGAATTTAAAAAGCAAAGAAGTGCTCATATTTAGTTAGCAAGCATTGTTGTTGATTATTAATATAAAATAATCAAACGATTAAAATTATTATGTGGCTTGCAAGGTGGGATACAAACAATCCCACCTTGCAAGCTACATATAATACATATGTATGAGAAATTGACGCCTTCTTTTTGCATAGAAAATCATCAAATAATGATAATAAAACGTAAATAAAAACTCACAGCAAAAATAGTAACATATCAACACAATGTCTCGCATTATGAATGATTGACTCAAGATTGCAAACCAAATATCAATGTGACATCTGTCAGTAAAATTTCTAAAATTAATTCAATGATACCCATGTACTTCAAGTATTTCTAATTTTTTGGTGGGATATTTTTTATACCACCATACTAAAATAAACATTAAAAATGCGATTTACACTTAGTTCCACCAACCCAAGCAATGTTTATTCTTCAAAAATCGCCGATTAGTTCTGCATTAATTAAAATGTAATCTCCACGATTCATAATTTACATTTTATTATTGACATCAAATAAAAATCTCGACGCGTAACTGACGACTTTGTGATTGTGCCTAAGCCACCAAGACTTAAATATCAGTATATGGGCTAAAAGGTGCACCAAATCCCCAAGGAAGGAAGAATACTAAATAGCTTCTTTAGCATATTCATTTCACGGAGTACGATGAACACTCAATAATATTCCTTCTAAGCCCTGAAAGTTTTTTTCTACACAATTCGGTCAAAGTATCAACGGCATAAGCGCTCGAAAAACCCTGTACGAAGCTACTTTTAAATGAGAAAACTTCGTTTCCATAACTGCAGACTCCCTCGCCCTAGGTGTCTTTTTATTTCACTGTTTTCCTTCTCACTCTAGCATCATTTTAAATGTTGTGCTTTAAGTTTCTTTTGTCTCGTTTTCCCTTCGCACAAAGTTCCTCCTTTATGTCGAAAGCGATGTCGACTGTCATCATGCCGGCAAACTTTCCTCCCTTGTACATGGATCAAACTTTCCTTTTATTCGCTTGTCTATTCATCTTATTTATATTTATTTATTAATAATCTAATCATATTTCTTATAAACTTTGATACTGATTGCATAGCGTTTTCTTGCTATGCCAATAACAACCATAATACTATGATATTCTAATGCATACTCAACTGTGTATCTTAAAAAGGACATCTCCACATCGAATGAATAAGCCAAAAATAAACGAGTGTAGGCTAATCCGTTTGATGTATTTAAGATTCGAAAACCGATGCTATAATCAAAGAATGGACAGTTGATTTAAATGACGAGATGTTTAAAGCAAATGCTAATTTTTCAAATCAGGAGTAAAATAATCTGAACTATTAACGAAGATATGCACACCCACACTTCAACTGTCTATCTAAGCTTGATTTCATTGGCTCATTAGCTGTAGACGAGTTACTTCTACCAAAACCAGTCTAGATGACGCTATAATTTGTCATGTAACATAAAGGCAAGGCTGATGGCATAAATAAATAATGAATAAGATTAACAACCGCCGCGAGATGGTAACAATTTCTACTATGCTCCGTGAATATAAACACGCATAACGAAATCAAACCGCGTTTAATCGGAAGGAAAGAGACATCACGATATGCGCCTAGGGATGGCACATTCATTCGCGATATAATTAAGGGAATTAAAATACTTTGCGAATAAAGCTCCGCGAAGTTATTAAATTCTGATCGGATGTACAAAATCCGATTATGATCGGCAATCATTTTTCTGAACTTTTAAGATTCCGCGGAGATTTTTACAGTATTTTATTTCTTCTATTGATTGATATCTGATTGATCTAAGATGCTAATGAGATTTTTCGGAAGCATATAAGCAAAACTTCCGTATAGACAGGAAACTTGATCGAGACTTATAAAAGCTGATATTTACCGCCGGGAGTCAGATTTCGACAATATTTATATTCAGAGAATTGTTTTGTGAATCTGTAGAAGTTTAATGTAAATCTTACGGAAACTCTAGAAAATTTAAAACACGTGATTTAAGGGGCGACACGCGCCCGAACCACAGTTTGAAGGGGTGGAGCTAGCGTCGGTCGATCAGGTAAAAACGGGGTCCCTTTGAACCGAATCCCTCTGATCTCACTTCGCTTTCGGACGTCGACGGATCAACATCTCCGCAGGACTCGGTCGAAAGACTTTATCAGCTTTGAAGACGGACTTTATCGGCTTCGGAGACGGCCTCTTCAGCCCAATAAGCATTATTTAACCACGAGACGAACCTAGTAAGGAGCCTCCGTCTGCACCTCCATACTCGTTTCACTCCGGCTAACCACTCGCCGTATTATACTATTGCCATCCACGACTGCTGCGCTTCGTATTATTAAATAAATAATGCATTGAGTCGACCTTTTACTTTCTTCTTCGTCGCCTGCGAAACTTCTATAGAAATCGTCATCACAGAACGCGAAAACTCTCACATCCTATCCTCGACATCGTGAATAACGCTACGAAGCGCCGCACTCTTTGGTACGGGCTCCGCGATCCGGACAACGCGGCATCCGCCGCTGTCGTGAAGACAACGAAGGGTGCTTACGTTAGTCACATTTCTCACAAGCTTAGTTTTTTTCTGTATATACGTTCATACTTACCGGTTACATGTTCGGTAGTTTTATTTTGCGTCTGCGTATAGCGCCCGTCAAACCCGTCGTCGACGGGTATATGTACCCGTCAAAACTACTAGTTGCATAAAAAGTTGAATGGTGTGGCACTTTTAAAAAGTACTATTCGTACAGAAGTGATAAAAATATTCAAACTTGAGTAAAATATGTTGTATATATAATTTAAAAATTAGTACGTAACGAGTTGAATTCAGTTATGAAAAAAAACGGCTAAGATAAATGACTTTCTCCATTAAAGAAATCAAAAAGTTCGACAAAATCGTATAATTAAAGCAATGGGATATGTAACGTTCTCTGTACTATCTTTTTATAATCATATTTGAAATGTTTATTAAATTAAACGTATTTTCAGATGAATATGGACGATTGCTGCACGTATTTTCCAGCTACAGTACAAACAAACCAGTTGAGTGTGATTAAACCACAAGAAAACATTCCTACTGAACTATGCGAAATAAAAGCTCCCCGACCTAAAAGAGCTGTGATAACTCAAGAACAGCGCGAAAAGAACAATGCCAAAAGAAGAGTTAGCGCTCTTAGTCCTGAGAAGCGCCAGGCACTATTGATTCAACAGCGCAAGAGATCCGAAGCTGATAAAAATAATCCAAAAAGAGCAGAGTGCTGTAGAAGGTATCGACAAAAGCTCACCGACGAACAACGAGATAGAATGAACGCAAAACGAAGAGTGGGCGCCCTCACTGAGGAACAGATAGAAAACAAACACATCAGAGAAAAATTACGAAGGGAAAACATCAAAAAGAAGATGGGTCCGCTCTCGCACGAACAGCTCGAGCACAGAAGACGTTTGGGAAGGATACGAACAGCAAGATTAAGAGAAAAAATGGCTCTGGGCACAAAACGCGTTCATGTCATGATTCCAGAAGAGCGTGCAAAAGCAAACGCCCGAACTAGAGCACAATATCGGAAATGGACAGAAGAACAGCGAGAAAAGAACAGGGCGCAATTGAGGGTATCTGAAATGAGTCAGGAGAAACGCTTACATCGCAACGCACACTGCAAAGAAACAAGGAGTATTGCTCGACAAAGAGGACAGAAACCAACTCCTGAACAACGTGAGCACCGCAACGCCAGATTGAGAGAAAAAAGAAAATTGCTCAAATTGGAGAAGCAGCTTTCATTAATGAAATCTGAAGCACAGGAGGATGCTTAAATATTTTATATTCCTCTTGCTAAAATGCATTCACTTCAAATAAAACTGATAAATAAACTTAAAATTATTCAATTTGCAATATAACCCCAAAACTATCCACCTGGATTCGAATGATAAAAATAAACCTAAAAGATTAATCTTCTTCTTCATTGATTAATCAAATCATGATGTCTCCTAATATTGAAACTAGATCTGAATTCACTTCTTCTTCGCCAGAAAATCCTTCTTTTTCATTATATTGGACATATTTGTCCACTACATCATAAAATTCCGTTGCAGTATTAAGATAAAGTTTTAGATAAAAATATTTTATTGATATTTCTGTACACACAACCTAAACAAGCCTAATGAAATTTAAAACTTATCTATTTTGTACACCATTTGGGGTTGCCCTATACCACCCTCACAACTCGCAGTGTCGTTTAAAAGCGTTTAAGACAATTAAAGTGGAGTGAAACATCATTTCATTTGTTTCATGATTGTTAATATCATAAAAATTCTTCAATCATGAAAACTATGCAAGTATCCACTAATATACAAAAGTATAAAATGCAAAACTCAAACCAAGATGCTTAATCATAGAACGCTCTTGGTGACAATTTTTTTAATAGTAAATTAATTCTTATTTTTAAAACTCCCTGATTTTACATGGTTGGTCTTTAATGACCATAATTGTTAGTATTTACATTGTTTAGATAAAAGCTATATAATAAAGCATCTTAAAGGTATAATAGAAAGGTATAGTACGATTGAATCAATGAAAATTTGAGATATGGTGTCGACTGTTGTACGTCGCGTCAAAAGAAATAAGAAGTCATCAGATACAAAAAAAACTTTTAATAGTTCATAAAACAATCCACAGAGATAATAACACCAGGTTAACTGCACCTACTAATTTGGCGGAATTTGAACTTCAGAAGCAAAATCGCTTAGGACGAGGGGTTTTCAAATATAACCCGGAATATTTCTGTACAAATTAATTAACGATATATGAATATACAAATGGAGTAGCTTATTTTTCTACAAAATTCCCTTCATTAGAAAAAAAATCATCGGATGGGAAGCTTCTTGATTCCGTCATTGAAGAAAGAAGGCGGCTAATCCGAAAGCCAGTTGCGCATGTATTGTTCGATCGCAGCGTTGTCTTGAAATCGTTGTCCTCCTAATGCCTCTTTCAACGGATCAGTCATATTGGACCAATTCTAGACTGTAAAGTGGATAATCAAAAGTTTCTCAGTATAATTGAATGAGTTTATCACGAGTTACAACCACTGTTTGCGGCTGCGCGTCATGCAGAAGGACAGACATTCACGAAACTTTTGGGTTGAATCAAACACATGGATCTTACTTAGAGTAGCATCGCTGAACTGTGCCTTAAGTCTACGATTCTACAAATAGTTACGCGTTGCGCAACATTTATTGCTACTTCTTGCCTTCTTTATTTAGTGACGAGTTCAAGAAGCTTTCCATCCGATGGATTTTTTTTCATAATGAAGGTAACTATCTAGAAAAATAAGATACTCAATTTGTATATCATTAAAAAAAATCTACAGCAAATTTCCGGGTTATATTTCAATAGGGCACCGTGAGACCACTCTAGTATAAGCTCTAAAGACAACTAAATCGAAATGTGTTGTAAAGCGAGAATGAAATTTGGATTCCTGAACTTCTGAACCGAATTCCTTCCGAAAACCGATGCTATAATCAAAGAATGGGCAGTTAGTTTTAATGACGAGATGTTTAACCTTTTAACTGCCAATGACTCATCAGCGCGTACAAATTCGACGCGCCGGTGCGTCATTGGCAGTTAAAAGTTTAAAGCAAATGCTAATTTTTCAAATCAGGAGTAAAATAATCTGAACTATTAACGAAGATATGCGCACCCACACTTCAACTGTCTATCTAAGCTTGATTTCATTGGCTCATTAGCTGTAGACGAGTTACTTCTATCAAAACCAGTCTAGATGATGCTATAATTTGTCATGTAACATAAAGGCAAGGCTGATGGCATAAATAAATAATGAATAAGATTAACAACCGCCGCGAAATGGTAACAATTTCTACTATGCTCCGTGAATATAAACGCGCATAACGAAAACAAACCGCGTTTAATCGGAAGGAAAGAGACATCACGATATGCGCCAAGGGATGGCACATTCATTCGCGATATAATTAAGGGAATTAAAATACTTTGCGAATAAAACTCCGCGAAGTTATTAAATTCTGATCGGATGTACAAAATCCGATTATGATCGGCAATCATTTTTCTGAACTTTTAAGATTCCGCGGAGATTTTTACAGTATTTTATTTCTTCTATTGATTGATATCTGATTGATCTAAGATGCTAATGAGATTTTTCGGAAGCATATAAGCAAAACTTCCGTATAGACAGGAAACTTGATCGAGACTTATAAAAGCTGATATTTACCGCCGGGAGTCAGATTTCGACAATATTTATATTCAGAGAATTGTTTTGTGAATCTGTAGAAGTTTAATGTAAATCTTACGGAAACTCTAGAAAATTTAAAACACGTGGTTTAAGGGGCGACACGCGCCCGAACCACAGTTTGAAGGGGTGGAGCTAGCGTCGGTCGATCAGGTAAAAACGGGGTCCCTTTGAACCGAATCCCTCTGATCTCACTTCGCTTTCGGACGTCGACGGATCAACATCTCCGCAGGACTCGGTCGAAAGACTTTATCAGCTTTGAAGACGGACTTTATCGGCTTCGGAGACGGCCTCTTCAGCCCAATAAGCATTATTTAGCCACGAGACGAACCTAGTAAGGAGCTTCCGTCTGCACCTCCATACTCGTTTCACTCCGGCTAACCACTCGCCGTATTATACTATTGCCATCCACGACTGCTGCGATTCGCATTATTAAATAAATAATGCATTGAGTCGACCTTTTACTTTCTTCTTCGTCGCCTGCGAAACTTCTATAGAAATCGTCATCACAGAACGCGAAAACTCTCACATCCTATCCTCGACATCGTGAATAACGCTACGAAGCGCCGCACTCTTTGGTACGGGCTCCGCGATCCGGACAACGCGGCATCCGCCGCCGTCGTGAAGACAACGAAGGGTGCTTACGTTAGTCACATTTCTCACAAGCTTAGTTTTTTTCTGTATGTACGTTCATACTTACCGGTTACATGTTCGGTAGTTTTATTTTGCGTCTGCGTATAGCGCCAATGTACCCGTCAAAACTACTACGTAGTTGAAAAGTACTATTCGTAGAGAAGTGTTAAAAATATTCAAACTTGAGTAAAATATATTGTATATATAATTTAAAAATTAGTACGTAACGAGTTGAATTCAGTTATGAAAAAAGACGGCTAAGATAAATGACTTTCTCCATTAAAGAAATCAAAAAGTTCGACAAAATCGTATAATTAAAGCAATGGGATATGTAACGTTCTCTGTACTATCTTTTTATAATCATATTTGAAATGTTTATTAAATTAAACGTATTTTCAGATGAATATGGACGATTGCTGCGCGTATTATCCAGCTACAGTACAAACAAACCAGTTGAGTGTGATTAAACCACAAGAAAACATTCCTACTGAACTATGCGAAATAAAAGCTCCCCAACCTAAAAAAGCTGTGATAACTCAAGAACAGCGCGAAAAGTACAATGCCAAAAGAAGAGTTAGCGCTCTTAGTCCTGAGAAGCGCCAGCGACTATTGATGCAACAGCGCAAGAGATCCGAAGCTTCTAAAAAGAATCCAGAAAGAGCAGAGTACTGGAGAAGGTATCGACGAATGCTCACCGACGAACAACGAGATAAGATGAACGCAAGACGAAGAGTGGGTACCCTCACTGAAGAACAGTTAGAAAACAGACACATCCGAGAAAAATTACGAAGGGACAACGCCAAAAAGAAGATGGATCCGCTCACGGACGAACAGCTCGAGCACAGAAGACGTTTGGGAAGGATGCGATCAGCAAAATTAAGAGAAAAAAGGGCTCTGGGCACAAAACGCGTTCATGTCATGATTCCAGAAGAGCGTGCAAAAGCAAACGCCCGATCTAGAGCACAATATCGGAAATGGACAGAAGAACAGCGAGAAAAGAACAGGGCGCGATTGAGGGTATCTGAAATGAGTCAGGAGAAACGCTTACATCGCAACGCACGCTGCAAAGAAACAAGGAGTATTGCTCGACAAAGAGGACAGAAACCAACTCCTGAACAACGTGAGCACCGCAACGCCAGAATGAGAGAAAAAAGAAAATTGCTCAAATTGGAGAAGCAGCTTTCATTAATGAAATCTGAAGCACAGGAGGATGCTTAAACATTTTACATTCCTCTTGCTAAAATTCATTACTTCAAATAAAGCTGATAAATAAACTTAAAGTTATTCAATTTGCAATATAACCCCAAAACTATCCACCTGGATTCGAATGATAAAAATCAACCTAAAAGATTAATCTTCTTCTTCGTTGATTAATCAAATCATGATGTCTCCTAATATTGAAACTAGATCTGAATTCACTTCTTCTTCGCCAGAAAATCCTTCTTTTTCATTTTATTGGATATATTTGTCCACTACATCATAAAATTCCATTGCAGTATTAAGATAAAGTTTTAGATAAAAATATTTTATTGATATTTCTGTACTACACAACATAGACAAGCCTAAGGAAATTTAAAACTTGTGTATTTTGTACATTTGGGGTTGCACTATACCACCCTCATGACTCGCAGTGTCGTTTAAAAGCGTTTACGACAATTAAAGTGGAATGAAACGTCATTTCATTTATTTCATGATTGTTAATATCATAAAAATTCTTCAATCATGAAAACTATGCAAGTATCCACTAATATACAAAAGTATAAAATGCAAAACTCAAACCAAGATGCTTTATGATAGAACGCTCTTGGTGACAATTTTTTTAATAGTATATTAATACTTATTTTTAAAACTATTATAACAAGACATTAGAATGTAATATTTGACACTCTTACAATAACCAAAAATATCGAGTAAATACAATGGAAATAAGATGCACGTATCTAATGCAGATTTATTAAAATAAAATAAAAATGTACTAAGTGTAAACGCCCAGTTTAATTGTACTTTTATCTTCAAAACGGTATTACATTAAAGTATTTGATGTTGAAAGTTATTTTATTTATTCGCATAAATAAGAACCTGTCATTGAATTGTTTGTGCAGTTTTATTGATTTCAATTGCTTGCATTTAAAAATCCCAACAGGGATTAATTTGCAACTCCATGCTTATAAGAAACACGAAGTTATAAAAAAGTATTAGGTACATTCAATTTTATAATATTTCTTTACATTAGATGGTATAAATTAAAATAAAATAAACATAATTTTATATTCATATATTTTTTTATTTGTACTAATATTTTGTGTACCTTCCTCTTGCGTTAATCACCACCCTTGCCTTACCTTACTTACCCTCTTCGTTAAGCTTTATACATTTTTTATAAAACAAGTCGAATTTTTTTGCGATTCTTCCTTTATTTTTTTGTGTTAATTGGGTTTTAGTGGGGTTTTTATGCTTTGCCAGATTGTCCTTTAACACTTTCCACGAGTGTTTAATAGAGTTTGGGTGAGTAAGGCATACCAAAGGCCGCATTTTTTGCCGCAATGGCTTTTTCTGAGATAATTAAAAGTTTCACTGGATTGATGACATAGTGTGTTATCTATTGGAAAAGAAAATCTGAGGAACGTTTTAACCAAAAATCTATCCAAAGCTGTCTACATTATAGAATCCTTTTATACATTTCTATGTACATTTGAGAATAGATTGAACTACGCAATTCGAATCTACTCATAATTATATCGTTAATGAGATATTTTATTATAGAACTATATGTGCTAGAAATATGATGATACTATAGAACTTATTACATGTTATTTTTGGGTGTTATTGATTTTATTGCATAGCAGTCAATTGGAGGGCCAAACACATACTATAGTTATTTATTTATATTTTAATCATTCTAAAAAATAAATATAATGTAAAGTTATTTTCAATACCAGCTATGACAAGAAAAATATAAACGACTTCCTCTCACGTAATCGTTGAAGCGAAATTCTTCAACGTAACAACTTCCTTTCGTACAGAATTCAATTGGTGCTCTGGCTCCCTCCTCATTTTCCCGGTTCCTCATATTCATTATTCTCAGTACATTCACCTAGTTAGAACAACAATTGATCCTTGATTTAAATGGTAATGATCTTCTAAAAATATCTTCATTTATGCAAGTTAAATTAGAGTATTTTTCGAAATCTTCCTTATTTAAATTCGTTTCGAATGACATTACGTTTCGCTATGGAATATATTATCTTTAGCAAATTCACGTTGTATATTTGCCACTCGATGTGAAATATAAATGTAGAAATAATGCAAGATGCCACTTTGTAAAGTAGATGGTTCTCGAATACAGCTAGAGTGTAACAATAAATTTGTTACAACTTCTCCTGGCATTGTGAATTTCGCATGCACTCGTTATTTCAGTACTTTCAAACATACTTTTGAATATTTAAACAAATTTGATTTATATAAAATAAGTATTGAAGCAAGGCAAATAAGATACTTGCTTCAAACTATTCCACGTGCTTAAGAACCCAAACCAATATTTTCATTGATTTGCTGATAATTGATATAGAAATTTAATAAGAATGGTTATTACATATACAACATATGCAACATACTGTAAGAATTGCATTCAACAATTTTCCATATGCCAATTTTAAAGGCATACACTAAAAAATAGGTTTTTAGAAAAGAATACTCTCATAGGCTATCACACAATTTTTGCACAAAAATTCCAAATTACACTAAGCGACTCATTTTAAATACAAAACAAAATAATTTCAGATAAGTAACATGCCGATTTACACAATAAATGTCAAATAAGCCACTAAATTTGGAACAATACGTAGGGTAAATATTTTAATGGGTATTGGTAGACTTTGATAATAAAAATCGGTGAGCCTAATGTTAAATAAACCTTAGTAATTTGATTTTTGTATTGGAGATAATATACAAATTTGTATTACTGACGGTGGCAGTGAGCCGTGAAGCGACGTGTATAATTGCAGCGGAGGCAGCTGAGTACAACTGATATTGCACACATATTTGCAAAGGAGAAAGATTTGTGTAAGTATGTACATCTTATTTTGAAGAAAATAATTTGAAAAGACAAGTCTGAGTTAAAAAATGTTCATACGTGCCTAATTTATGCTCTTAGCGCTTTAACGGACACGTCTGCATTAAGCGTCGTTTAGGGGATGAAAATATAACGCACAACGCAGACGTGTCCACCAATGCGAAACTATACATGTAAAATATGAATGTATTAATTTAATAAATTAGATACGAAAGTTGAATAGATCTGAATCACTTTATTAAAACAATCTGAATACTCTTAAATACGTATCTATTGTTCCTTTGTGCAAATCATAGATAATTAATATATTTCAACTTTCAATCTACTCAATATACAATAAGAGGATTTTTAAGCATATTTATTTTGTTAAATATTACTGATTAAAAACAGATATCGTTATTAACGGAACCAATAACAAATCATATATTAATTTTAAGGTCGTCTCATATAACAATACTTGAAGTCGTATCGTTAAGGGTTGATAATTGATTGATTATTACTCAAACGAGCCCGTCACAATACCGTTAATGTTTGACTATACGCATAGCCAACTAAATAATTAAACTATACGTTGATGAACCCCACCTGTCCATAAAATAATCTATTCACATGTCAGATAATGGATTGGAATCCATGAAATATTTAAATCAGGGGAAACCCACTTATAAATGATATGGGTCAGATGAACATAGGCTTGAATAATGGACGCATGGGACGTTGGAAATTATAAATGGAGGGCACTTTAGGAAAATTGCTTTTACATCACAATTCTTTAAGTCTTTATCTTGAATATCATCCATTAAAATCACATTTTTATCATCAATAATTGAATTATTTAGTTACTCTTAATTTCGAGCATGCCTTTTCATGATAATTTTATCCCTTTTTTGCTCGTTTGTCTCGTTGCTTGACCTATACGTTTCGAATTTCACTCTTTTGCATTACCACACGGCAATTAACATATGACGCATATAATTATAAAGTGCAGTATGCTTTCTATCAAATCATAATATTAAAAATATACGATGCTTGTATTTTTTTATGATCATAAAAACATGTATTAATACATTGCACAGACGTATATAATTTTTTTTTTTTTTTTTTTTTTATCTCAAATTGAAATCAGTATTGTGTACATAAATCACAGTTTCGCTATTGTTATGTTTTTATCGCTGAATTGTTAAAGTCGTCTTCAGACCTTGAACTTGTCTGCCAGACTTCAGCTAAATTATAATTTTCTATATCCAGATGGGTTTTTAAAGTGAAACTTTTTAGGCACGGTAGGGCAAATTGAGCTGAACGAAACGAAAAGTGAAACTCTAAGCGGCAGTTGGTTGGATATTGTGGGGAATAGTTTCTATTTTCTCTGTCGCACACACACTTACATGGACACGTTAAGTGCAGGCCACCTCTACTCTGTTTATACGTAGCACAAAGCAACCAATAGCACTTTTTATATATTACACACAGCTATCACATATGCGCCTGCGTCATAGAAAAATTGAGAATTCCTACTCTATATGATAAGAGTAATACACTGTTGATCAGATGTAATCAAGTGGGTACATCTTTAACTTTTTACATACGCAAGTCTAAAAATAAAATCCTTATTAGGCATTCTCAGGCCCTTTTTTGATTTGGATTTTTTATTTCAACGAAGAAATTTTGATATATAATAGATGTTAAAACTCATGCTGAAAATTTAAATCAAGAAATAAAAACCTGCAGGATCACTTGTACTTGGGAAGACTCCTTACTTCAATATTGACATACTCATATCACTAGTTGAGTCAGATCCAAACTAACCCCCCACATAAACATAGAATTCTGTGGAACATAGTGCATAATTAATTAACAATATGTATAGTGGATGAATATATGTATTTCCTTAATACGAGGGTGGTCTCATAAGTACCGGACCGACACGGTTTGACATGGTTTTTCATAGCAAATATTTGTTTTAAAGATGTGGTCGCCAGTCACACCTTCTGTAGATTTGTACTCATGATGATTGAGTTACTAATCCAACCCCTTAATCGCAGGATCACTTACTTACATATGCTTGTTGTAATTTATTATAACACTAAAAACATTTTTGAAATTTTATAGCTCGTACTGGAATCATTCGTTATAAACTCGTAAATCCCATTTTGTAGGCTTCTTTGCAAAGTGGACGCAAAAAACTCAATTCAAGTTCTATTTTTATAATAAATCCTACAAACACCTTCATCTCAAGTTTGACAGCTTTGATTAATTTTTATAAATTTAATACTTTTGCATTGTCTTAATTGCTATAAAGTTAACTGCACATTTGTTTTTATGGAAGTTTTTTGATGAAATCTTCGATAAGATATAATTGAAAAAAATGTAACCCGACGATTAATCTTTACTTTACTATGGTGTTTTTACTATAACTGAGTCGAATTGTTGTAATAATGTAAAGTTGTAATAATAGAATTTTTTGCAACATAATCTCGATATACTGACTATATTGATATATATTATCGATTATCGATATGAAATATAATAAATTATGGATTTTATAATGTCATATGGTGTACTAAATACGTAGCATCGTAAGAGAAAGCTTAAAAAAATGATTATGCAATCCAAAATCTGTACTAAAAATGAACATGTCACGTGTGACATGTGACCGTGAAGGGTTAAATTAGGATAAGGATTTTTAATTAAGACTTTGTTTAAGCAGAAGTAGCGAAAATATTCTTGACCAATCCCATAAGCCTGGATCAAGAAATTTGATCAGATATATTAATAATTCTTATCTCCCAAATTTATTGGTAATTTTTAAAAAATGAGATTTCTTCTATGGGTTTATTTGATACGGGAACTAGGCCACTTTATCAACACATTTAATCAAGTTGTTAAAGTCTTAAGGGTTGTTTACAAATTATCTATTTGGATAATAAACGCTAATCAGCTATTTTTCATCTATGGTAGTTCGCATGATCTAATCGCGGCATAATAGATGAATTGTAAGAACTGGTTCCTGTCCCAATTTTTAGCAACTATAGAAACCTTGGAAGGAAAGGGGGGAAACTCAAAATCCACAATTTCGGGAATTGGATAATGAGCTCTTGACAGAAAAAGTAATTTGCAAGGTCTCTTTATTTTTGACTATATTCAATAAAGGTTTTTTTTGGCTTAGAATTTTGGCATAGAATTAGTCATTTTTTCCACCTCCGCCCACTTGCGAAACATTTGCACAAGGTGTACTTTGATGGCGATAAATGCGACCAATTATTTTCACGTTTCGTTTGAAGCTCGCCTGAATAAATATATTTTAAATTGCATCCACCTTCCACAATTTCTCTCGTAATTTATGACAAGGAAAAACGTTTTCACTGGTCACGCCATTATGACAAGCAATTCAGGTCATGACTAACAAAACTTAAAATACAATCACAATAAAAAGCTTGTTGTCAAATAAACTCGTTACCTATTCAAATGGATCAAAATGCATAAAATCACCAATCATAGATAGGTTTATCCAGTTCTTTATCATAGATAAATTTAGTTTCATCAAAAATATTTAAAATATATATTTTTACCAATTATTTGTATTCTCATCCCATTTATGAATATGGATTTATATCACAAATTAAATTTGGCAAAACTTATAGCCATCTGAGCTTTTTTCCATATTAAAATGAGACTGATTATAAGACCATGAGGCACACAAGTACGATGATATACAAAAATATGTTGGGATACCTATTAGAAGAAAATTTCAACATTTAATTTGTGTTTATAAATATTGCATCCTTCATCGTGTTGGAGAATACGTCCAGAATTTTATATTGTCGAGGCGTAGCGCAGTCGAAACAATAGTGGGAACATTTATTGATAAAGAACGGGAAGAAGACGCGAATTAATCCGCTCCATTGTTCAGTCGTGTGATTCTACTTCACATCCACTTTTTGCGAAATTATCGCATGACTGGTTGCATTATAATATGATCAAACATACATTTAAAATTCACAATGCGTATGATTTGTGACTTTAAAATCCACGCAAAAAATGCAATTTAAAGGCCTGCGCTAAGAGCGAGCATGATTATATGCAGCTTCAAATCGATTAAAAAGTGTTCGGTTGCTAACTAAACTGGATCTTTGGGTGCTATTGTTTGTTTTGAATTCCTCTAAAATAATTGATATTTAATCGTTTTCTTATGCTTGAGTTGAAAGAAATAAGTTCTGCTCCTTTATAGTTTGCAAAAGTGTGCCAAAATTGAATTGGAATTCCGCCTGGGGTATGCTTTATATTTATTGTATGGTGGTATGCCGTTTGAGAATAATTATTATTTATTTCGATATAATTTAAACTGTTAAAGAAATACATAAAAAATATAATTTCTTGCTATGTATTTTTCATAATTTTTTTTTTTTGCAATTTACTATATTTAACACCTTATTGACCGCAAAAATACGATAAAACTCCACGTAGGACCGCACGTTTTTTTAAGAAATTTGCATTTTTTAACATTCTTTAGTAAAATGATCGTATCATTTTTGTTACTGGTTGGATTCATTTGTAACTTATAGCGAATCTTCTCCATAGTTTTTTATACCAAATTGCATTTATTATTAAGTAATTCTGAAACTGTGAATTACAGGCCAGTGAATTTAAAAAAGTTAATCACAAATTTGGTCCACGAATTGTTTATTATATTCGGGGTTCGGTCCACAACGGTCAGCACAAATTTACGCGCCAGTGTGGGATCGGTCATTAAGGTGTTAATATTGACTCATTACATATTAGATGTATTGAACATATTAAATTTTTAAAATATCCAATAAAATTGCTAGGCTAAATTAATTTTAGAACGTATTTAGAGAATTTTGAAAGAATACCGCTAGCTTCAATTTGAACAAAAATGAAATCACTTGTCATTAGGGAATCCAATCCCGGGATCCCGGACAGTTTTAGGTACTTAAGAATCCCGGGATTAGAAAACGTAATCCAGAAAATCCCGGGATTGAAATTTTTATCTAACAGAAATCGTACACCTCACCAACACGATGAAGGCTACTAAATCGAGACATTCCCGACGAAATCTGGACGCTTGGAAACAGTGGCGTAATTACTAATTGGCGAACTTAGGAGACGCATAGGAGCAGTGACTGTCTAATCTATGTATACATATATAGGGTACACGTATGTTTTTCAAATTTTTATAGTAACCTTTCCCTACCGGTGATATATTTACTACACCTCGACGAATAATGGGAATATCGATATGAAATATAATAGATACGGGGTTCAGAATTTTTGTATTCCTCCGTAATATAATTACGAATCACATCAAAGTATTATAGTATATAAGTACTCATCTGCAGCGATGGAAATAAATAATTTGTCGGAAAAACGGGAATTTTGCGAGTTTTAGTCCGTTTCTCAGTAGAGCATATTTTCAAAATAATATTTGAATTTTTTAGTATTTTATTTATCTATTTTAGAATTGTATTTTTATCTTTTCTTAAATAAATAAAATTCTTTGGCCTTCAAGTGATTTTTTATATTGAACAAATGGGCTTATTAGTAATTTTTGATAAAATTCATCAAGGTAATTTATTAAAATATTGAAAATCCCAATCCCGGGATCCCGGGACTGGTCCCGGGATTGTCTAATGAAATCCCGAAATCCCGGGATCGAAATTTTGGCTCGGGATTGGATTCCCTACTTGTCATTAAGTCACAAGTAGTCATCATAAAAACCCATTTCTCATCACCAGTCATTAAATCAAGAAGAAATGGGCTTAATAAGGTTTTTTCTTACAATAATATGCTGATGTAAAGTTGTTGGGTCATGTTGCGGCCGGTCAATGCATGTGGGACCTGAACACTTTATTTTTGAATCTTGCTCAAGTTCTCTAGGATCCTCTGAGTATTGGACTGATGGAAGATATGCCGATAATTTTTTCAATAGTCAGGTTCGGATGCTTCACTTCCATGGATGAATTATTTACTTCGAGACTCGGCTACCAAACTCAAATCATCATATTTGAATTTTTAAACTATCGTTGACATTTCCTAATATTCAATATATCACCATAAATCTCGCAGATATTGTTCGACAGATACGTCTCTCCCATTGTCGTTAGAGGGATAAGAAGGACAATATTTTGTCTCAGGTCGACAAACAAGTAGACATTCACACGAAAAGCTTCAAAACACGTCTTTACTGTTCTACAGATTGAAGGAGACTATTTTTAAGAGGGTGCATCGAGAAAATGATATTTCCTACGGGTACCTCTAATATATATATGGGGATATATAATGCGGTTATTATTATAATTATTTTAATGAATGAGCAAAACTGTCACTTTTGCCTATTTATTCCTATTGCATATGTGCATAAAAATGACATAATGGCGATTTGCATACCTGCTTGCATGTAAAACCTATTTACATAGTGAATTAACAACGTTCATGTGTCACCGATGAGGTCATCCATTCAAGACCATTAGGTGCATTGACCCAGTCATTGCTGGCTGAAGCTACGATTTAGGTCACAGTCTACTTAATTTATTCAGCAATAGCGATTGCAATATTAATTTTAAACACTATTTGCTGTGATCGTGACAATGCATAATTACTTGCGGAGTTGCGGTTATTGCACCACTCGTGAGCAGATTCCCGATATTTGAATTGTGTATTTGTTGCGCAGGACTGGGAGGCTGTTGGGGATACTGGTGCAGCAGCACGACGATGGGCCAGAAGACAGCAAGCACAGCACGTGCTTCAGCGCGCACCAGCTGCACTTCGTGGCTGTCGAGCACAGGTCTATCGTGCTCGAGGAGCTACGCAATGGTACACCGCCGTCATCATAGGCTGCAACAATGAAACTGGCGTAAGTATATCTATGTATTATCAAATTGACAATATCATTGTAAAATTATTTCGGACATGAAACATCGCCCATGTTCACTAACGTACACTTTCCCCTTCTTTGCGACATGATTAATATCGTCATAGATCTCGATTATTTTACCCCACCTCCTTAACTCTTTAAGTAGTGAGCTATTTTAAATCATCATAAACTTAGATGCTATAATCATATGTTCGCCATTTATCGTCCATACAAATCCACTTATCTGTCAGGACCGTCGCAGCATGTATGAAGCATGTATTTAAATAAATTAACTGTCGATAGCACACAATATTCGGTCATTTCTTCAAGTAAACATAAACAATATACTTGAAATCGATTAATTTGGATTATTATTAGTTTATACATTTGGATTATCGATCTATACAATCGTACGATGTACGCAAGATACTCTCTCTGTCTCTATTCGGGCTCAACGTGTAAGAATGCTCTTTCTGAATCACTGGAATTCGTTCGCAAATACGCGACTGAACTACTCAAAAGGTGAAAATCCAAATCATATCAAATATTTTTCACTCAACTGTATGCGCTCTTGGAACTTAACACTAGCGACCATCAGGGCATAAATATAACATCAACTGAAAATCTACCGCTCAATGTACACAAAACAAGTAGTGGATCAATCTCAGTAAAAAAAAATTAAAAAAAGGTTAAAAAAAGTTGAAACAATACAAAATTTGAACAACTGATAAATCAGATAATCTGAGACTTTCGATAAGATAGAATAGCTGCTCTTGATACGGATAGTGTTTGGGATAATATAGTAAAATTGAAATACGTTTAACCCCTAAAGGAGTACTGTGCCAGGGCCTGGCATCCCCTCTTCGCTTTTCAGAAAGAGCACTCTTGTACATAGCAGACAGAGCGCAGTTCGGGAGACAGAGACGGAGAACTTCCCCGCATACATCGCGCGATTATATAAATCGTTAGCCCAAATTTATCGACTAATAATGATTTCGAATTCATGTTTGTTATTTGTTTACGCAAAGGAACGACAGGATATTGTGTGAATCAACGAAAACACGCCATTGAATCGTGAATGACGTGGTCTTGTATGCTATCAACAGTGTTTATTTACAATTGACTCTGCCTTGAATTGAAGATTGTCTTACGCTGATGGGAGCTGACAGAAAGTAATCGGTGTAAAGCGATTATGGCATCAACGACTTTGTCGATTTTAAATTTGCTCACTCCTCAAAAGGTTAAGTTGTAGTCTTATTGTATGTAACACTTGAAAAGTACGCCTCTAAGGCGAACGCACGCTCCTACCTCGCCTACTGCATGATTGTTAATAAACCTACATAATAGAAAACGTTAGGTCCCGCTTTTTCAAATAAACGTCATATCATTTTTCTCAGGATAACTGTCGCTTCAAAGTGTGCATTCCAAATAAGGAAGTTTCCCTGCCACACCCTGTATAAAAAAAGAAATAATTTACCGCTCATATTTTATAATCAATTTCATAGAATCTTAATGTATTTTTAGCTTAATTATATTGCTATGAAAAATTAAAAACGTTGTGTAGGTCATATGAATACTGTAATGGCTTCAAAAATAGTTTATAATTTGCTTTTTACGTGATAATGGTTTCTGTTCGTGAGTGCCTTTGTAATATCGTTCTTAGAATTCATCTAGAAAATTTATACGGGAAAAACTTCAGTAGTTTCGCGACATTTTTATACTTTTAATAGCATTATTCTCCAGATTATATTGATTTAAACGATCACAGTGAAATTTCGATGATTGATTGTCAGAAACTTTTCAAGGAAGCATTCTCAAATGTATAAGTCGTTGTCAAAGTCTTCGCTGGCGTGTTATGCTGGAAGTTTCACTTTCCACCCTCCTAATATATTGTTTCGAAGAAATTTCGCCAGTAAAGTTTCGCATCAGACAGTAGGAAAACTTTCGCCTCGGGCATCTAAAAAATATGGCGCAAAATTTATTCGAACTGAGGTTAATCCCTGATGAAGTCCTTAATCTACGAAAGATTGTGGTCACACTTGTCATTAATGGCCTCGTAAACATTTCGGCAATATAACGCGTTTTACGGTCGCAAAAATAACAAGGACACTAAATTGAGGCCGTAGAAGGAGAGGATTTGAAATGCTTGTTGCTGAAACGCGAATTTATGTCGCATTGAAAAGAGAAATTCTTCGTCCGTATCCCATTTATATGATATACAAGACGAAGCACCTTTGGGGGAAAAGTTAATGGCACGTCAGTCTGAAAAGTTTTATAATAACTTAAAGCTTCGGCTTTTCACAGTACCGATAGAAAATTGACTTTTGGCAAATAAATTACGGTTGTCAACGCGGCTTTTGTAAACTAACCGTAAAACTCCTATATTTGTAAATAAATTTATCTCCAATCTATTGAGTCGTTGATGTGGAGTTCTACACAAAGGAAAGCACCCATTAGGAGATATAGTCATAAAATGGATTATCTTTTTCAACGTCTCAAATTTATAAAAAAATGTTTTTATTGAGTCATGAAGAGAATTCTAAATCTTTTTCACATGAAAGTCAAATGTCATATTTTTTTTATACTTTAACAAAGAACTAGGGCCAATTTAATGTCCATTCACAGGAAGGGGTTATATCCAATTCGTCTGTGTCATACATTCACTTCCTCGTTTGTTCGATATTGAAGGTAGCATAAGCTCCGAGTTTCATTTAGAACGCTCACCCAGCGAGCCGCCTGGATGAACGTGTCGAAGGATGCTCAAAGAGTGTAGGAAATTTGTAAAGACTGAGTAGTTTCTCTCAGGAGTGAAAAACTACTATATGCGACCTTGTTGGTTTTACTGGAAATAGCTTTCTAGAGTACACAAGCCCAGTTTCCCCTTTCCTCGTGAGGACCCTGCCGAGCTAGGATGAAGTCCTACGTGACGCAAAAATGCTTCTCGGATTCGCTCCTACATCAACTGAGGGTGTATCCCCGGTGGTTTCCTTTTTCAGGTTGACCGTCCCATTTCGGCGAATACAAGGCGATATAGAAGGCAACGAAAGATAATTTTATCGTTACCAAGTGAAATTCTTCCTTTGTCGATCTTCCGGGCCGTCAGCTTATTGTTCATCTTGTGCTTGTTCTATTCTTTTACTTTTCTAGCTTCTGAGCCAGTAATGTAGAATGAAAAGTGTCACATAATACAAATGCCCGAAAGGGGTGGGAACCTTCAAAAACTAAGTAGTCTTTCATGAATGGCTTTGAATATTAAGTAGTGTTTCGCGGATATATTCTTTATGAATAGTTTTTTATAGTTGCGTCTCTGTCTCTCGAACTGCGCTACGTTCTCTCTCTATCTCCGAGCTCAATGTACAAGAATGCTCTTTCTGAATTGTGGAGAGGGATCCCAGACCCTGGAATAGTACTCCTTTAGGGGTAAAGTAGTCAGTCTATAAAGAAAGATTAGTTAAACATCAAATGGTCAGAGTAAGCGACATTTTTATAAATGTAGTAGCTAAGAATAGGTAAAAAAAATACTGGGCATTTGTTTTGTTATAAGTTTATAGATAAATGCATTTATATATAATATCAATAAATAGAAGCAAACAAAGATATTTTACCTATTTTAACCCCTAAATTTGCTCAGATGCCATTTATTATTTTTGATCAAATTAAATTCAATCGATCATAAATCATCGTGTTCTAATTTTGTTTGATTAAAATACCATTTATCTGTTGGCAAAAATTTCGAAAAACTAGTTCGTTCGTTAAGGGTTGGATGATATTCACACAGTTGATTATGAAATTCATAGTTGCCTGTTGACATTAGAAGGCTGATATGCAATTTTTCAAGCATTATTTAAAATTTTCTTAAAATATTACTTTTACTGGATCAATATATATTTTTGGAAAAGATTACGCGTGTTCAACGTCTTAAATTGATAGTACTTTCTGATTCAGCAACATTGCTTCATTGAAGAAATCTTTCGCGTAGGATGATCTTTATTAGGTATGGCAATAAAAATTAGAGTTTCTATTCAAGCTATCTGCACAAAGTCCATTTAGCATGCGATGACTTAAATGATTATATCGTACTCGACCTATGTTAAAAACGACTAGCCTGGTCTGATTTGTGCAAGGAGGTTAATAATAGTGCATTGGACTGCACCACAAAAAAAGTCGAACAACGCAAGCAATCAAGATTCGTATGAATCCATTTCCGTCAACTGTCGCAGTTAAAATTCAATGCTGAAAATCAATTTTCGATTTGATTGAACAGTTTTTGCGATGCACGTTTCAGCCGCTTGTTGAGTCCCCTTTTGTGCCCCCCGACCGTATCGCGTGTCTGGAAACTTTGTCGAAACTGGGAAATGAGTTCCCACCCTCTCGCCCTTGCGATAGGGGAGCTTTCGAAGGGAGTTTCCTGGTAGTTTGAGTTGTTTCGAAAGTTTACTTTGGTCGGGATGCCCTCCCCGGGGTGTTGTTACAACTGGAGCGCTCCGCGTGCAGAACCTACTTGCGGAACCGATGGTTACGAGCTCATGAATCCTTTAATGGATTTACCAGGTGCATATGTAAATGCTGTGCATATAATGTTACCAATTATGTGTATAGCGAGTCCTTGGAAATCCGCTAATAACTACGAATATGAGCAAAAATAAGCTCTTCTAATTTGTCGAGGATTAACATAAATAATCCAGCTTCCGTTGCTTTAAGCAATGGTTCGGTGCTCTATTTACTTTAACAATCCAATAATAACATTTTCATTGCAAATACTAAAAATTAAATTTTAAGGCTAAGAGAATATTTAAACTCTTGAAACCTAAAATTTATACAGTTTGAATCGTATAATAAAAACAACGCACACATTAAGAATATGAAGTCTGTTAGATATTTACTTTTTATATCATGGATACCGTTTTATTGATTCCATTTCATAAAAGGGGATGAATGGGAGTGGAACTATTTTCTGATATAACTTCAACATGATACAAATTCAAATTGAGTACAACAATTGCAGTTGTAAAACTGCTCGCTGTTTACTATATCTACAATTTTATCATAAAACATACCTACACAGAAAGTCATATTTCTTTGTGATTTGGTTATCTTTTTTTTGATTTTCAAGACACGGAACAATGGCCACTTTTGTCTTTCTTCATTCACTTTCATAAGCCTATGTCGGCGTTGTAGTTCGCATTTTTATCAATTTGTCTACAATAGCACGGAAACAATGGGTTAATGAAACGCTGACCTGATTTTCATCATAGCAGGGGTCTGTAATGTTATTCTGTATCAAACTGGCAATACTGAAAACGAATTTAGCCTTTACAAGATGTAATTCTTTCAGTTTTAGCTCATTTTAACGTATTAAGTATTGATTTTAAACGATATTCTTATGATCCAAATAATCGATTCCCGCCATTGATTAATATTGTAAAACCTTAACGTTGAATTCCTCCTACCTCCTGATGGTATATCCTCAACTTACGTCATCATCAGCGATAGAAATCAATATTTACGAAGAATCAATCAATAAACAAAGTTCATTTTCAATATCATTGTCAATATTTATCATGGCTATGTAATGTCAGTTTATGAGCTGCCTGACATGAATCTCAAACGCATCCGCCATTGGAAGCAAAAATTCTTTTCTCAGAGATTTCTTGCAAATTAAGATTTTTTATTCAGCAATCTATTTTTTTAAAAAAGTTATTAATTGTCATATCTAGGCTAATATTTCAAAACAGCCATTGGTATGTTTTTGCTAGGAAATGAATTTGGGTGAAACGTTTCCGTAGCTTACTTTTTCATACACATTTCAAAAGCAAATTAAATAATTATTAGTCGATAAATTTGGGCCTAACGATCTATACAATCGTGTGATGTATGCGGAAAAGCTCTCTGTCTCCCAAACTGCACTACAGTTGTCACTCTATCTCTGTCTGTCTCCGAGCTCAATGTACAAGAGTGCTCTTTCGAATAAGTGGAGGGGGGAGGTCATAGGTCCTGGGATAGTACTCCTTTAGGTGTTAAGAGAGCATAACTACTCAGATTTATATGTTAACGCTCACCAACCGTAACAAAGAGCGCTTTCGTGAGTTTCTAGATATAACAAATCGAGTAGTTTTTAAGACTAATGTAAAACTACTCGAGATAACCGTGTTTTTTTCTATTGGAATAGACTTTCTGAGTATGTATAATGTATAGAGTTTCTTCCTTTCATCATAATTTAAAAAGCTAGCCGATGTTATTCTATTATTTGTTGTTTACTCAGTAAATTTATATAGATCGCTCTTTCACTGTGTATTTCTAATGTAACATAATTTATTTTATGCTTGCAAAATGTTTTTCTATTTTTGATGTGAAAAGAATTTGGATATCAATCGAGCTTAGGAATGAATTTGAAGCGCTTTCATTGGAAGACAGACACGCTTTGAAATATTAGCTGAAATAATATCGTAATTTATATTATAAATACGTCTTCCACCTTGCGAATTCTCGAATTGTATTGTAGCAAGAGAATCGAAAAGGTCTACTGAATATTGATAAAAGGAAAATGTGTTTATCAAATTTCAGGAGCTGACTTTGACTGACGATACGGTCCTTGAGGAGCACAATGAGGATCCTTCCCTTGTTCAGATGAGGTTGCTTGGCGACGGAGGTAAGTACCCAAATGTTTTCCTTTCGTAAACGTAGATTCCAATATTCAATAAACGGAATCCAAATATATATCATATTTTCATCTAATGAATATCATTACGTGGAATCACGTTCGTCGAAACACGAAAAACAAATTATGGATATGACGGATAATATTTGAGCGATTTTGGTTTAAAAGATCAAAGAAAGTGTGTGTATATATATTATTTAAAGCATCATCCAGTGTTATAGATATTGATCTATTCATACTTGTGGAAGAATCCTGAATTATTGTATTTGTATCCAACGAATGTCTATAATAGCGCATAAAATTACTACGTATAAGTCCTTCGTGACCCACTTTTCTTATTTCGTTACGTTGTTCTCCTTTGAATTTTGCTATAAAAATATCCCAGGACGAAACTTTGTCTGCAACAGCATCATATATCTTATTTGCAACTCTGCTGCTGTGTCGACATTTGTGTTTTTAGTGCGAAACGAAAGCAAAACATAAAGAGGGTTGATTCTTTCAGAAAATAAATGTGTACAATCTCAAAATGACGGTAAGTATTAAGCTTTTTTATTTATCCAGTTATTTTTGCAGAATTGTATTTATGTGCAATGCTAAATAGATCCATTTGAAAATGTTGAACACATTTTTATATGACTATTTCATTACATGTCAAAAGTTGAAAGGTTTCATAAGCGAAATATTTTCTTCGTAGATATTTCAATATCGATTATCTATTTTACTGAATGTACCGAACATTCCGGAAATTAAAACATGGTTTTCAAATGGAAATGATATTAATGAAAGTGCTGGAAGCCATTAATGCATTTAAATGATTTTAATTCTATTCCGTTTAGCAAGAAGAGTGGTTTGCTCTGGGCCTTGGGGGCAAAGCTGTCTCATTATCATCGGATTGTGATTCAGCATAAATAGAAATCGCTCCTAAGGATGCAATTTGCAATAAAGCTGGCAGTAACGGAATTGGTAACAAGTTGATCACCTATCAGCAATAACGGTAAAGCTCCGCCGGTATGGACCCGTTTCCTTAGAAACGGTTTCCCACGCATGATCACCAGATCTTCCTTCTCGGTAGCTTCTCCCAAAAGCCCAAGTATTGATAAACACTCAACAAAAGGTCGACATATTATTCCGCAGGAATATTTCATTGTTTGGATAAAGATATTAAATAAAATGTATACTTTTCAACAGGAAAGAATATTTATTGCTTTATTAAAGAGTTACTGCACAATAGCATTTTATTGTTGCCATAGACTTTAGTTATATTAATTTGAACGTTATTTTTGTAATTATTCCTAAAAGGCTGATTCTTTCTCATTGTTATTGAAATGGTGTTGTTGTCGACATTAATAACAACTTTTGAGACCTGTAAATAAATGTCTTCTACCTACATGACTGAACTCTAGTTGTAGATGCTTATAATAAATATTATATGTCCTTAACCCTTTGAGTAGTGAGTTAATTTAAAATCTTTTTAATCTTAGATACTATATTTGGTTGTCCACCACTTATCGTCGTACAAATCTGTCAGGACCGTCGCAGCGTGTATGAAGCTTGTATATAAATAAATAAACACTGTCGATAGCACAAAATATTCGATCATTTCTTCAAGTAAACACAAATAATACACTGGAAATACACTTTAAATCGATTAATTATATCATTTACACATAATTATTAATCGATAAATTTGGGTTAACGATCTATACAATCGTACCATGTACGCCACATACTTTCTCCGTCTCTGTCTCTCATTCACAATCTCCGACCTATAAGATAATTTCTCCGTCTCCGTTTCTCACCAAACTCAACGTGCAAGATACGAAAAATCGTTTAATGTCGGGAACAGGCTTTTATTTTTAAAACTGATATGGTCATTGTGTATACATTTGTATGTAATATATTTATTCACTTTGAAATATAATATCAATAATGAATTACGTATTTTCAAAAAATATTAATAACTCATCAATATTGAGTGTTGAAATTCGCGCAGGGACTAACGATGGTTTCATTCATTGATATGAAAGTTTTCTCGTTATACAGTTATTCATCAATGTCAATTATTTTATTGCGAATTTCCATCACAATAGTCCAAGTTTGTATCGTTCCTCACCGCTGAAATATCATGAAGATTGATCGCTTTTTCATGAACTTGGTTTCTTCAGTACTGTATCGAGATGTACAAGCGCTTAACCACTGCAGTTGATATCTGGAAACTATGAAGTTTCCCGTTGAAGTTTTCAGCATACTTAGGGAATACTTTGGAATTTTAAACAAGTTTACTTGTAGCAAAGCAAAAACTTTCAAACTCGTAAACTTCTCTCCACCCACCTCATTCAGAAGTCTCTACAACTGCGAGAGGCATCCTAACTCTTTTATGGCTTCGTCCTTGTATCGCATTACATGTGATGTGTTCATCAAAATTTTACTACAGTCAAATTCTTTCTAAGCTTATTTTAACGATGATCCATAGTCTTTTATTACTATTACATTTAAGACAATAATTGTTAACCAATCATCAATTTAGATGGCGACAACAATAATATTGTGAAATAAGTTCACAAGATTTTCCATAGAACTATGAAGAAGAGGGACGAAATATATTCTCATATCATAAAGTATGACATACAGATTTATTTTTTCAAATTAAGAAGCATCTACTATTAAATATTTATTTTGTTCTTTATTCATATCTTACAAATAGGAAATTCTGCTTAAAATACTAAGACGAAATCATCACATCGCATGAAATATAATTTAGCACCCCTCAAGATACTTGTCCAATTTTCTACGTTCTAACATTCCAAAAATAGCCATCTTCGCAAATGACACAATCCTGCTAATATCAGACGACGACCTTATAACAACCATCTCAATTATTCCATCATGATCTCAACAATATACAAAAATAGCTCAAGAAGTAACATTTAAAGCCAACAAAAGTAAATTTGTGCTTGTCACTTGTCCTTCCGAGCCGACGCTCTATGGTTTTTAAGATTCAATATTTTTACAACGATTTAAATATGGTCATACTCTGAAAACAATTTAAAGCTACAGCTGTAACTACAAGGAAAGATAAGAGAAAGGAACGTTTACCTCAACCCGTTTAATTGAAGAACTAGTTGAACAAACGTGCAGGTTACAACGTATTGTGACCTATGATCTTATAAAAAGTTTAAACATAAGGTAATAGAAGGTCTTTTAATAAATAGAATTAATAAAAAATCGTTTCAGCAAATATAAAATAGGATTGATTTTTTTTACTAAGATAATTCAATTCATGATTTGTACTTGGTATTTTATCCAATTTTTATCATTTTGAAGAACTTTTTTGAAACTCTTTGATTAGTGAGTTAAACATAGATGCTATATTCGTACGTGCACCGCTTATCGTCCACACAAGTCCACTTCTCTCTCAGGACCGCGCAGCGTGAATCAATCTTGTATATCAATAAATGGACCCTTACACTGTTGATAGCACATAATATTCGTTCAATTTTTCGCGTATACATAAATAGACACTGCAAATAAACGACTGTCTACGAGAAAGTTTCTGCATTGAAATCCAGAATTATCCATAGATCTTCGTACTCGGTTTCTATATTTCTACAATTTCCGATCCAGACATATTTAAAACCCAAACTCTTGGCTTTAATTCTGATAGCTGCGTGGAGAGAATTGTTCTGAGGGGACAAAGTGTCCCGACACGTAAATTGGTATCTTTTCTCCTCGTATCCTTATTTCCTATTTGTAACATTGTCTGCGCCGAGTTTTCATTCTTAAATTCTGGAATTCCGTCTATGTTTCTATGTTACTTCTTCCATAATTTCATACCTACTTAAAGACGCTACATTGTTTAGTATTTGTTTGGCAGCCATCAATAGTGAACATTCTCAGTGAATTTGTAAGCATAGAAAAAAATAGTCACGGCTATATTCCATTCTGGGGGAGTCTGCTCCTTATTTTACAACAGTAAAATATTGGGTTGCAGATTTTAAACGGGACATGAGAAAGCTGTGGGCAAGATGGGTGCCGCGTTTGCTTACAATGAAACAATCACAATCGAATATTTCACAGCAATAAAGACGAGTGTTTGCGTCGATTCATAACCATGGATGAAACGTGGGTCAATCACTTAACACCTGAAACTAAGGAACAGTAAAAACCATAGATTTATGGGGAAGAATCGATTCCAAAGCGTTAGTTTTTTGGGATGCTCGTAGGATAGTTTTAATTGATTATCTTTAAAAAGGAAAAATAATCAATAGAGATTGCAACATTTGAGTAGCAAAATAAAGAAAAAACAAGTGTTGTTTCATCAATTCGTTATCGCGATGGCCAAAATTAATGCGTTAAAGTTCGAATTGCTTCCTGATGCATCCTTTTTGTCAGAGTTAGCTCCTTTGGATTATTTTATTTTTCCAAATATGACAAAATGGCTCGATGGTAAAAAAATGACAACAATGAAGAAGTGGAGTCGGCGGTTGGTGGCTATTTTGAGAAGCTCGACGGTTCTCACTATAAGCAGGGTATCGAGATGAAAAGAGAATATATTGAGAAATAAAATTACTTTTTTTTTCAATTTTCTGTCAGAACTGGTACTTTTGAGACTACCCTCATACTTCACGAACGAGTGAACGAAACGAGCCGGCTTATCGACAAAAATCGATAATTGCGGGTAAAAACCGAGCGTTGCCTATGACCTTGTCTTCGACGTTGTCTCGACACCCGACTGTCGATGCCAGAATACAGAAGCCCGAACCACACCGGGCACAGGCACAGGCCCGCGAGCGACGACGCCTAAACTATTATGTAGCCCAAGATTCGCGGATGGCGAAATCATACTCAATTCCTTTGCGGGCGAGCCGAGCGAAACCGAGACACGCAAATGGACGTTGATACCGAGGTCCGCGCGCCAAAGGTCCCGCGTCGCTCGCTGTCTGACCCATCGAATACAGACCGGACGGGACCAACAGCGCCATCAGCGCCATTTGCGTCAAACACGCAAAACGCGCCGTTGCCACGTCTGTTGCCCGGCTGTAATCTGTCGCCCCCCGCTCGGCTCCGCTCGACTCCGCCGCATTGCCGCCGCGTCGGCAAACACTCGACCCGCTCGCCCGCTTGTCGTTGCTTCTCCAACTGTGAGATACTATAATAAATACGTACCGATTACTCGGAATTATATCATTTCGGATATGGGTCTCGAGACCATTGCCTACGGACCACGCCGCGATCAATCGATCCCGCATAGTTCTCAACCGCGAATTCGTGTGCGAATAACGCGAACTACACTACCACAACGACCAAGATAGTCGACTTCTTCGCGTCAGGAAGGGTCGACGCTACAGTTCATTTACATAAATAAATGTGCATTATTCGACGTCCTATAACTACAGAGCAGCGTTAAAAATGTACACCGAAACAAAATTATGACGACAATTGGCAAAAAAAAAGATTAGCACTCCTCTAGATGACGTGCGGAGCTTTAACGTCCATTCACGGAAGAACAACTCGAACGCAAAATGTTAAAGTTGAAAGAGAAAAAAAACGTTATTTACTCTTCAAATTGAATAATTATAATACTTAAGGCGTCAATTAAAATTAATATACTTTCGCTCATTTTAAAGATCTGATAAAAATTAATATACATCCATCTCTCGCTTATGACGAAAGATACATTCTGCTAGATCATCGTGTGGAACAATCATGCGAGACTAATAAATGTATGAAAAGAGAGGGTGGGTTTTATTTTTAGAAATATTAATAAAATTTACACATATTACAATTGAATTTGTATTGAAACATATTTTTATGAAACATCACTAGACAGCACCATTGCTGGAAAATATCAGCACGAGGATTTTTCTTTATTTTTTTTGGGCAGAATCACTATCTTTTTGGTTATTCTTGGAAATCTCTTCATATCGAGCAACGCATTGTTTAATTTCTCGTTGAAATTTCAAATATCGATCCATATCCGGATCATCGTTTAGGAAATCTATTTCTATATTTCTTGCCATTTGCAATCCGTTTTTTTATTAATAAATTTAACCGTACCGTACGTTATGGTGTAGTAAATCTTCCTTTAATTTATATATATTCATTCTCTTATCGGTAGTATTGACTGATGTCTGGAGAATCATTGTTAATATTTTGCACTTTGTCGCAAAAGCGTGCATTTATTCATATTATATAGTATAGTTTTGGAAGAAAGTAAGATATTATAATAATATTAGACTTACATGAATTTGCAAAAAAAAAAAACCAATACTTTATTTCTAATAATTTTATTCAGTATGATAAAATTTGAAGCACTCCCCAATATGCATTGCAAGCTAATTTGTGCACGTATGACAATAATAAGTAGTATTCTTCTGAGATGCAGTAAATCATTTAAGAGTTGATGAGTTAGATCCACATTTGTTGTACAATCTAAAACCATTCTAGGTATATCGACTGATACATTTCCACCACGTATTGTTCTGCGGGTAGATTGCATTTCTGTATTGTGGTAGATTTGTAGCAATATGATGATTCTCATGTTTTTCCACGCGCACTTCTCACGTTTTCTTCTGACGTGAAACCGTTGACATTTTTTTTAAAATATGTATCTTAGTAGTTATACCATATTTTGATTTGATTTCTTGTCCCTTGAGAGGGGACAAAAGAATGCATGAGATTAAAATTTGTCAGAAGTTGAGAAATATTAATAATTTTACTTCGATAATTCGATTTTTTGTCCAGTTGCAAAATTGCGTTCTGATGTACAGTCGTCACATGGACGATTTGTCAATTCGTCTGATCGATGAATTTTGATGCATTAAATAATAGTGGTAACATTTAGTATAAATGTTTAAGAACATCTGGTCTGTTAGCCGACGATCGATCAGTTGTCGGCGCATGACGCCATGGAGTGGGGGGAGTTTCCTTCGCTTCAGTGTGGCAGAGTTTGTTGTTCAGAGTCCACGTCGCTTACGACTCGTGTTCTGACCAGTGGAGCTCAAACTGTGATGCGCACTCCCCCGTACATTTAATTAAGGTATTTCTAAAACAATTCAATATAATTCTTGGGTCCTCTGCTTGTCACAAAAATTACGCTCGAAAGAATTTGCCACATTTATACTATCCATATTTTTTTCAAACTAAGAAAAAAAAAATCACCAAACTGCTACTCATAGCGAATGTTTCATATTTCTTATTATCCCTTGCTTATTTCAAGAGGCATAATGCAAAATTATGAATCTTTTTTTATCGATGAAAAAATCCTTTGTCATTAAATTCAAAATTAATTATAAGGTATGAAAGGATACGTGTATGAAATGGTAGAAACGGATATTGTAAGAAATACAAGCGAGACTCAAATCACGCCTATTGTCTATGTATCATTGATGTTAGCAGTGTAATGGCCGATGATACATCATGTGTACCATAAACGGGAAAATCGTTAACTCCTGATGTTACAACGTGCGTGCCGTACTTTCGCTCTTACTATGCCACGTTTTCGTCAACTTTTATGGGCGAATGACACAGCTCATGTATCATATTTCAACCAGAATATCTTTATACTTTTCAGTGAAGAGCCTCATACAATTAATTTAATAAAATTCTTCCGTAAATGCGCTCACAATACTCGAGTTATTGAAGTCAATTCTATCATATATTTTGCAAATATTGCATTTTTTCAAAAAAATATATAAATGTGCAGTTTCAATCGAGAGCAAAATTAAACCGGATATGGTGTAAAAAAAAATGTTTTTGTCGGCATTCCATTTCTAAGTTTCATAGTAATCCTGCCGCACGAGGAAAAGGCTTGTTGAAATGATTTTATCAATGTTAGCATACGATTGTGTATCACATTTTTTGATAAGATTGGTTGAAAGTCGAGAAGATACGTTATACAGCGGTAGATTCCATCGGGCATTATTTTTGTATTCGTGTATTGTGTAATAATGTATGTGAAAAGAAAGAAAAAAACATCGTACAAGTTCTTTTTGAATCTTTAAGCATAAGAAGAGACGGGAAAGAACAGCGCCATGATCTTTCGCGCGAAAGATTCATCAAAAAAATCAAAATGAATTCACAAACTAGAAAGAAGCCCTTCATTAATTCAAGCCAGCAATGCGTTTTTGTTGTCAATGTGGATTTAATGAAGTCGTCTTCTTTCTAGCTTCGGTCTTATTTTGGTTTTTCTCTTTCTATTCGTCTTGAACAGCTTAAGAAACAACAATTTTAAAAAGTGCGTAAAATCAATATAATGATCTTGTTCTTTCTGGCCCTAGCTCTTGCGAACTTTCTTGAAAAAGGTGTTTGGTGTGAATCATTTGAAATAAGTGGATTTTGCACAAATAAGTCGGAGTCTGATGGATAAAATAAGCAGCAACGAATGTAAACTTACAAGTGCTTACAAATGCTGTTTGAATAATGAATAATATGAACATGCCATGATTAATAGAGAAAAGAAAAGAGCGTAATATTTGCAAAAGCAAAGAAGATTGAAAATCTTCTTTTTTTAATGTTAATGAAATTTTTCAGATAAAAATGGATTCTAGTCAACAAAAAAGTCCAATCTTCGCCAATCTTATTGCTATTAAACAAGAGGATCTGCCACAAAAGTCAATCGATGGTCATCACAGTGCAAAGGCTGTGACACTTCCCAGAGTATATTTATTAATAAATGGACCTGTGAGATTTATTAAAGCTTCTGAAGTATGCCAGAATACTCCTGAAACCGTGGCTGCTCAAAATAAAATAATTCCAACAAATCCCGACAGACCCGATTGTAAAGAGCGCATAAAGAGCGAAAGCGATTCAGATTGCGAATTTGTTTCAATCACACATGGTGAAACACCGCAAACAAAGGATGGCGGTCAAATAGGCAACAAAATGAAGCAACAACTAGTCAAAAAAAAGAGAGCCCCGCCGAGAAGGAATCCTCTTTCTCCCGAACAAATAGAAATCAGGAACGCAAAAAGAAGGGCGAAACATGCTATGAGAAGTCTGGACGACCGCGAGAGAAGAAAAGCTTCCCAACGAATAGAATCCCTCACCAAAGAGCAGATCGCACACAGAAACGCTAAGCGTAGAGAAAAACCACCCAATATCAGTCTCGAAGCCCGAGAAAGAAGGAAAGCCTCGAGAAGAGTGGCAGCAATGTCCAAAGAGCAGATCGAGAGAAGAAACGCCAATCGAAGAGAATCTGCACGCAGGATGTCCGAACAAAATCGCGCCAAACAAAATGCATCGCGAAGAATAGATTCATTATCGCAGGATCATATCGACCACCTAAATCAGAAACGGAAGATATACGTGGATGCGTTGACTCCGGAACGGCGTGAACGCAGAAGATTAGCTTCGAAATTATACAGAGCCTCTAAAAAGTTGAAAAAAGAATCTTCTGAAGAATTTATGATTCAGAAACAGTAAAAACATCTTTGTGGAAGTACCATTGAGAAGAAGTACTTGAAAGTAACTGAATCAATTATGTAGTTTTCAATTCTCGGTAGAACTTCAATTTTTCTAGTCTTGAGTTATAAAATGTCAAATTTTGCTTTAAGGAAATTATGGAGATTGAAAGATCTAGTGTTCATCCCCAAATTACAGCATCCATATACCATGTATCCTTCATTTGACTCTTTTTTCTCGATAAATTGCTTTTATATATTTTTTCTTGAATAAAACATTCGATGGGCAGAGTTTGTTTTTTAAATGTTATTTTAAAACCCCTTATAAACCATTTTATTTTAAAATAAATTCAAGCAAATATTTAATGGCGTTTCGCGGAATAGACATTCTCTGTTTCAAATTATTGATGGCTCTCTTCTCCATCGATAATGGTTATTTTATATGAAGAAAGATTGATAAACTATAAATATATGTTGTTTACAAATGCTTTATTCATACGTTAAATTTATTTCAAAGCAATTATTTTGCATTTTTGTTTGGTTTTTATTAATATTAATATGGCAAAGAAGATATAAATGTTAGTGTAGTAAAATCGAAATTCATTGATAATTTAGATAGCTGCGTTTACTGGCCGCCAGTTAACTTTAGTGACGTTTTTTTAATAATCATAATTCATTATGATTTTGTTATGCTTTTAACATAATGTCCAGTGCACACGAGCATGGTTTCTTGTGCATGATTTACTAGCATGCCGATTACTGCAGTGCGTTTAGACTCACGACACTTGTGAGACATCTTTTCAACATATACAACGTGCTCATTAACTGATCTTCTAGAAGCATTAATTCTAAATGGTTGAAGATATGTATATTAATATTTCTAGTAAGATAAATGAATCGGCAACTTTTAATGTGCGTAAATATTTTTTCTGAAATGATTCTAACGTGGAGGAATACAAAATAAGAGAATGGATAATTTAGCATTGAGCAAAACAAAACACGAAAAGGAAATCATCTCTTCCTTTCTATTTTACAGAAAAAGACATAGATTCACGTGTAGCGATTTATAAGAGGCGTATCATTTGGGCAAGCAAAGGTTTTACAACGACATAATTTTCTGAAATTATCATATTCGTCTATTTTTCAGATAAAAATGGATTATGATCAACAATCAGATCCAAAGAGCACTGATTATATCGAAATTCATATACATGATATTAAGTGTGAGACGAATGATACTTCAGAAGATGAAATGCTAAATGACAATCAATTAGCAAAAGCTGAAGAAAATTTTGCCAATGCTAAAATCATTCCTGAAGAATATCGAAATATTTCCGACACTCTGATTAATAAAGAAAAAAGAAAAGCTCTAAATCGAAGAAAATTAAGTATTACAAAGGGACTAAAAGCAATTGTCGATCCCATAACAGAAGAAGAAAAAGAAAGAATTTTGAAAGAAAAACACGAGAAAAAGAAAGCTTCACAGAGAGTAAAAAATCTTAGCAAAGAGCAAATTGCTCGAAGAAATGCACAACGCAGAGCAGTCGTCTCCAATATGTCTGCAGAAGCTCGCGAAAAAGTAAGAGCGTCACGACGAGTACAAGCTCTCTCGAAAGAGCAAATCGAACGACGAAATGCGAAACAACGAGAATCTGCGAAGAAGAAAACTGCAGAAGTGCGCGAAAGACACAACGCAGCTCGAAGAGTAGCGTCGCTCTCCCAGGAACAGTTAGAACACTTTAAAGAAAAAAGGAAACAATACGTTCGAAAGTTGAATCCAGAAATGCGCGAAAGAAAGAATAACTGGCGGAAGACAAAACCAACGAAGGGGAGCCCGGAGGAAAAAAACATAATTCCAAACCAATCAATATAAAGTTGCTCATAAATCGAAGAATGTCTTAAATGAGCAAAAGTACTACAATGCACAAAACTCTAGGTCAAAAGAAGAGAAAATGAAGCAGAACTGTCGTGGTTTAAATTAATTCACCCAATCAACCGTCAATACTAGCACCATCACGAGACTTTATACTTTTGAAAGTTTAATTAAATATAAGATAATGCTCTAATTATGTTGACTTTATTTTTATGAATAAAATTTATGATTTTCAAGCGATGTTTTTTATAGACGATCCAAATATAAAATGATTCACAAAGTTAAAAACCTATTTAATTACTGTTTTCAAATATTTCGAGCATGGTCTGTTTTTTATTACAGAGGTACTGTATCAGTATACTTTTTAAACGACACAATGTATCATGGTAAACTCAAAATGCATATAATTTTGAAAAGATGAGAGGTTTCCTTTGCTTCTGAACTTTTTTTGTTCATCTACTCTGGATTTATTTGACCAAATCTGTCTTCCTTAATTCGAATTGATTTCATATATTTGATTATCTTTTTCAAGCCTATCATAAATGTAGTTCAATTCAAATCGGAAATTCGCAATGCAGTTTCTATTTCTTTCCTTGTTTGTTTTGAATCATTTTCTTGAGAACGTTTAAATCGGTTACCCAAGATTCCTCCATAAGACTCCGTTTGAAAGTCGTTTCACTATCGGATCACGAAAAGAGGACTAATAATAGAGAGAAGAGCGGAATGAAAATAATATTTTTGGATCTAAGTATGTATTATTACGCTGAGATAAAGACCACAGCTAAAAGATCGGAGAAACCCGCGGGAAGAATACATCTTCCCGCGAACAAGACGATCGGTCAGCCTTCAAAAACTTTAAGCCCACACACTTGGGTATCCCCATGTTTAACTTTGTGACAATAATTCGTTTATAATTTCGTGCTACAATTATGGGCGACCACATCGACGTTTATTTTCTATTAATACTACGTATAGTTTAATTTTCACGTATAGGTTCATTTTCTCTGAATTATCCATTATTAAAAAAAAAATCAAAAATATGAATACTCAGAAGGGAGAGTGTATATGTTCGCAGCCTCTGAATCGCATCGAAATAAATAGGAAATTGAAATAGGGGAGTTGTGTGCAGTAATGCTTAGTATCGATCCTCCCCCCACTGCTCTACACTAGGAGTGGGGGTACCATCTCTCTAACCAGTGAGAGTACGACCGTTGGGGTGTTGAAGATATATTAATAACTTGCTCTCCCTTTTCGCTCGGCAACATTTCTCAAACGATGGAGCTTATCGCGAACCCCCAATTGAGGTATGTCGTAAAGGAATATTTTATATACCTTCGCTTGTCAGACTGGTGGTGAAAATATCACTAATTTCTAATTAATATCGATTTTGATACAACTCGAGATCCCTGATCCCCGAAAAGTAACTGATCCGACGTATAGATGCCGGTTTTTGTTTAACATGAATTGCTATTATAAAAAGTACCTACCTTATAAAACTTAAGTTTCAAGTTTGAATACGCTACATTGTTTAATATTTTTTTGATCCTCCAATAGTGAACGTTCTCAGTGAATTTGAAAACATGAACAAAATTGGTCATCGTTATGTGACACAATATTTTTATTTAAAAGGCCTCAGTTCAACCAATATCAAAACAAAGCTAGATTCTACTCTGGGAGAACCCGCTTCTTCGTTTACAACAGTAAAATATTGGATGGCAGAGTTTAAACAGGACCATACGAGATGCCAAGACGAACATCGCAATGGTCGACCAAGTGAGGTGACCACCAAGAACGGTGAAGAAATTTCACAAAATGCATATTGACTGAAAATTTGGACATGAGAAAGCTGCGTGCAAGATAGGTGCCGCGTTTGCTCACAATTGAGCACCGATTATTTTGGACATAAAACCAACATGATTTTTTCAAACAATCTGAAAATCTAGCCACAAGAAAAAAGTCTTTATGAAAGCAGAAACACGCCAAAGGAAAAAGAAGATTGCCATTGGCATGGTCAATCGTTATTAAGTTTGTTTTTATAAGAATTTTCTTTATTAAATTTGAGAATTGAAGATCATTCTCTATAAAACATTATGTTTTCAATATCAGAACTTGCTCTGGACCACTCTCTACTTTGTTTAAACAATGTTTGAAAATGTGTCATAGATTGAAAGAGAAAAATGAAAGTATGACATAAAAAAAAATATTAGCACAGTGGTCTAATTTTTGTTCTATTGTTATAAAATGAGTATCAATTTCTAGAAAGAAAAACTAATAATTCTAAATACATAAGTAAAATCTGCTTTATATTTGTTTAAATATTAAATCGTGTCCAAAGAAATGTGAGCATTTTGACAAGCAAAGATAATTAAATTAGTTTTCTTTTACTCTTTAACTCATTATATTCATCTACTTTTCAGATAAAAATGGATTCTGATCAAGAATTAGATTCGTTGAGTAATGATTCAATCGATATTCATTTACACGATGTTAAGAGTGAGATTAATGATGATCTCGCACACGAAATGCTTGACGGTGGCCAAGAAAAGAGTCCAGATATTGTCATACCCCCATTATTTATAATTGGTGAAGAAGCTAAAGCTAAAAATATACTTGAGGAATGTCCAAATGTGAAGCAACCTCCAATCCGTCGACGCAAAAAAACTCCTCAAAAAGAGCATGATCAATCTCCAGATGGTAACGAAAGTCAGATGCGCTTACGCGAAAGAAAATCACTACCTCAAGAACGACAAGATCAATATTCAGATCTGGAAGAACCTCCGATCTATAAACGCAAACAAACACCGAGAACTTTACTACAACGTGATCAATACAACGCCATCAGAAAAGAGCGTCTCGCTATGACGCCTCCCGAACAGAAAAAGGTTAAAAAACGTTACATAATGACTGAAGAAGCGCGCGAAAGAAGAAAGATCTCCCGACGAGTGGCGTCAATGACTCCGGAGCAGATCGAGAACAGGAAAGTGTACAGGAAATTGGCTGCAAAGAAAAAGGCCAAAGGAGAAAGAGACTCTGTGCTCCAGATGGTTAGA